>JANCMC010009603.1:7015790-7138891 GCA_024363005.1 Charaxes varanes
TAAAAAGTATCAGTTTCTTAAAAATAAAATGGAGTTGGATGTAATCTTTCCGAATGAATTAAAACAAATATAAGATTTTTCATCAAATAAATGCATATTATTAAGCGTTTTCTGTCGGTCTGTTGTTAACAAAATCAATAAAGGTGAGAAGATTACATATTTTAATGACAAAATTACGTATCATAAATACAACTAACTGTTATCATTATAGTGTGGGATTGTCAAGACGAAGAAGAGAGGTGATTTGTGATGGAGGTGATTTGTGATGGAGGTGATTTGTGATGGAGGTGATTTGTGATGGAGGTGATTTGTGATAGAGGAGAGGTGTGATAATGGTGAACTGTGATATGGGCGAGGAGTGATATAGGTTACCTGTGGAAAAAGGAGGATTACTGTTTTAAAAGAGATACATTTAACAATGAATAAAACATTTATATTATCAGGTGTATTATTCTGATTTACATATTAATTTTTTGAACATTTTACATGTCTTCCTAAAGTCCTAATAATTCCTTCTATTACCACATATCAAAGCACTTCTATCGTTTAATATAATAGACATATGAAATTAATCATATTCTCCACTCAATTTAATATAACGAACACATTTCCAAGCAGAAAAGTTCCCATTTTACAATTTTTATCATTTTCTTAGAACAACAAGTAACATAACGTAAGATTGCGTTATCATCTTGTGAAAATAACAGTTATTATTTAAAACTATTATTTATAACAGTTAAAATTTTGTGATAACGGTTATATATGAATATTATTGTGATTTCTCGTTATCCGGTTCGGTGTGAAGTATTGTATCGCGTTGGACATATAATATATTAATGAGTCATATAATTTAATACATATTTCGACTATCACTGACAACATTTTGCCCAACCCCACGAAGTGTTTGGCGGGTGTGGGCCGCCGCGGGCGCTTCGACCGGGAATCAAACGTGTGTACCTAGTGTAAGCTAGTCGGCCTTGCGCGGTCTGCGCTTGCGCACCTCTTGTTGTTTCTCGCTGGTCGGCTCGTCGCCCGCGCCCGCCTTCTCTTTGTCGTCTTCCGACGTCTGTGATAGAATAGATAAAACATAAATAGTATAAATACAGTGTATCAAATAAATTGCATAACGAGCGTGCCTTAAACCGCACAACTTAAGTAAAACTTCTTTACCTCTATGTATGTAATGTGTATATATAACGTAACTCTATCTCTTTCTATCACTAACTTACATCTTACTCTCAAATTCCGTTCGTTCGCCTCGTCCGATCACACTTTTCGCAACGCTCTCATCAGGCATTCGCCAGTTTACTCTCCAAGTCAAGCGTGTGTAAAGAAGTTTGACTTCAAAAGACATCTAATCCTGTTTTCTGTATATTTTTATTTGTCCACCAGCGCAACGCCAATGACTGTAGTAGGCGCACTAGCGTTTGGTGTCCATTGACCCGATTGGGTGGGTTTCTAACTATGTGGTGTGCCTCATAGAATTCACTCTGTTCTTTCCACCATTGTGCTATCCAGAAGATATATAGCAGAAGCCCTGTGCTTATCTTGTATATCCAATAAGGTAAATGTGTAACTACTCACATCGCTGGGTGAGTTTTTCTCAGCATCACTGTCGCCCACCACCTCTGCATCATCCACTATATCGTCGTTGATCAGCTCCTGGAAAGAGGACTTAGTAAATAATACTAGCTGTTTAACGTACGTGAATCAAGCTGTTTATTTTCTGCTCCGTTTGGTAAATACCTTTGTGTATATAATATTGCACACACGTAAACTTGTATATATTATGCCCCAAAAGTCATCAATTTTTACCTGGTGTCGTCAAACCATTATTCACCTTATTGTGTTATGGTTGTGCGTTCGTGACTTTTGTTAGAAATATGTTTAGCCGGGTCTCTATTGTGTGTGGGCTTATGGGATCTATATTTTCTTTCAAGGTCTGTCTCCCTATAACTTTTAGGGTCGCCGCACACGGGCCACATGTTTGCGGCGTGTACATATAAAATGTATGAAAATGACAGGAAATATTCCAGTGGCGACGTTTTGTTGTTGACGCATGTGGCCCGTGTGCGACCCTTAGCGTACCGATACCTCAAGTGAGGTCTGAAGTCTGTAAACGATTTGGTCAAACCATCAACCGCGATGAGCTATTTATTATTATTGCTCGCTCTCCTAGCATAAACTTTATGCCTAGTTTGGGCTCATATAGTGTTGTAAATTTTCTGTAAGCTTAATGATAACGTATATACAATATTTGATCGGTTTAGTAAAATAGATAAAGTTACTTGAATATCTTATCTGTTTAAATTGTAGAAATGTGAAAAGTAGATTTAGACTAATCCTGCTAATCATATGCTGGCAAAGACTAAAATAGCTCTTAGCTTCTTATCCATTTCTGCGATCGTTCTCTTCTTCTTCCTAGAGTTATCCCAGTGTAATAGTACCAGGGTCCGCTTAGATTGCAGAGGATTTGGTTGTGGAGCGAGTTAAGATGATCGATTGCCATCTG
Organism: Charaxes varanes; assembly: GCA_024363005.1. Taxonomy (NCBI): domain Eukaryota; kingdom Metazoa; phylum Arthropoda; class Insecta; order Lepidoptera; family Nymphalidae; genus Charaxes; species Charaxes varanes. The sequence goes on from JANCMC010009603.1 coordinate 7,018,303, forward strand.
ACGTCATCCTCGGAACCCCCACGATCTCTACAACCTTACGATTAATATCACAAAGTGATGAAACTTTAATAAAATAAACTAAACAGAACAAGGTTTTAAAAAACAACGCAAATTGAAGCAGTATTAAGTTACTAAAAAAAATGTTAAAATAGTGGATATGTTTGCAAGTTAACAGCGATTCCATTATGTTTTATATATTACAAAAGGTAATGGTCATACGAAATTGGTCCTGCCGTTTTGGAGACAGACAAAAATGTTTTAATTTGAATTTGTAATAAGTGTCGTATATATGGATCCCAGTATGTAATATTTAGTTTCGGCGTTACAAATAGACATTTCAGTTTTATACGCATTGATATTCGGCAGATGGGAGTGACCCTCTTCTGTGCAGAACAAGTCTAACAACCTTATAGTCCATAAACTGTTAATGAGGTTCATTAATCCTATGAAAAGTGCAGGTTTGCAACTTATTCTTTCATTTTATAAAATGTTACAAAGTGACGCTTTTAAACTTTAATGCATTTTCTAGGTCGCGAAGTGCCATACGAGATCTTTACCTAACTTCAATTCTTAAATCCAGCACTTAACCGTTTTAGAAAACTTCCGGCAAATTTTATGACAGATACCAAAAAAATAATGTTAATATGTACAAATTATGGATAATTAAGAGAATTTTTGCTTTCAAATTTGTATAAATTTGGGTGTTTTTAAAATAAATTAAAAGATTTCTAGACATTCTAAAAATCACGCATAGCTGAAAGTCTTATAGGTTTATTTATTTACATCATTTCAGAACGGCGTGAACCAATTTCAATGACTATTATGTTCTCTTCCCCAAATATCTATATTTAAAACTATATCACACACATTATCATAGCACTATATGTAATAATTTGTCATTGCTAATACGTTAATAAGTTATACATTTTATATTATTATTTTCTTAATACTTTATACACACAAGATTTACTCGTTAAGGTCTCCTACGATATAAATAAGGGTTTAAAAACAATTCACTAGAGGTTTTTTTTCTCTAGTATCATTGGTAACATGAAGTCTTTAAGAACATTTCTATAATATAATAGTCACTTTGCGCACAATCATATGGTGACGTAACTTTATACTACTAGGAATATACTTTAGTCACTAGTTCACAAAAAAAAGCACTTTAAGTACATCTTAGCAAACTACTGACTTCCGTGTAATTATTGCGCTTATCCCCATTGTTATGCCGGAGCTAGACATAGCTTTATTTGAACCTTGTGTATCTGCACAAAGTTTAGTTTGTGGACTTTGTGGACTTCAAAGACAAAAATGTACGAACACTGAGCTATGTCTGGCTTTATAAAATGTCAAATTCCTAAGTCTCCACATCCATCTATCTGTAGCTAACACAACGTTATATCGTACAAAAAAATATATGAAAATAAACTTAAATTATATTATACATAAATTACAAATTTACTGGAATTATACACAACTTATAGATTTATTATAATAAGTTTACGATTAAAGCTGTCAAATAATTGTCTACCCGAACGATCCTGCTGGCATTAGAACGGCTGAAACAAATAAAAATAAACGTCTTCTTTGTTTGTTAAACCCTTTATTAGTGCTCTTAACCTAAATATTACATGGTTTATATAGAGGGCGGTCCCACTACCAGTACAATGTATGAAATGTAAGGATATTGTAGCGTTTAACTTGCTTGCTGTTGTTACAACTGTTATCACGATTACGTATTTTAACGGCATCTGTTATTGGAAGTCTATTTATAAGTACAATGACATACGTATATTGTTCTATTTGCAGAGAAATAAAATTTGTCAATTAATACAACATACGTCACGATTACGCTTTGAGATCATCCAATACATTTGTGTGTAAATGGTGTAAATCGTACTACAAACAGCTTAAGATATATATATATATATATATAATAAGAGTACTTGATAAAATAACAATACTTACTAACTTAACTAAACTGTCTGCCCTACCTCGTGAAAAGGGTGTACAGCTCAGTTTTAAGCATGCTAAGTTTGCGTGAGGCGCAAAACAAAAGCACGACACTGATCTTCAGCTGTAGTCCATGCTACGAGCGACGCGACAATTACACTAAGGTGATGCAAAATTCGGTTACACGCCGTCTGATAATTTGTTAAATTAAAATACAAGTATTCGCATATAATTAAAATAAAAAAGAGAAGAAAACAAACAGAAAAAAAGGAGATCAAAAAATAACAATAATGGATTAAATAAATAATAAAACACTATAGGATTGTTGTATCAAATGCGCGGTTTTCATATTCAGTTTGTTTATTTAATAAAAAGGTTTTCAACTAATCAATAGTACCTGTAAATCTTCGGTTTGATCAGGCCACCCAAATACTGAGAAGGTGAATAGACCAGATGAGAACCAAGTGTCCAACACATCTTCATCTCTCGTGAGTTTGATGTCTTCACGAGCCACATTGAACTTGGCGGCCGCTTTCACCAGTGCTTCAGCTTCCGAGTGAGCTGACACCCAATGTTCTTCTTCATGCTAATTAATAAACGATGGTATGAGACTTAGCCTTTTTATTAAATTGTGATACTTGATCAGAAAAATGCATCTATTTTTGATCAAGTTACTCCTGAGAGAATTAAAACTTTGAATTTTAATACTTGGTCACCAAAACAGGTAAATAAGTTACACATGTCTCGAATGAAAGATTTTTGTTTTCAAAGTAAAAAAAAATATCTTTTTAAGAAGAAGAATTTTCCAAATCATAAAAATTTTTTTTTTTGATTTGGAATAGTGGTACTATTTAAAGGTAATTTGAGTTTGCATTTTTCCGTACAATTATTTCTTTTCTTTTCATTTAGTGTTAGAATTTCGGGAATGATGTTTCCATTTCAAACAAAGCAAATGTTGTCGAGGGTTATTAGAAATGTTACTCTAAAATAAACATTAAGATGTTTTTGTTAATTTTTAAAGAGGTAAATTAGTCTACCTCTATCTGAAATGTAAAAGCTTGATGAGATGGGAACAAAATGTAACAATGGAATGGTTCTACTAGTTCATTTCCGTTAGTATTTTTAATAGCCAAGTATAATTTTAAAGAGACAAAACTATTCTTATCTTGTTACAAGTTTCTATAGGTAGCGGGTAGTAAGTTTTGAAACTGGTATCTATTTCAAATGATATTCGGAATAGTTGTGCCAGTTCTAGTTCAATCTAAAGACAAATACTAGAAATTCAGTTTCCAAGTAGTATTAGATAGTTCAAACATCTGCCTGAACAATGGATAACTTACTTACACGATAAGACGTAAGATGTGGATAGTAGTAAGTTTTGAAACTGGTATCTATTTCAAATGATATTCGGAATAGTTGTGCCAGTTCTAGTTCAATCTAAAGACAAATACTAGAAATTCAGTTTCCAAGTAGTATTAGATAGTTCAAACATCTGCCTGAACAATGGATAACTTAGTTACACGATAAGACGTAAGATGTGGACGATGAAGAATTAGGGTCGTAACTCAAATACACTACGCAGCTCCCGTACGGTATCAGAATGACATTCAAAGACAATCTTATCTACTACTTAAGTACATATTACAATGATTAGATACAAGTATCGCTAGGTTAAGCTGGACAATGACGCTGGTTTTCAAACACCTAACCTCCACCGAGTTTCGGAAGGCACATAAACAGTGGGTCCCGATTAATGTCACTGAGTGATATTAGTCGTAGGGATTGTTGGGTGGACAGTCGATCATGTTGCCTTGCCCCACAGCCATATCGTCTGTAATTAAAGTGGATTTGGTATTCAACCAGGATAACGTTATGAAGAAAAGGAAGAGAGGACACAGGTGCTAACGCTGTCAGCTACCTCCACTGTCCAACCATGAAATTACTGCCTCTGATATAACCACATTGGAGATTGGCGGTTTTCAGCCTAAACTACCTCTGATATAATCAGTGGGTTAACTGTAATATATGAATACTAGCTGTTTCCCGCGACTTCGTTCGCATAAAATTAAACTCCTTATTTTGATCTCATCGAAAAATCCTTTCTTAGTGATTTCTAAATGATCTTAACAAATTTGGAGGAAGAGAACAAAGAGGAGGTCGTGGCCTAATCAGTGGTCGGCTTTTGAGTTGATCGCTAGACTAGTAGCTCTTGCTGCGACCGGGTGGTAGATGGATGACCCATTCTAACACTGGTTTATATTTGATAACCGACCTCCTCCGTGTTTCGGAAGGCACGTAAAACAGTGGGACCCGTTTAATATCACTGAGTGATATTACTCGTGAGGTTGCAGAGATCGTGGGGATCCGGGGATGACGTCCGATGGCAATCGGTCATCTTAACTCGCCCCACAGCCACATCCTTTGCAACCTAAGCGGACCCTCGTACTAGACCGGGATAACGCTAGGAAGAAGAAGAAGAGATCTCCTTAACAAATTTCATATTTTTTTTTTCGAAATTTGTTTTATATACTTATAATTGTAATTGTATACTTATTCATAGTATTTAAATAACACTCAATTGTCTAAATGCGCGAATATACTTTAATATACGCATTTCATGTATATACAGACTAAATGGAAGGCTGCTGATACTTATAGCACAGGTTTCACTTTGTGATATTAATCGTAAGGTTGTAGAGATCGTGGGGGTTCCGAGGATGACGTCAGGTGGCAATCGGTCATCTCAACTCGCCCCGCAGCCAAATCCTCCGCAATCTAAGCGGACCCTGGTACTTAACCGAGATAACGCTAGGAAGAAGAAGATATGTAATTAATAATCTCCCATTTGAAATTTTCATAGGGGAAACTTACATCGCCACTTATAGGGTTTTTTAAGTGTTGCTCCCATTTCCTGCCGGTGACTGTATATAGATTACGTCATAGGTTTATCTGTTACGTTTAATGATTAACGATTTTTTTTATTGTTATCATATAAAATTACTTTGGTAGGCTTAGCGTTTTGCTATTAGCCATTAATTATCAACGATTGATTGATAATTATTATCAGTAAATAATTCACGCATTATAATCTACGAATATTGTGAACTAACTCTTTAAACATATGAATAATTTATTATAGAAGTCAAATAATTTATTGTCCTGCCCGAACTTCGGGTTACTTTTTCTATGTTACAAGGGGCAAACAAGCAGACAGCTAAGTGCCTACTGACCCCCATGGACATCTGCACGAGCAGGAGGCTGACAAATGCGTTGCCGGCCTTAAAGACGAGTTTAGGCCACCGGGAAGTCTCACAAACAGAACGAAATGTTACTTACTATTTACTACATTCCATTATCCTATAATATTGTCCCCGTTCCCATTTCCTTTCCCTTTCCCGTTCCCGTTTCATATTGGTTCACTATATTCAAAATCAACTTTATTTTAATATAAAATAAGAAATACTTTTATGGTTTTTAATAACACAATCAGTGTATAATTTAACATAATAATGACTATGAAATCTTCAGTCTTGCAATTCTAGGATATTTAATATCCTTAAAAGTACTCTTAAAGAAAAATAATACTTAAATAAACTATAATTCTATGATTTGGTATATTATTATTATTGAAAAATGACATGAAAAGGGTTGGTTTCCCTACATATTAATTTTAAAAAAGCCAAGTTTTTTTTTTAAATTGTAGTAAAAAAAAACAAAATCAATTGTCAGTTTTTTCGAAAAAAAAAGCTAAATATAATAACCATATGGCAACTGCGCTCTTATATTAAAACATTTAATAAATTGCACAAAGTAACATAACATTAGTTCTAATCAGGTACTCATACTACGTACTAATACATAATGCCACGCTTCAGATGTGGATGAAGTTTTAATGAAGGTGACATTGACGTATCGGATCGGGTTCGCCATATTGAGATATTGAATAAAAATAAGGTTTTGGTTTTCAGCATTCAATCTTAAAATTTTGTATAAAAAAAATTTTCATTATAGTTAACTTATAGCAAGTTCCCTAACTATATTGTTTTGAATAAACTGTAATTGCCTATCGTAATACAAATCTACTGCAAAATCAGCCTTCATATTAAAAAAATTGCTTAGGTTCTCAGCTTAATGCCAAGCATTAGACGTGGATGGGGAATTATAGTAAGTTACATTGACATCGGACAAACGTGTCTTGACACGCTCTTGGCTATTTTTCACAAGGTTAAAAAATATGAACTTCATTATGATATGTTTACAAACTAGAAATAAATGTGAACTTCTTCTATTTTACTTACTTCTTCGACCAAAACTATGAAATATTTGTCAGACTTTTATTATACTAAGGCTCTTAAAAAAATTAGAACTGAATGTTTTCGACACCGCAACAAGATAGTCTTTTTAAAGCCGGATTTCGTCTAGGCCACGGTCCAACTTTTTGATTAAACTCAAAGGGGATATACATGAAGTAGAACTAAATAACTCACAACTTGTGTCCTAGATTTTACATAGGTATTTAATATTATGTACCTTATCCCATAAAATTATTTAACTCACGTATATCATACACAATTTCATTTAAAGTAATCATAGAGGTCGCCAACAGAAAACTTTAACTGCACAGTGTCTTTATGTACAGTCAGTGTTGATATACTTCAGGGAGCAATTATTTTTATATTGGTATAAGTGTGTTTATTTCTACATTGATACGGTTCAAAGAATGTATTTTTGTCTCTATTATTTACAATAATCGCATAATGTTCTTTGATGTGAATATATAATGCGATGCTCCATAGTATTGAAGTTAATTAGAGTTAACGTTAATAATATTGAACTATTCAATAACGTTAATTCAAGTAACCATCAGATTAAGGCTATTGTTAAATTAATTTACGTAGAACGATTTGTCTTCAATGGCAATATCGTATCCTATATTGACTGTTCAAAATCTACCCGCCCCTGATCGGCGAGTATTTGCAACAGGTGAGCGGTTCATTTTTAATGTAACCAATCTTTTCTGTTCATTTGAAATGTAAACAATCTTTTATGTTATTTTTAAATGTAACCAATCTTTTATGTTAATTTTAAATGTAACCAATCTTTTATGTTAATTTTAAATGTAACCAGTCTTTTATGTTAATTTTAAATGTAAACAATCTTTTATGATAATTTTAAATGGAACCAATCTTTTATGTTCATTTTAAATAGAACCAATCTTTTATGTTCATTTTAAATGTAACCCATAGCTTTTTTTCATTATTTTAATTGTAACCTCAGTTCTTTTGTTCATTATTTCATTTTGAATCTCTCCAAATTTATTTCTTAGTAATTATTATTCTGTTATTTAAATTATTAACCTTGAGCGGACCTCCTTAAGGGCCCTATCGAAAAATCCGTTCTTAGCGGATACCTACTAAGCATAAACTACGTCCTTGCCAAATTTCATCTTTGTACCTTCCCCCTATTAGTACCTTTATTTTTTATATATTTTAGTACCTTTAAGTTGAATAAAGATTTTTGATTTTTTTTTTCACCCGGTTTTCGATATTTTGCGATAGATAACCTTTCGCTTTTATACTTATTAATTATAGTTAATTGTCTGGCTGGCCCGTTGGCGCAGTGGGCAATACCTGGCTTCTGCTCCGGGGGTCGTGGGTTCGATTCCCACCTCGAGTCTGGGTGTATTATCCATATGTATGTATTTATATATTGGTTGCCCGGTAGCTACACGAGTAATGTCTACGCAACAGTACTCGTGTGAAAGTACTAGAAGTTAAACTTGTGTAGATTGTAATAGTTTGTCAGGAGCTGACCCCCACAAAAACTTCTTCAAAAATGATTCAAATATCCTATCACAGTCAAATTGTTGGCGCATTGTCGAAGTTTTCTTAGACTCTCTTTAATGAGGTCGCCGCTTTGGGTTGCCGTTATGTACCATTTTGTTTGTTTAAGAACTTGAGACTCTAGTTCATTCATGAAAGAAGGTTAGCTGTAATTGAGTTACGCAATAAGTTGTATTATTTTGTTACGTATGAAATTATTATTTGTGAAGCGTCGTGGAAAGGGGAAAAAAAACAACAAGAATTATTTGATGCGTTTGAAACTTTAAAAAATAAATTTAATTATTTTTGTAATACTGCCATTTTCTCAATTAATTAAAAAAGTTTAAAGATAATCGATGTGTTTGGAATATCATAATAATATCTTGTAATACTTGATAGTCTATAAAATTAAAGTTAGCTACGTACCACTTCAATAAAGCTTTATCCTTCTTATTGTTGCTAGCGTTATCTAGGTCTAGTACCAGTGTCCGCTTAGATTGCTGAGGATATGGCTATGGGGCGATTTAATATGACTGATTTCCATGTGACGTCTTCCTCGAAACCCCCACCATATCTACAACCTTACGACTAATATCACAAAGTTACATTAATCGGGTCCCACTGTTTTATGTGCTTTCCGAAACACGGAACATTGTAGTCTTCAAGGACATAAGTGTACAAACACTTTGAGCCATGTCTAGCTCCGGCATTACAAGAAAAAGCTTTTCAACAGACTGTAAAGCTTTTTCCAGGAGAGGGTACTTTCATAGTCCTAAAGAGTTTAGGTTCGAAACTAGGGCACACTTATTTTTCTAGGACGAAGTGAGATTTTTGATAATATAGTTACGTACGGGCGGTGATAACTACATATCATAAAGTATGTTTGTCTCTAGTCATATATAAATACAATATTGCCTAACTCTTGAGCTGTCTAGGCTCTTGGTTTTTTGCATATAATATCATTGGCAACTCCTTATATAGTCTCGAAAATCGGTATTGAGGTATTTCTAAACCGGTTTTATATATGGAGTATTCCTAAACTGACATTTAGTCGAGTTATTTACGCAGATCACATGTCATATTTGCGTAAACTGCTTCGCATGAGAGACAACTAGCGTAAAGCGTGAATTGTTACCAAAAACTTTATAATATATTACAAGCTCCTATTGGAAGTATTCCTTGTAATACTGTACAGGCTGTAATTCGTCAGGTATCTGATTCGATGACAGACTTCGTTGGTCTATTGTCACGATCCCTCCTGATTTAAGGTTAAGGAAGGAGGTTTAAACGCTCCTTTACAAAATCTGAAATCAATGAATATGTTTCGAATAAATTACAAACAGTATTTGTTGAATAAACAACTAAACGACTGATGTCCTATATATAGAAAGAAAGAAACAGTGTTTATTCACGTTTCGTTCGGTTTGTGAGTCTTCCCGGTGGCCTTAACTCGTCATTTAAGGCCGGCAACGCATCTGCTAGCCTTCAGGTCGTGCAGATGTCCATGGGTGTCGGTAGGCACTTAGGTGCCTGCGGCCTGCTCGTTTGCATAAAACGACAACAGTAACATGAAAAAAAAAACGAAAAATTGTCCTAAGGTAGATTCCATCTGAATTGTATCTTAATTACCTATAAACGCGTTATAAGAGTTATTTTATCTCATTACAAATCTATAAAACTGGGTTGCATTTGAGGAAAATGTAACACAGCCACATGACTTATTTCTTGCAAAAAAACTTAATAACACGTTTTTGGGAATGACCAGCTGGCACTATTATTAATGGGTTTCTATTACTCTAAACGAGCAGGAAAATTATTATAAAAAACAGTGTAGCAATAACTTGTATCACGCAATTTTATAATTAGCGAGCCAAAAGAGTTCTGTCGAGTTGTGAAATTTCTACTCAGTTTTGTATAGCTTACAGTATAGTTATATTCTTACTTCTTTTTTCATTGAAATTTATAGTAGTAATGCCTAGTGCATTGTATTGCACTCTACTAGGAATTAATTCCACATTTAAGTGTATACGTTTTTATAACAAACTCCCTTATGATATTCGGAAGATGTCTTTAAATAAATTTAAAGCACGAGAAGCTAAACTACTTTGCTATAATCCGCGAATGAATACGAGGGAAAATCGGTGTAATGCTGCAACCCGAAAGCTACACCACCAAAACAAAATACAATCAAATACAAAAACACCAATCAGTCTTCCAAAACAACCGACCGTTTTTGAAAATAATTTAAAACGACGACTCGTCTTTTAATAATCACGAGGCCCGTCCAATTAATTAATACTAAAATAAATAACGTTTGCTTTTATTATTAGGGTGAAATTATGGATAATGAACACCGTAGCGGAATATTAAGTTTTATTTACTGTTTAATATTCGCCGCGGCGAAAGATAAATTCTTGAGACCTGCACACATTACGCCAGCATTGTCGTTAGAACTAATGAGCGTTGTTAATTATTTATTTATTTATTCATGATTGGAACGCCAACAGGAATGCACTTATGAACTACATTATATTTATCAGTAAGAAATATATATTTAAGTACAATCTTAATTACAGGCATACACATCATGCATAAGTGCCAAAAAAATTATATTATTTCATTAATTAATAATATTGATACAATAAATTAAAGTATGTACATTAAATAGTAAAAAATCATTAAAAAAATCTAATTCAATAAATTAGAAAATAAAACAGCACAAAAAAAAACAATCAAAGAAATCTCATTAAAATAAATTATTAGTTGAAACGAAAGTTGCTTATCTGTCTAGAATTTGAGTTAACATTAAATTTAGAAGCAATGTAGAATATTAACGCCCCCTTACGGTTACTTTTATCATGTTTTTTTTTATATATAACAAGGGGCAAATGAGCAGGCGGTGCTCTTAAGTGACTACCGACGCCCGTGGACAATTTTTTACCTTTGTCATGTCTATGCTCAGATACAATCTTATAGTGAAATGTATACATGTGTGTGTAAATCACGTAAATTGTTTGGCATTAGTGTGCCTGCGATTTTATTTTAATAATTTAATATATCAATATTGAATATTAAAAAAAAGAATATTAGCATTGGCACACCCTCCTCTATATAAACTATAATTGTGCCAATTTTCGTGCACCTCCGTCGGTGCAATTTTCATAAAATGGTACCGAAAGATTTCGCTTCAAGTATTAATATATATCTTTAAAAATAATATATATTTCAGATTTGATGATACATTGAAATTTTCCGCAAAACTTAATCTCCGTGGTACCAGAGAGATGATGGACCTTGCAAAAGATGTGCGCAATTTAGAAGTATGTAATATATAAGTTTTACGAATTATCATTAAAAAATATCACACGCTTAATCATAAAGTGACCTAACTCAAAAAAGATTATTATTATTTATGAGGAAATCCTAAAAAGCATCTTATCACTTATGAATTATTCCGCATATAATTCGATAAAAATGGTTTCATAGTAACAAATTTTGTATTTTAATAATAGTTAGTGAAGGGATTAATGACACTGAAATGTTATTTTATTATGAATATGATATTTTATTATTTGTTTGTCTTTTTAACTAAAATAAGTTTTTAGTTAAAAAGTTTCTGGCTGGCCCGTTGGCGCAGTGGGCAGTGACTCTGCTTTCTGCTCCGGGGGTCGTGGGTTCGATTCCCACCTCGAGTGTTAACGGTCATTTTATTATCATTGAAGGCTTCAGTTAAAAATGTCGTAACAACCGCAAAAACCGATTCTCCACTCAGCCAGAATTTATTATGAAATGAAAAACATGTATAATATTATATTGAAGTTTTACTGCCATTGTTAATAGATTTTTTTATTAATTTAAAATATTTTTTAAACCATTAATACTTTATGAACATATCGCGATGTAACGTGAAATGCTAAAAAAGAGTTTGGTACAGATACATTTATATACATATCGACAGCATTAGCGGAACAAAAAAGGAAGAACATAATAATCAAATATGAGACAGCAACTTAATTACATGTTTTGACATTAATTTGTAATACGATACTTAAAGTTTAATGGGAAAACTAAATTAAACTAAATGCATTTTTTTAGATTTCGTAATGACAGAGAAATAGTGATGGTTTACAATGAGTTAAATGAATGTTTAATATTGAGTTTTCATCTGTCTGGGCTTGCTGCGAATGATACAAGAGAAATGCATTTTGTTTAGCTTACTTTTTTTTCATTAGAGTTTAAGTATGGTATCGCAAATTAATGTCAAAAAATGTTAATACAATTGCTCTTTCACGTTAAATTATTATTTATTTAAAACTAACTATTTTCTATTCTCCCTTTTTTGTATTCCACTAATTCTACCGGCGTGTGTACTTTTTTATGCTACTATACAGAAGGTGTATATTTCGACTACTAATTGATCAATCGATTGCTTGGGGTCTTTGAATTTGTTGTTACTTTTCTTTGAATAGCAAAAGCGTACATTATAGCATAGCATGTTTATGTTCCCCATTGAAGCATAATGTCTACCGTTACTACTTCGGAAGATTTAATAGAATCAAAGACATCAAATGATTCAGTATGCTATCGCGATTATATTAATGTGATTTTTTTTTATTCTATTCGACTGAGCCAATGTTTTAATCTATGTTAAAACAATTACGATGTTTTACAAATTCCATATAGAATTAAATGTGATGAGTTTTGTATATTATATTCGGCTAAGCCACTGTTGTAATCTATGTTAAAACAATTCCGATGTTTTACAAATTCCATATAGAATGAAATGTGATGAGTTTTGTATATTATATTCGGCTAAGCCACTGTTGTAATCTATGTTAAAACAATTACGATGTTTTACAAATTCCATATAGAATGAAATGTGATGAGTTTTGTATATTATATTTGGCTAAGCCACTGTTGTAATCTATGTTAAAACAATTACGATGTTTTACAAATTCCATTTATAATTAAATGTGATGATTTTTTTCTAATTTTGTATTCCACTAAGCCATTATTGTAGTCTATGTTAAAACAATTCTTATGTTTTACAAATTTCATATAGAATTTAAAGTGATTATTTTTTTTTATTCTATTCGACTAACCATTAGGTATTTCATCTAGCTGTTTTAAAAGAGGTGGTTTGTAGGTGGCCTTATACATAAATCTCGTAAGAGTTTTTACTTGTTACAGACCACACCTAAAAGATTAAGTGTATGTATTCTGATATTTGGAATTAGGATATAAATGTAATATTAATGAATAATATATAAAGAAAATTATCATGGTTCTATCGTGTCTTTAGCTGGCTTCTTCATAAATTTAAACTCATTTAGTGATAGAAACATTCATCATTATAAAATGAATGCTTCCAAAGCTGAATAAGTATAAAAGTACTGATAGATTCTGTTCGACATCTTACCATAATCACCAAAGAAAAATTAATTTTGCCTTTTATGTCACATCTTCAAGATGAGTTTAAACTATGCGGGCGTTTTTTCTTTTTCAATTTTCGACTGGTGTTGCCGAATAATCGATAGTTTTGTTTTCGACATTAAAACATTGACCTCTTTCATTCGAAACCGAACGCCAAATGACACATTCATGGAGGCGATACGTGCGAGTCCCAATTATATAAATTTATCGATTTTCCAACGTTTCGACTAATGTTTTATTATCTACATATACACTCAAAATTCATAACTATTGTTTTTATCTGTATAGGGAGCATGATGAAAAGGGCCTTAAAATGCATATGTGAATTTACATTTTACGCCTGCAGTGCCGTATACATTGCCAAAGCCACGATAACTTAGACTTCATAATGAGCTATTGTACTTACCTGTATAGAGAGCATGCGTTGACAAACTTTTAGCTTTTACAAAATACCGTAAGTCTGATTGTTGATGGGCTCTTAGTCTATTAATTATGTATTACAATCTCGATTATCGATAAAATCAATTTTAACCATATTGTTAACGGAACCACAAAAAAAAGAAGTTGTATGTACAAGTATTTAATGTTTGTGTTAAATATAAAGACAATTTTATTTTATATAAAGACATACTCAGTTCGATAGCTTTTTTGTAATCAACGATACTAGAGGTATCGGAGATAGAGGATAGATAGATAGGAGGTAGAGGAAAGTATAACGACACTAGAGGTATTTATCTTTTTGATTGAATTAATCTTTTATTGGAAGTCAAATATACTAAATATATTATATAAATAGTTAATTACCTCATCAATAAATTGAAATATAAAGAAATAATCATAGTACATCTACAAAATGTTAGTATCAATGCTTCAAATCCAAAACGATGATAATTCGAAAAATGATTATTATAGTGACGAACAAGACATATTAATTAAAAAAATTTTCCAATAAATTACATGCAGTCCGTGGAATCCTGTTGCTATAGAATCTCATGAAACGTCATGCTCAAGAATAAAGTTCAACTATCGTAATAGAAAATGAAAAAAAAGTATTAAGCCACTGTGCATCGTTATCTGAAGTCCTGTTAACAATAAAATCATACAAACGTATAAAAACTTCATCAAAATCGATCCAGCCGTTCATATTTAGTTGGTTTTAATTAATATCAAATTGACGAAGTATCAACTGTGGAGGTCGTGGCCTAATCAGTGTTCGGCATTTGAGTTGATCGCTAAGTTAAGTTTCTCTGGCTGCGACCGGGTCATAGATGGGTGACCCATTCTAGCACTGGTTTATATTTGATAACCGATATAGTACCAGGGTTCGCTTAAATTGCAGAGGATGTGGTTGTGGGGCGAGTTAAGATGACCGACTGCCGTCTAATGACATTCGTGGAAGCCTCTACAATTTTACGACTAATATCACTATGACAGTAATCTTGGCACACTGTTATACGTGCTCCTCGGAGGAGGTCGGATATGTGTGTTAATGTAATGTTAGAACGGGTTACCCATCTATCACCCCGTCGTAGTTAGACCAACTTACCTACCCATTAGGCTACAACCTCCTCAATTTACGTTAGACATCACATTTCTTAATGACAAGGGAATCACAATCAGCGATTTTCTACGTTGTAAGTGCCCTATCAAAAGGCTCGGATAAGTGTTGACGGCCTTTGACAAACGAGCATGCTCTTTTCTCTTATTTAATTTAATATCGTCAATTATATTATAAAAAAAACACAACTGCAGAAATCTTTAGTTAACTAGCATTTCCTTAATACTGTACCGACTCAGTCAAATAAGTTACGGGTTTGCAAATAGGCTAAAATACAAACGAGTTAGACACAGCCAAATAACTGCAATGTAGTCTTCTATATCGCTTTCTAATAATAATCTAGATAATAGCGAAATGTCACCTAACGCGAAATGTCGAAAACCGCGAGACGTACAGAGATAAAATTTGCCAGGCGGGTAGGCTATAGTTAGTAGACATCCTCTAAGAAAGGACCGCGAACGCGTAACCGAACGGAAAACATACCTCATTCAGCTCAATCTTCAATTGCTTCTCCAGTCCAGTTCCTTGGATGTAGAATTTGCCGTTCCTCAACGGTATCGGCAGGGGGTTCTCTACCTTCACTATCACCGTACATTCATGTCTAGACATAGGTTTTCCGTCAAGGGTGATCTTGATGTCGGGGTTGCGCACTCTAAAGTCATCTTGGGCGAAGTAGTCGAAGTTTTTCTCGACTATAGTTGCTAGGCACGCAATGTTAAATGATGCCTGTGAAAATAAACAGCCTCATCATCATCGTATCAGCCTGGGGACGTCCACTGCTGAACATAGGCCCCCTCCATTAATCTCCACGAATGGCGACGTTATGCCGCTTAAATAATCATTGTAGTAAACATAGTATGTGTTAAATAAGCATATATAATTGACAATATCGTTGACATATTTAAATTACAAACTTTTTGCAGAAACAGAAACTTGAACGAGATACGTTGGAAATCCAAAATTATATTGTCGATATTTTTTTTTCTTTAATTTTAGGCAAGTCATTTTAGACATTGAAGTTTGCGTTAATTCGCATTCGTTTATCATCCTCATTCGCTAATTGATTGCAGACTGGGATGAATAATATTTTCAGATTTTTTAAATAATTATTATTGATTCATACTAACTTGGTCTACCAATTTCTTAAAATAGTC
The DNA here is from genome assembly GCA_024363005.1 of Charaxes varanes. Classification (NCBI taxonomy): domain Eukaryota; kingdom Metazoa; phylum Arthropoda; class Insecta; order Lepidoptera; family Nymphalidae; genus Charaxes; species Charaxes varanes. The sequence goes on from JANCMC010009603.1 coordinate 7,034,226, forward strand.
GTCAAATGTGACTAGCAGAGTGACGTTTTCTTTGGCCTCGGGCGCCAAAACCATGTCGAACTCGTGCCTCTTGACTCCATCTCCCGTCACACCCGTGTACGTCACTGTATCAACTCGCAGCACCCCCTTCACATGGTGCTGGTCGATGGTGGAACGATTCCTAATATGCAGAACCTGTAAAATTGGAATAACGTATACATAAAAAAATCCCTTTATTCTGGTTACTCGAGGAGGTCGTGGTTTAATGAGTGGCCGGCATTTTAGTCGATCGATAGGTTAAGCAGTTGTTTCAGTGGCCGGGTGATAGATGGGTGACCCATCCCAACGCTGATTTTTGAAATATCCGACCTCTTAAGTCAGAAGACACGTAAAACAGTGGTTCCCGTTTAATGTCACTGAGTGATATTAGTCGTGCTATTGTAGGGGTTCCGGTGAAGACGTCGACGGCAGTCTGTCATCTTAATTCGCCACACAGCCACACCCTAGGACTGGACCGAGATAACGGTTGTTATTTTGGTTACCCATTTAACACCTCGATAGCGAAGGAAATCTCCACTTTCGACTTAACATATCTATATAACAATAAATAAATAAAAATACATATTTTTTAAACATATGCATATATAACACACCCTGACTCGAGCCGGGATCGAACTTATGACCCTCGAAGCGGAAGGCAGGGTCGCCCACTGCGCCAACGGGCCAATCAAATACATTAACAACAATTATATAATTTACATCTTTGGGTATAAATCTTTGTTTCCTGAGTGTTGGGCTTAGTTTAGGCTGGACTATCACGTTTCGTCTTACGAACACAATGATCAGGAGGTACAAAAATAATGGAAGATAGCGGCATTTGGCAAGGGAGGGTGGCAACAACGAAAAGCTTATGCCCAGCGGTGGGCCATTTAAGGCTGATATATAAATGAGATATATCAAGGCTTGTAAGGGAATTGCCACTTACCACGTTGAAGTCCTGTCCGATCTTAATATCGTCTCTGAGTTCAAAGTCGAAGTAAACATCATTAAACGCGTCGTTTAGATAATATCTGGCGAAAATGCTCTCAGATTTTCGAAGTGCTTTTTCCATAGTGTCACGTTCTTCACGCGTTCGTTCCGGGTACTTATAGAGATTTGTTATATCCTGTAAAATGAACAAGGAATCCTCAAAATTTAGTACACATAAAATCCATTACTATGTCTTAAGAACGCAATAAATTGCTGTTTAAATGTACTTAACTAATTCCCCTCATCTCTTTAATACTGAAACTAAATTAATATAGAACAACATAAAGAATCATATACATTTATCATATAAATCTCTTGAAGTATGAAGACTAGTATAAATGCAGGGTAATCCTTAACCTAGATAGGATGATCAGCCTATAGGTTAGGTATAGGTTTTCTTTTTATGAAATTTTTTTCTAGATATTATGAAGCTATAAGTTAAACTAATGCAATGTGTAACATTTTTGACAATAAAGATTTATTTATTTAAATAAATGTTTATTATAAAACGATAAAAATATTAAATGGAAATTGTATCCATAAACAAGTTCCTTACAAAATATTATAGCAATGTATTTAGAAAAATATTTTGCAATTTTAAACGCACAGGCGACATCAACACATTTGTTTATTAAAGCGAGCTTAAAACAGCGGCCAATAAAACATACCTCTCGTTCCATTCGGCCAATTGCTTTTGTGGAAATATTTTGTCCAATTGATACTGTATCACGTGCTAAAAGTTTTAACGGCTGGATTTCACCAGAATATTTCCACAACACCTAAAACAAAAATCGGATTTTATTTACATTTTACGGTATCATTTTTGTATGCACCTATAATGTGGATAGTATTGAGATAAGGTTTTATACTTATTATGTATTAAAGTTTACCACCAATATATTGTTTCCACTTTGGATGGAGTACACTATGTTCCGGCGACTGTTAAGACAGTATATAATTAAAATTATAACTATAGTGTGAAAGTTCATATGTTGAAAACCCACTTGTTTTTCTAAAGAGCTGATTTGCAAAAGTAAGCTCTGTTTTCTATTAAATTTCAGGTCAGTTCAACAAGAAAACTCTTTAATGACTTCAACAAAATAGTAGTAATTTAATAAGAGACCTTCAAATATACTTTCAGAACTGATAGTTCTAAATTAAAGACGTGACACGAGCATGTTATTATTATTTATTTCAGAAAAGACAACATAGTCCTCATTCTTGCGTATGTTACTAATTTAAAAGTAACTCTGTCTGTCTGTAACGTTTTCACACCTAAACAGATGAACCAATGTTGATCAATTTCGGTATAGAGATAGATTGGACCTTGGGGAAGGACATAGACCACTTTTTGCTGGAAAAATTAAATTTGAAAGGGTTCAAATTGTGGTCGAAACTTTGTATAACAGTTGCACAAAACAACTTGGACGAATACGCGGGTTGAAGCTAGTGTTACTATAAATTCGTTTATGTTTATCAAATTAGTTGAATACCTTATCAGCGTTAACTTGCGCAAAGACATAGGCTGCATCGTACGGCCTCTGGAGCTCAGCGTCACGAACAGCTCGCAGAGAAGCTGGTCCACAACGGTACACGTCTTCGGAGGTCTCTTGTGGTGTAGAATCAATGGCTTGCCAACCACTATACTCTGACCCTAAGTCGGGACGGTCCATCCATACCTAAAATTGAAACAATACTCTTTGTACTTTATTATAAAGAGGAAATATTTGATTGTTTGTTTGCGTTGCTCTGAAACTACTCGACCGATTTTAAAAATTCTTCCACCATTATAATCCTACATTAACCCTGATGAACATAGACAATAGAATATTTTCGAAAAACTTAGGGTTCCGTATGAAAATTTCAATAATGTTTTCGCAAATAGGGAGAATTTTGAAGCGCTGTCTATTAAAACTATTCACATTGAGAACTCGGTTGAACTACGTTCTCCTGAGTAACACAAACAAGCACATATTCTTTCGCAAGTGGTTTTTCCCGTATATACAAACTATCAGCCAATGCTCCTACTAAGAATAGGTTTATATGAAACAGATGTATCAGCTATGCCGATAATCGTCGCACTGTCGTAATAACATCCCGCAAAGTAACCTTTACGAGGCATAAATTCGCTTTCCCTGTCATAAAAAAAACGAAAGGAATCGCTCAGAAAAGTACCTTACTAGATAATTTTCTGTCTTTTATTACTTACTATTAGTGAAGTTAGTGTCTTGTCTGCTAGTATTAAGTTCTTTTTATCATATTTTTCGTTTTAAAATAGTTTTAACGATGTTTATTATTATTAGATAAACACTATTACTGACATGCTGATGTATCTGGGATTACTGAACATCAATGTCAGAGTAGCTACCATTTATGTCGTCACACTGCTTTACAATTACTTAAATTAAGCTAAGGAAAATTGTATGGAATGCGGTATGAGTTATAAATAAAGATATTTTCTTTATTCTTTCTTTCTTTCTTTCTTTCTTTCTTAGAAGATAATATTCCTCTCATTTCAAAACTTTTCTGCAAAGTATAAAATTTTCTGTGTTTTTGTATATTTGCCTCTGAAAATATACATTATAAAAGAAGATTCCATTCTTAGATAATTTTAAGAATCGTATTAGAATAAAGATATTAGAGTAAAGATACGTAGTGCATAGTCGTGGGTGTTTATAAAATATATATAAAAATGACGGAATAAAACAACTATTATACTGGAAAACAAGTGCTTCGTATTTACCAATATAAATATAGCAAACACTGCAGTAACCGCTGTCGCTCACTGTTATTTTATGCTAACAAGTTTTCCAATTGCAATTAAATGAAAACACTGCCTACCGGCGCCCATGGACATCTGCACGACCAGAAGGCCTGCAGATGCGCTGCCGGCCCTTAATGACGAGTTTAGACCACTGGGAAGTCTCACATATCGTCATATTTTATAAGAATATAAGAATTCGCACACCCTCTTCTATATAAAATTAAATATAAACTAAAATAATAATATATACAACTATAATATAATTCTACATAAACTATATATATAATTGTGCCAAAACATAATACTTAAAAAATATACATAGGAGTGGATAGATACTTCCCTTTACAGCAACAGTTATCGTAGATTATTAAAAAAAAAAAAACAAATAGGTAAACGCTATCTTATGTACTTTTATGATTCAATGGATGAAAACCTCTTATCAAAGTATATTGGCATTTATGGCTCATCGTACTCATAGTGACATAACATTGTAGTTTATTATCTAATGATATTTCAAAAAACATGATAGAGATATTATTATCCCTTGACACTAGTCAACTTTTATCGGTATATAAGTTTGGATATTAATTGGATATCTTTTAAAGAAAAACACGCGTATTATTATTTTATGAACGGGGTGTATTAATATATGAATTAAGAAGGCATTATATATTTACTATACCCCATTTCTTTTATATATAAAATATATAAATAAATAAATATATACAGGACTATATGACACACGGACGTCTATTCCTAAGGGAGACAACTTAACGCCTGCGGTACAGGTAACAGCCGCCTGCTATCCACAAATATATATTTTTTTTATAAAATATTCCGTGTTGAGTGAAAGCTTGTTATATATTTTTGGCTATGCCTAATGTTTTCGTTATACTCCAACTATGCTTTAAATTTAGTGGTAGGGTTGGCAGCGTCATTATTATTTGGTTTTGGTTTACATCTGTTACCTTACGGATTGTAGTTCATCCCTTTTATCGTTGAAACCAGAATACTAGAACCATTGTTTAAATAATAGTTAATTTTTATTCAAGCAGAAACACGAAAAGCATTCAAAAAAGAGAAATACAATAACAGGTAGGAAATTAAGATTATTTTGTTGGTGGTTGATTAGTGCTTTAGCAGAAATCGGCGCCACCCCACTTAACCGATTTTAATCAAATATGCACACAGTATGCAGTTTGATCCAACTTGAACGATAGGATAGCTTTCATTTCAATTTATAGTCGCAAATAAAAATGAGTCGCCGAATTGTATGCACGTGCATAACTTCCGAACGAATGCACCAAATTCGATAATTTCTTTTTTGTTGTATTTCTTATTGTAACGACAAGGTTCGCATAAAAAAAAAGAATGGCAAAGCGAAAGAAAACTGGAACGGCAATGGAACGGGAATGGTGAGTAATGTTATAGGATAATGGAATATAGCTTTTTTGCTATTTTAAGAAAAAGTAAGTAACCCAACGAACGTGCAGGACGACGTCTGCCGGGCCCGCTAGTTAACATATAAATTTGAAACGGCTGTTTTCGTTAGAAACTGTCGTCTGCAATGTCGCTCAGATTAGCCCAAAAATATTTAATTGCGAATATGAGTATAGAGTAGTCACAAAAAATGGCCATGTGTCAAGACAAGCTCATATAGAAGGGTTCCGTATCAGATACGCTATAAACGTATTTGTTAAATAACTCCAAAAGTTGTTGTCCGATTTCGATCAAAATAATTTTCCTATTGAGTTTTGAGGATGTTCTAACAACATGGAAATTTTCACGTCTCTACGTCTAATAGTTTGGAAATGCTAGAGAGGGGACCTTAGGGGCAGACAGACAGACGGACGTACGGAAGTATGGACAGAGCGAAATTATACGGAACCCTAAAAAGAACATGTCCTTCACGTTCCGCTAATGAGCATGCAATAACTCATTAATCAATTAAAGTAAAATTGTAAATTATTACAAAAAATATCATTTGGACACCAAATTTTCAAGTATGCCTTATTTAACTAGGTTCTCTCTTATTTAACGCAACTTCGTCCGCGTAAAATTAAACTCGAGAGAACTCAATCAGAATCAATAAATCTGCTATTTTCTACTAACTATAAACTAGCTCCATACCAAATTTCATCTTTGTTGGCACGTCCCGCTGTTTTCGAAATTTCGTGATAGGTGGTCTTTACATACTATACAAGTAAAGCTGTACAAGAAGTGGATACTACATATTGTTGAAAAAAGTAAACTTTCTAGTTATTAGTTACTATCCATGCCCGCGAATTCGTCCGCGTAAAATTAGGTACAAAAAAAATATAGATTCAATTTTAGCGTGATGATTTGCCTATGGCAAACGGAGTTGTATAGCGAGTTAAACTTCCATTGTATGCAGTCAATACGCAATATTATAACTTTGAAACTGTATAATATAATTCATCTTACCTATTCGATAAGAAAAATAATATCGAATAATAATGAATGAAAAACCTTGTGATGCTTAATCAATGAAGAACTTATGATAATTTTTAATGGAATACCAGATTGTTATGATGCATATTATACATATTTTCCAACAAAATTGAGCAAAGTTCATTATTTTAATCGTTATTAAAATTACGAAAAATAAAAGCAAGCCATTTGGCGCTAAAAATTTTCAACATAATAAAACGCTTTAAGTGGTGATTAATATCTCAAATGGAAGATTGTCAATACACATATTTTTATTAATTTCAGAAAGCCCTAGCCCGTTTTTTTTAACACTAAACGTCAGTTCGGTGCCAGAGCACATAAATGATGAGTTAATTTAAATGTATTTTTATATGTCAGTTTTAATCTTACATCCTTTTTTACATTTTGTAATTAATCTGTGGTTGATTCTGCTTTCTGAATTCTGAAACCAAAAGCCCAAAGTGCAGCTTTCATTGCTCAAACTGGGATTGTTTGAAATTAAGGTCCAACAAAGGGAACGCTTGGTAACATGCTAAGTGTATATCTTACAGCACTCAGGTTGTCTCCAAAAAGGTACAATACCATACACAGGGTTCATCCGGAGCAAAACTTTTGTACTACTGCAAGATAATGCACGAGCGAACCCTGCATTGTATGTAAAAAAACTTGATGGCTTTCTATTGAATAAGTTTTACTATTAATGTCATGTCCTGTATTAAGAAAGAACTTTTACATTGTAAGGTAATGTCTTACCGTCATATAATATTGCCAATAAACTTAAATTTTCTTTTGTTATATTCGGTAAATAAATAAATATATACGGGACTATATGACACACTGTTTGTGTGTCTGTCTGTTCCTAAGGTAGACAACTTAATGCCTGTGTTATAGGTAACAGACGCCTGTTATACACATTTTTTTTGTAGAAGTATATAAATATATACATAATTATAATACACCCAGACTCGAGGTCACGAATCGAGCCCACGACCCCCGGAGTGGAAAGCAGGGTCACTGCCCACTGCACCAACAGGCCAGCCAGATAAATGATTACCTGTTTCCTGTGACTTTGTCCGCGTAAACTTTCTAGAGCCCTTACATCTCATCGCAATTAATCTCGCCCTATCGAAAAATCCGTTTTTAGCGGATCTCCACTAACTGTAAACTAACTCCTTGCCTAATTTCATCTTTGTACGGCCTTTCGCTTTTACATACATATCTTCTTCTTCTTCCTAGCGTTATCCCGGTTAAATACCAGGGTCCGCTTAGATTGTAGAGGATGTGGCTATGGGGCGAGTTAAAATGACCGATTGCCATCTGACGTCATCCTCGAAACCCCCCACGATTTCTACAACCTTACGACTAATATCACAAAGTGACATTAATCGGATCCCACTGTTTTACGTGCCTTCCGAAACACGGAGCCGGTTACATTATAGGTCTAAAGTGAGTTAATGAAACAGGCAGCTTAGTTCCAACGTCTTCTATCCGCCATTCGAAGAATGATTTCAATATCTCCATCCAATACTTAGATAGAGCTATTTTTGTAAATTTTACAAAAACCTTATTTTAAAAATGACAAAAATATAATAAAATATCATTAAAGTAACATTACAATATAATGATATTTAATACATGACAATGACGGTTAATAAAGTAATTAATGAATTACTTTATTAACTGTTATTAAAATACATAATTTGTTACTACAATGCCGTTTTTATCTAATTATATGCGGAATAAGTCGTAAATGACAAAACGTTTTTTGTGATTTCCCAAAAATGTGTTTTTTTAGTTAGGTCACAATAGCTTGCAATATAGATATTGATACTGTCATGCAGACTAGAATAAAACAAACTTTGAAACTTAGTTTAAAAGGAAACATAACTGTCAGTCATATCTAAAAATATTTTAGTATTCTTTTCTTAAATATAAACCCTATATAAGTCACAGAGTAACAGAGACAACGCTCTACAAAGTCTAAACAAGCGGTTTCTCTTTGCCTAACGCTTGCTGCGTAATTTTTTTTACTGCCGGTTATTGTGCATTGCTTATTCATCTCTCAGTGTCATCAACCACGGTCACTACACGCTACCGCAGGACAAATGAATTATATATATTATATTTATTTACATGTGGACTGTAAATCATGTGACATATGACACATTTTAGAATGGCAAGGTTCCATTCGCATTTCAGTACAATGTATTTTCTGCTCTTCTAGTCAACGCTTAGGCGAACATTCTGCAACATACAAAAGCGCAGATCGGAGTGCCCGCTTATAACGATACACAGAGAGTATTAAGTATATTTAAATAAATATAATTATCAACAACTAAGTATTATATAACTTTGTTACTAAATATAAATTTATGAACTTTGAATTTCAATTTACACTAATGTGTAAATTGAAGTTCGAAGCTCTACTATTATCAGGGTTGTTAAGTTGAAATTAAACAAAATTTTAATGGTTGTAAAAAAACTTCAAAATAATATTAGTTCTTCTAACTCAAATATTCGAGACTGGCCAAGAATTAGATGAAAAAAGGATGTTGATATTTATCATTGAAAGAGACATTGGTTATAGTTGCTCCTCTGCACTGTAGACGGAAATAGTAGTAAGGCTTCAAGTAATTATAAAAATATTTAAGGTATTTCATGACAGAAATGTTTACTCAGACAGACTTTAAGAGATGTATTTTCTGTTATAATGAACATATTCAAAAACTTTTGAAATCAAAGTGAACTAAAAGAATTACGTCCTTATTTATTATATATAATAAGAAGCAAATTGTTACAATTAAAAATAGCGACACTTTAGTACAGACTCCATCTTAACCAAACTTAATCAGAACTTAGGAAGTGTATCTTATTCAAACCGGAGGATGGATCTTCTTCAAGCGGACCCGACAAACGGAGTCTTGACCGTTATAAGCCACTTAACTAGGTCAGGAGACAGATTTTTATAGACGAAGAAATTTCTTTGTCGAATCATTGCTTCTAGGTAGTTCATTAAAAACTGTAAAATTAATTCAAGAAGTATATCATAATGCCGGAGCCAGACATAGTTTCATTTGAATGATCATTTCAATGATCATGTAGTGAGGCCGGGGACATTGTGTAACTACGCAATGTTTTGTAGTACTTTGTAGTCATCAAGGACGAAAATATACAAACTGAGCTATGTCCGGCTCCGGCATAAGAAGTTATTCTGACTTATGTAAATAATATATAAACTGTCTGTATAAAAAAGGAACCAGACTAAATTACATTTTAAGAAGTACAAATTTGCAATATAAAATTCTCGCTGTACATAATTATTTGTTTGAACAAGATAATTCAGTTTGTTTTGCCTATTTATTTAGGGGATGAGCGAAAATGGGGTGAGCGGTTCTTGAGTGGCCGCTATTTACTTAATAGGAACATTTACTTGTTTGTCAGACGATCTCCGTCTCGCTAATGTCATCTCATTAACATTCTCACAATATATCATGGCAGACTAACTAACAGGATTTATAGAAAGATTTTTACTCATTACTACGTAAATGGTATTATTATGTAATAGTGGGAAAATATATATATTTTTTGAGTGGCGATAAGAAGTTCATAATCAACTATCTTTCTTTTTTTTATATATAACAAGGGGCAAACGAGCAGGCGGTTCACCCAAGTGACTACCGACGCCCATGGACAACTGCAACACCAGAAGGTAACAGCCGCCTGTAATACACAATTTTTTTTAGTAATATATAAATACATACATATGGATAATACACCCAGACTCGAGGTGGGAATCGAACCCATGACCCCCGGAGTAGAAGGCCGGGTCACTGCCCACTGCGCCAACGGGCCAGCCAAGATTATTTTACTTAAATGCAATATTTAAGTATGTGACTATAATTTCTAAACAACTATTTTATTAAATTCCATAATTTCCTACTCGTTACCAAAAAATTAAAACTGTTTAAATTGTTGTATATCGAGACGGTGCAAGATTCGGTCATATCGAGGACTGATTGTAGAATGAACGTAATAAGTGAAGCGTACATTTTAGCCCACGTATCACTGCCCCGGTTATCCGGGGCCATGATTTTGCAGGAACTACCTCTTATAACTATTGACCGGGTTTTCCAAGATCAGCTTTTGAAGCATCATACATATTTATGTAGAGCACACTAACTGTATTTTAAATTCACTAAACATTATTCTTCTTCCTAGCGTTGTCCCGGTCCATAACTAGGAAGAAACTGCGATTGATTTTTTCGCATACAGATTATGTATAATACAACAATGTTAAATTTTCTATACGTAGCTTAAATGGGAATGGGCTGGGCATGTGGCTCGAATGGACTCGCAAAGGTGGGCCAATATCTGGCCCACCTTTTGGCTGGCTGGCCTGTTGGCGCAGTGGGCAGTGACCCTACCTTCTGCTCCGGGGGTCGTGGGTTCGATTCCCACCTCGAGTCTGCAAAGAAAACTATTACAATATCTCAAATTGTGGTCACATTTGGTAGTTTGTGCTTTTGAATATAAAATGATACTTGATCGTCATCTAACTCAGGTGTGCGGGTAAAAAATGTGTCGCCATATCATTTCTTTTTATCAAAAATATAGGCAAGGCAAGTATTTATAGTTTTTATGTTTTGAATTTGACTGGCAAGATAAAATAATCATTGGACTGCAAAATAATATTTGTAAAGTTAGCAGTGCACTTTCTCAATGCTTGCTTAAAAAAGTTTCAGCTAGTCGAGGTGGAAGCAGCCATGTTGTTTAAAAGTTTTTGACGCATTGGATTAGCAGTGTCTACCGCTACATTACTTAGACAGAGGTTCTCATTTTCCATAGGTCTTGGAAGAACTTCCATTAAGGTTTGGACAGATATCTTTATAAAACAATGAAGTTGCCAAATAGCCACTTTGACTCACAGAATACAATTTCCTGGTAGTTTTAATAAGAATGCTTCTAAAAAACGTTCAATGATAGCACTGGTTAAATAGTTGCAAGGAGAAAACGAGCAGGCGGTTCACTTAAGTGACTACCGACACCATGGCCATCTGCACCACCAGAAGGTTAGCAGATGCGTTAACGCTTTTTAATGACAAGATTAGGCCACCGGGAAGTTTCATAAACCGTACGCAATGCGACAACAATATCATCACTTGACGTGACAGCACAGCCATCACTTCATGCCGATCTTATGTGAGAAAGAGATACTGGTACCCGGAAGAGGGGGCACAATTCGATTGCAGACTAAAAGTACTGCAAGCGTGGAGCTACCTCTAACTAGGTAGACAATTAGACAGGTGTAAAGGAAATTAAAAAGGAAGATCCTTCTCCTCTTCCTGGATTCAAACTTTTTGATACTGATCAGATATATCCTGTCGTATCAAAATATTACCAGAAACTGAATTTAAAATTTAAATACAGAAAAACACAATCGTTATGTAGTTATAGGGGAATGAGACGATTATGACGATTCCACGAACAAGGTTGCATTTTATTTTGAAATTACCGTTATTACGCCGGTAATCAGGGGTCACGAAAAAACGACACGGTTTTGTGGCCGCAGTTATTAGGTTGTCCGAATTGTGACTGCAAATACTGCATTTAAAATGCAATTAAGACGTTGGCACTGGAAACGCTAACAAAACCTAATTTTAACTTGTATACAAGTCATGCATGGTTTTTTAAATCAGTAAATTGTGATTCAGAAATTGGAATTAACTGTATGTGTATGTATGTACTACTGACTATGACGTTATCATAATTATTAATATGTTTGATACCCATGAAGACATTGATTGATGATTGCAATTATATCTTTATTTGTACCCATCTAGTTGCTGCTTATCTATTACAATTCCCTTTATCGGCTTGCATAATGACAACAGGATAGAGAAACTAGTGTAGAATACAAGTTAAATTGAAAAAAATGAGATTAAAAATTGAAATAATTTTTAGAACTGAAGGTGGAATAGGCATCCTTTTATAAAGTCTTACATCCCTCATAATTAACAATGAAGTCCTATTAACTCAGGGCCGTCTACAAGATCCTGTTAAATATGAGTATTAATTTTAACTATACATATTCGCGAATGAGACAAAAAAAAAGACAAAGAGCAATGTTTGTTCTTGGCCTTTTTTTCCTCTTTGACTTTTTGCTCCAAAATTCACATCCGAAACAAGTTCGGACGCCAAAACACCGGCGATAATAACTATTGCCTGACTTTTTAACAAGCCAAGGCATGTTTGTTCTTCTACCAGAGTCCGGCGTCTGTAAACACGTTGAGAGACCGGCAATCATTCTTCACAACGACCTTAATGATAGGTCCCCGAACAAGTAAATTATCAATTCCGCCCCGAGGGTTACGGTCTTGTTTTTGGAAGGCCGTAACAAGCCTATCATCTATGGAATCTGAATTATCACAAAGCTCCATTGCCATTATGATATTAATCTCGATTGTTTAAGGCGTATAGTCGCTTGTTATCGACATAAAACGGACGTTAACACACAAAAAAAAAACGCACTGACCCGCACCAAATTGGTATTTTAAAATTTTTTGTAGGGCTTAGCTATTTTGATATTGTTTTTTTTTTTTTGTTGTTCGAATCTGGACCTTTGGGAATATTGTTTTATATTGAGCATATTTTGATAAAATTAGTTTGCTGGTTTATGACTTGAGTTTTTCATAAGGTATCTTAGTCTGAATTATAAAATGCATAATGGAAATGTTAAAAGTCAATTGAAATCTAAATAAAGTCTTGCAAAAATAAAGTCATATATGCATTTTGTAAAATACATATCTTTTGATGTTAAAAAAGAAATTTCAAGTTTATTTAGATACATATTTAAGCGTATATTTTTTGAAAATGACTACAATTTGGACGTCATTTTCACCTGTATTTCACTTCGAAATTATTTTCTAAATCACTCAAAAAAAGTATTTTAACCTAATTTAAAATAGCGCCCATATGGAGTGTCAAGTACTAAGGAATACAAAACTGACATCACCAAATTATAAAAGGTCGTTGACACAATCGCTACCGCATTCAATCATTTAAACGTGATCAATAAAAATGCTAATTTGCATCGCAGCCAATCACTTGCCTGCGTTTAGCTCCACCCACCAGTGCCATCTTGAATGCGTACGCGCACTATTATAGGCGAACTCGATCGTTTAAATAAAGCTGCTTATTTGCGTTGTATTTCTAGATACGGTTCAATGACCTTGCAAACTAATTATTATAGTATACCAGAAATGCTTTGAGAGTGCACAATATCCTTCTGTTTATACTTTACCTTGTATTTCTACACAAGATTTGATAACCCTTCAAAATACCTTTTGGAATTGTACTTAATGTAGGGGGTCCAATATTCCTGGTTCGTATTTCTATACAAAGTTAAACTCAAAATATTTGAGATGTGACCAATTGCCGAAATCTTTAGAAACCCGGTAATTATGGTTAAGCTCTACAACTACCAAACTATTAAATGAATTTAAGGTTCGAATTATTAGTGTTTTTAATATAACAAGGGACAAACGGGCAGGCATGTAAAAACTGTAAATTTAAAAGTACTTAACAGGGATAGTCAGCAGATCCAGAGGCAGACCCAAATCAAGACGGAAAGATGTAGTGACTGGACTCATGTCCTCTGTCACTACATCTTTCAAGTGTAGAGTTTAGAGTTTCCGAAGATGTTATCAAAGATAGGGCGAAGTGGCGGAAGAAAATTTGGAATGCTGACCCCCCCACCATGTGGGACGAACAGTAAAGGAGGAGAGAGAGAGAGAGAGAGAGAGAGAGAGAGAGAGTGGCTGTTGGGCAAGTTAAGATGACCGACTGCCATCTGACGTCATCCCCGTAATCACAAAAATGTTGTTGGACAATTCTTGTGGCAATTATACAATTAATTTCGTAAGGCCCTCTCTAGAGCTGATTTCTATATTTTAATACATATTTAAGAACGAAGAAATCAAACATTAAAAGATGCATACAATGATATAACATATCTAGGATACTTAATCTCCTTATATTTATATTCTTTGCTCTTGGGCGCAGAAATCACGTTTTCCGAGTACGACTGATCGAGTTTCCCTTTATTGTGCCCCATTCACTAAATAGCCCTCCACCCTCTCACTACACCCTCCACATGTGCCGGTAAGATATATACCGGCTATTATTCTTTTTTAAGGTAACTTTACGACGTAAATGTGTAAGAGGCAATGAAAAACGTCATTTAAAAGGTAATTTAAAAAGAAAACATGTTCACACACTCGTTAAAGACGTCCGTAAGTATTTACAAAAATCCAAATGAATAAGGAGTTGGTTTCAGTTGATATATCATGTTTCAGTTAATAATAAATCCAGAGCATCCAAGGTAGACCTTCCTTTTTATCTGTCCGTTAACCGGTCAGATCCACCACGGATACACGACCCCGGACTACCCTAGCTGTCATTGTCACTCCGCCTGAATCGCCCGTGACGGTTGTATCCGCAACCTTTCTGTCCTCTCCATCTACCTTTATATCCTATTACTGCATTCCTTTCCTTTACTCCTGTCTATCTATTTAGAGGTAAGCGTCACGCTGGTAGTCCTTTTGATCTGCAGCCGAATTGGGCCGGCGCCTCCGGGTACCAGTATCTCTTTCTCACGTAAGATCAGCATGTCAATGCTATCACGTCAAATTATGGTACTGTTGTCGCGTTTCGTTCGGTTTGTGAGACTTCCCGGTGGCCTAATCTCGTCATTAAAGGCCGGTAATGCATCTGCTAGCTTCCTGAAGGTGCAGATGTCCATGGGCGTCATTGTAGCTTATGAGAACCGCCTATTTTTATGTTATAAGGGGGGCAAACGAGTCGGCAGCATTCACCAAAGTGCCTACTGACGCCCATGGACATCCGCGCCACCAGTAGGAAGGCAGATGCGTTGCCGGCCTTTTAATGGCGAGTTTAGTTAAGGGTGAGGAAAATTCGGGCAGACAACGTCTGCAGTATCCGCTAGACATAAGTATATATCACCATAAACAAATGATTTACCATCTTCCATTTATATTTATATTATATAAGCTCTTAGAATATCTAACGAAGAAAATATCTTAAACAATCGTATATTTTTGTTTTGAACTTTAAAGTAATATGACTCTCGCGAACTAGTCTTGAGGAAAATAAAAGAAAATATATGAACCCGAAGAAATGCCGTCTCTGGAAGGCATTTCAGACTTTAATACTTGCGGTGTTGCGATGTTTCCATTATTAAAGGAGAAATGTAGGTGATATTTATACAGAATATTATACTTAAGTCGCTTTTTACTCCATTTTTAACTAGCTGCTGCTCGCAATATCTTTCGTGCGGTTTAAGTTTTTCTATTTAGGTATTTTTTCACATTCGTTGTAATATTACAAACGTGAAAGCAACTCTATTACGTTTTTACACCTAAATCACTCAACCCATTTTGATGAATTTCGGTATACAGATAGATTGGTTATTGGAGAATTACATAGGCTAATATTATTTTTAGGAAATACAATTTTAAGAGGCGAAATAGGCGTTGAAATTTTTTTATGAAAATTGGACACATCATGGTCATGGGCAGTTATACTATATATATATATATTAACATAAAAGGTAAAAATGCATTCGCTTCACTGAAGTGACTACCGACGCCCAAGGACAACTGCACCGCACGAAGGCTCGCAGATGCGTTACCGGTATTTTGCATTCTCGTGGTGCTGTCACTGTGACATTTGGACAGATATTAAATTGGTTATCCACGTTAAGGTCGGATATCGTTCGCACGTAAATTAGTTATAAGGCTTATATTTGCTTGTTATGATGCATTACGTTAATTTCTAACAATAACCCTTAGAAAATTTTTCTTTAACTAGGAACTGACATCCAAAATAGTTAACCACTTTCTTAGTTGACTTACCACATACCACGTGAGAAAGATGACTAAAAATAAGAGGTACTGAACTTATTCTTAAGCGGCTGATTTTTATTGTATAGAATATTACTGTGAAGTAATATGAAAAGTGTCAGACGCTTAACATTTCCTGGCAATTTTGTGAGTCGCTTTAAAGCTCGCCAAACAACGACAAAAAAAAATTACAAAAAGGAAACAAAAACTTTTTTTTATTCCTTCGTAATTTTTTAATTTGGTTTAAATTATTTATTGCTCTGCAACAGTTTACATTTTGTGACGTGTCATAGTGTAAATTCTTTTCCTGCCTTTATCCACTTTCTATTGACGACTAGAAAGATGCTGAAGTGAGACGCTGTGTGATATACTATATTGAAAATATTTTTTTATGTCTTGCAACACTGCTCTATTTGATGACGTGTAGCGTATATTGTAGGTGCTTGTTTTTCGCGTCTCAGAAATAGACCCGTCCGCTACTTTGCTAAATAATAAGAAAAAGCGGGGATAGATATTACAAAAACATGTTTTATGTAGCGTACAAAACAAAAAATAATTTTTTTTTGTCTTTGGTGGACTTATTTGAGTTTTTATCATTTTTTTTTATTAAACATATTAAGTAGAGCAACGTTTACTAAATTGACAGCCCAATTAGCTTAACTATAGAAATAATAAAGATCATGAATTGAAAAGAAAATATGCAAATCCCAGGTATGGTGAATTTACCGCTACTACGTGGTGGTCTATAAGAATAGTGATATTAACGTTTTTTCCAAAACTAACTCTAAGAATGCAATGAGAGAATCTAAGGAGGCATCTGAAAAAAATTTCAGATGCCTCCGAATTAGTGAGAAACGATACTTTACCACAAGGCGATTTGCCACCTCGCCGTTTGATAAACCGACAATGTGATATCAAATAGCGGGTTCCTCTTTATCTGCCCTCTGCTCCCTGCCGCCGCCGCGCCTTTGATCCGCCGACCTTTGAAGTCTCGACTTTGTGAAATCTGTACAGAGTACGATACTATTAAAACTTATATATCACTACCTAATGACATATTATATCATAATAAATATTCCAAATTTAAGCTGCTGTAGAACCACTATAACTTGTGAGTGTAGAAACACAAATTACGCTTAATAATATTTTATGAGATAAGGGTGCAATTACTAATTATTATCTCTTATTGACGATAACTTAACAAGTAATATCGTAATTCCAAGTTTTTAGTAGTAGCAAGGGGTATCCCAGCAAAATTCCTGTACAACCTACTAAAAGAAGGTCTTTTTGTAGGTTGTACAGGCTTGTCAAGAACTATCTATAACACAGGCATTAAGTTGTCTACCTTAGGAACAGACGTCCGTGTGTCATATAGTCCTGTATATATTTATATTATATAAATATAACAGCTAAACTATTTATAATTGACGTATCGTATTAAAATAAAAACTGGACCTATGATGCTGTTTATTTTACACTGTGGGTAAGTTGGGTGTGTAAACTTTCACAGTACGATGTGTTTGAACCATCAAAGTTCTGGTTATATTCGCGTACTGTTTATACATTACCGTTATGTAAAGTTTGTTCAATTATATTCATAACCTTATCGTTTCAAACATTTTTAGGTTTTTTAACAATTACTAAAAAAATGTAATCCGTCCTCCATGTCTATATTTATACATCAAATGGAAAGGTTACCTAAAAAAATCTCGAAATCCGCGGGACGTGTAAAGAATAAAATTTGGCAGGGAATTAGTAGTGGCGGGCTTCAATTCTTCTTTAAGAAGAATCCGTTAATTTTACGCGGACAAAGTCACCGGAAACAGCTAGCGTCAGATATTTATTGTAACGATTAAGAAATACCTGAATGCATAGTTTATGTGTTTATAAGTTACTATGCATAGTATACTTTAAACTAAGGCTGTCTCCAGTCCCAGTCATTGCCTGAGTTCCGACCTTCTTGCAACGAACAAGAGAACTGCTTTATAGTTTACTGTTAGCAGGTTATTAAAAGACAATGGAAGCTGTACAGATTTATTGACATATTCCGGATTAGTATAACAAAGTAAACTTCACATTAGTCGATATCTAGCCACTAAAATATAGGTCACACGAGGTATCTTCAAAAATAAATTTGTTTATACAAAATCTTGATATGATTACTGTTAGAAGATATATGCATGGAACCATAGTGGACGGAGACCTGGAATTGCGTCATTGTACGTTTTTGCCCTTCAATAAAATAATGAGTTTATATTGCTTTTGTTAAATTCTAACAGGATTAGTGCTGATTTAATAATAAAATAGGTTAAGTCTGGCTTAATAGTGGATGTTGTCCAAATTTCTCGCACCACTATTCCCGAATCTCATAATGCATTCTAATGAGAATCGTTTACGTCACTACCAAAGAGAAACACTGTGAGATTTATACGTAGTAACTTTGTGTCTTCGTGCTGGATGTTTTTCGTTTCGTTTTTCATGTTAATGAAGCTCGTGTTATTTTAAAATTAAGTAGGTTGTTTATTTACGAAGCCGATACAATCTGTGAGATTTTATTCTACAAAATTAAATGGAAGAATGTTCAAATATTTTTTTTGCTTCTGCAAGAGTCAAATCTGGATCTTATAGAGAACTGCAGCCTGCGAATATAAAAAATGAAATGCAGTTTTGAAATAGAAAAAACTCTGCACCTTTTGGAGCTTAATACCTATTAGATTTTAATCCATCTTCCATCATTAAACTAACTTAAATAGAATGGTCTGATTTAAACAAAGATGTGAGTAATTTCAAATAGGAATCTTTATGAGTTGAGATAAAACTCAAGCAGTTCAAAAGTATTAACTTAAGATTTATCTTAATATTCCTAATAGGATCCCCTCGCTAATCGAAGGTGAAGGCCTCCTCTAGAGATTTCCATGTATCTCTATTTTTTGCTGCTTCTGCCCAATTCTCGCCAGCGATACGAGTAATGTCCACCACTGAGCGGTTGGTCTGCCTCTCTTCCTAATTCCTGACGGCCCTTTCCAAAATGTTTATGTTGTTCCATCGATTTTCTTTCAAACGAGCTATATGACCAGCCCATCTCCACATTTGTTTCAAGCAAATTTGCTTAACAGAATGAAATAAGTATATATTTAGTGGCATTTTGTGTTCTTATGTATATATAACTTTCTTATGGTTACCTGCTGTAGAACGGCCAATCTTTAAGAACAAAACCCAAGCGTTAACTTTACAATATAATTAAAATTCAATTAGTACACAGCGGCTCGACATTTTCTAGCAGTTTGAGTTCTCGGGAAGAGACGGTAAAATCTTAAGTATCGACGGTAAAGTTCGTTGCTTGATTTTATGTGGAAATTTCGTGTTTACTTAAAAGGTTATTGAGTTTGTTAGTCGTATTGTGAGGAGGGGTAATTTGGAGTGATTTTAGTATTTATGTGAACGAGGCATAATGGCGTCATTTGCGTGAAGGGGGCGAAAAGGCACTCAGTGGCAGTGCGTATATTCTACCAATTTTCTTAGGGATGGCGAATTTATATTACTTATGTATGTGTGTTATACTAAACGGTATACGCAGCAGATTTTTAACATCAGAAGATATGGATTTTTTAAGTGTGAGATTTATGTGTGTTGAAGCCGAAATTAATCCGTCGGTATTCGTAGGGGATGGGGTATCTACTCCGATAAGACCCTCGTAAAAAAACGCTTGCTAATTTAATAAGGTGCAACCTAAAAAATTCATTTTGGAGGAAACGGATAAACGAAATGAGTCTACCAACCTAACCTTGGTAATACCAAAATTGTGCATGTATAAAACAGCGGGATATCGGCGTCCTACCAGTAAACGTACCCGAAGGATAGACTATAAAAAATTACGATACCACACGGTCGATTACCCATTCAAGTTCCTGTTTATAATACATCATTTATTATATCTTTCATCATTCGAAGCCTTCTAAACTTTTGTTACAGTCAGTGAAAGATTATATAGTACTAGCTGTTATCCACGACTTCAGCCGAGCAAAATTAGATGACTTTCATCCAAATTTGTTAAGACCCCTTAGTGAATTAATCGTAAAATTCGTATAACATAATCTATGGATCACTCCTTATTTTCATATCTAACTTTATTAAAATTTTGCCATTGAGCTATACCCAGAAGTATGAAGGCTTACAAAAGTTTTGGGGAGATGGAAGCAGTCGCTGTCCACCGTGGTGATCACGATGAACATGCCCACGTGACCACGTTGTGACGTCACACTTTTATGGTCTATTGACATCGAAAGTCTGATAATATTGTCTCTGTTGGTGCAAGAATCGCTCCAAGCATCTAGCGGGACCTGCAATGAAAGCGAGGCTCATCATAGAATTTCTAAGATTAAACATTTTATATTATAGATGACTTCAAGTTATATTAGATGACTATCTTCAACCTGTTAGGAGAGAGGGGAAAAGAGAGAGAGAAACAGGGAGAGAAAAAAAAAGAGAGAATGTTGAAAGATAAAAAGCATTCTCGATCATTTCGATTCCCAGCCGTTGAAGTCTTAAAAAGTACATTGTAATAGCTTTCCTTTCATGTTTTTACCAACATTATGTACATATATATGTTTATATATGTACAGAATCATATACATATATAGTCTTCTTTTTCAACAACCAGACCATAAACTAAGAAATTTGAAATTTCATACTTAGTATGAAGTATAGCTACAAATACAGATGCTACTTATATCCTGGGTCATAGACACATATAATACTTATTTAATTAAAAGCATATATAATGATCTTTCATCAATTAAAATTTTAGTGTATTATTTCATCACTTCATGTAACAAAATGCCAACTTTATACAACGTGTGTTTCTTAAAGCCGTCAATAGGTGGCGCTAGTAGTACTTTAGCTCGCGCTGTCGTATCGTCATCCCTGACAGTACATATCGTGCGGACGCCCTTAGCAAAGCATACTTACCTGGCGTAGGGGACACCGTGATCAAGAAGGCGGTTCCCCCAGAGCGAGGCCCTACCATTGCACCGCGGTAGGGTTGACCTCTGTGATTATCCCTAATGTGGATAACTCGGACGCGTAATTTTTGGTAGTGGGGACTGCGTACGCGCCGTCCCCCTTCTTTCATAATTTCGTACGCAGAGTGCTGGGAGCTTCATTTCTCGCATCTTTGATGTTACTTATAGAACGAGTAAGTTACTCCTCGGTGGCTCGAGGCATGTACCTGTACGAAAAGTGATTACTGAAATTATCGTTCCGCGAAATTATAATTTACTGAAAGCACAAAGCATTTCCCGTTTTAATGCGAAAACGAAATCTCAGCGGTAAAACAAAATTATTTAAGATGATTAATATCACAATTTTGTTGTTTTATTTAAAAATAATATATGCTGGACTTTCACAGAAACAAATGAACGACACATAAAAATTTATAGGTACTTTCAGGGATTATTATTTTCGAAGAATTACTAAGTGGCCAAGAGCGTGTTATATAGAAGGGTTCCGTATCTGTTACGATGACTTTAGACGTATGGACGGTGTAAACAGACAGTGAACCTAAAAGTATCTTGTAGGACTACGGAACGCTAAAAATGGTAATTAATTAAAAATACAGGTAATTTCTCCTTTGGTCTATGATAATTATAACGAATATTTAAATTAAGACAACAATCGTCCGTTGTGGAACATCAAGTAATCCACGTACTTTCAAAAGTTAGTGTTGCTTAAATGCAGTTCTCTTAAATGAAAATCTCTAAATTTTATCACTTTTCCAGTACCAGCGCAAAGTGTGTTTATACTGGATTACCGCATACTGGCACAGACGGCGGTACCTCGCTATCTGATATATATGTGAGGAAGCGGCGGTCGTTTAGTTGTGAAGGCGTTCCACATAGCCCTGCCGCTGTACCTGATTTTTGCACCTCAGTTCCGTAGCAGAAAGATGTGACGATAAAAACACTTCTATTATATTGATTTCCTTGATCTCTCTTGAGCCCTAAAAGCCTCTTTAAAGGCCGGCAACGCATCTACGAGCCTTCTGGCGGTACAGTTGTATATGAGCTTCGGTAATCACTTAGGTGTACCGCCTGCCCGTATGCCCCTTGTAACATATTAAAAAGAAATCCACACTTCAGCGGTAATGGACGGATGGACTGGCAGTTTATTATTGTTTATTTAACAGTGACGAACATTCGGCTTATATCAATTTAATGCGCTTAATGGAGTCTTAATAAACAAAATCTTTGTTCACGAATTCTTGTGGATACTGACGTAACTGAGACAAAAATAGCCATAGCAATTCATTAATCAACTAGAACTAATGCCGCCACTACTGCTTCGTAATCGACCATTACCGCTTTTAAGCTATTGACTGACTCAATAGCTCAAAGGCAGTAGGGGCATTGATAGTGACTAAATTTCAGTCACTATTTGCCGTGTCACCTATTTAAATAATTTAAATAAAATGAAAGTGTCTATCTATAAGTACTAAGCGTCTTTTTGTAGTAACAGATATTTCATTTCGTTAAACAAGCAACAATTTTTAATGTCTTGCTTAACCTAGCGGTTCACGAGCGAGACCAGAACAGACGTCCGCGACTGGAGACCGTCACTGGAGACAGAGACCGGAGACCGCGACAGGAGATGAAAACCCCCAAATTTCACAAAATCACTGACATCGTGCGGACGAAGTCGCGGGGTACAGTTACTTGATAATAGCACTCTCACAATCCAGGTTGAACTAATCAGCTTTAAAACTATTTTTAGTTTTTTACTATTATTTTGTCAAGACTTAATATCTTGAGTCTTGGTTAGTCGCCGTCTTTACCAGCTCAGATGGCTCGCTAAAGACGTCTACAAGAGTTAACAAGTGGGGAATCGTGTTGAAAGTTTATATCTTTACAGCCTTCACTTGCGGTATAATATAAGGTAAGCCAAGCCCAATGTATCTGAAGGCTCATCCTTCATGAATGGTCCATACTTCATTCATAGTGGTTAAATTCGTTTGTAGTCTTCTTTTAAGTCAGACAGGCAGTGCTTGAGACTTGCGACCCAGATATGGGATTTTTCTTCATTGCCAGTGTTACCTTCCCTTCCCAACCAGTTCCGTTCTGATCTAATCCAATAATGACATTCTTCTTGTAGCCTTCATCATGGTGATGGTGGTGATCAAACTTATTTCTTCGTTTATTATTCTAGGTTTTGAGGAGATGGGCATAGAGTAATAGGGAGAGGAGAATAGGACGTCAGATATCAATAGAGATAATGAAGGTACCGTCAGTTGCTGCATGTCTTCTGTTAACACTTGTGATGTAATTGGATTGGTTGAAGAAATCCGGGTCGGCCAGTTGCATGGTGGATTGACGAGATCAGAAGAGTGGAGGGAAATAGCTGGATACGGGTTGCCGTAGATATGAGAGAGTGGCAGAACCAAACGGCAGGCCTATGCCAAGTAGTGGGCGATTAATTGCAAATAGATGGGTATTATAAAAGTATAAAGATTTCTTATAGCGTTCTAGCGCAGTGGTAACCCTACAGTGTGTCAGTGAGAGTTAGAATGTGTGCCGACCTGAAACACAACCTCGAATTAGTGCTCATAAAGCTAATTAATAACAATGATAAAAGTGTAACGGCTGCCCCAGTGTTTAAGTTAATGAATAAACGCCCGTGACCGGTGCTTAGTCAGCTAGCTGCACCGTAACTTATTAGATTAAGTAGTATTAACCAACACACGTTTATTAAGTTAAAACTAGTGACTTTTTTATATTCAAGGGGCAAACGAGTAGACGGTTCATCACCTAAGTGACTACCAAAACACATGAACATCTGCAATACCAGAAGGATCGTAAATGCCGGCCTTTAAAGAGGGGTTTAGACCACCGGGAGATTTTACAAACCGAACGAAACGCGACAAGAATACCATCAATTGACGAGACAGCATTGCCGCCGATATTATGAGAGATAGAGGAACTGGTATCCGGACGTACCTGCACAATTCAGATGCAGACCAAAAGAACTGCAAGCGTTGTGCTACCTTCAATTATATAATAGATAGGAGTAAAGGACGGGATGGAGTAAGAGAACATAAAGGTAGATGTGAAGGAGAAAAACGATGCGGATATTACTGATACGGTCGGTATAGGTGAAGTAAAAATAATAGCTAAGGTAGTCCGGGGTCGCGTACCCGTAGTGGGTCTGATCAGCTACCGGACAGATAAAAATGAAGATCCACGGGACATAATAAATGTATCGAAAATACTAAATTTGACTCACTTTAATTGACTGGCCGAAAACAAATATAGAAAACTAGAAAATATTTTTAGTAACTAGTCTTAGTATAACAACTCTTGTTTTTACAAACAGTAAGTCGTTCTACCGTTTCAATATAATGTAAATTTGGCGATAACAAACGTTTCTTGCAAAGTCTATTATAACAATCAGTGAAAATTAATATCGGAGTTCAATTTGACCTTTGCTGTCAGAAGCAATAACTAGTTTTCAAAGCAATTCTCAGTTTCCAGACGTCTAATGGGTGGGAAAATTTGAGATCGCCTGCCAGACGTCGATTAGAAAATGACCGCCGTATTGGACCAGTCTAGCGATAGATTGGAAGTCTGTCTGGTAGTTTAATATAATTTTTAAAGGATTTATTAGGTTCTTTTGATTTGAAAAGAGGTAACAGATGAGGTTTTAATCTGTGGATGGACTTTTAGTCCATTGCTAGGTTAGGTAGCTCTTACCGTGGCCACTTGATAGATGACCCATTCTAATTCTGGGTTTTTCAAATATCCGATTCCCTTCGTGTTTTGCAAAGCACGTCGTGAGATGTAGGGGTTCCGGCAATGATGTTTGACCGCAGTCAGTCATCTTAACTTGCCCTACAGCACATCATCTTCAATTTAAGTGGACCCTGGTACTAGGTCAGGATAACGTTAGGAAAAAGAAGAAGAACAAAGGGATAAATGGACAGCCAATTCACCTGAGTCCATTGCCCTTGCACCAATAGCTGTACGACTAGAAGGCTCATATGCGAGCTACCAACTTTCGGAAAATGAGTATGATCTCTTTCACCCCTATTCAGGTTTCTTTATGGATTTGAGAATGGCTGGGACCAATCTCTTTGATATTCTCGTAACCTTCAGATTAATCTAGCGGGGTTTCCTGTGAAGTTTGGTAGCGATCGAATAAAAAAAACTGCTTTTTTGGCAACTTACTGCTAGTGTCAATATTTCTTAAAAAATGTTAAAGTGAATGCCCCCACAAATTAATCTGGCCTTACTATCCGAGCGAATCTGGACCGGTTGCTATTTAACTGCAAATATCTTTTAACATTGTAGCTGATTCCAAATGATGTGATCAGAGCACATTCTGGCAATAAGAAAACTGTATTAATATGTATGAAGGCAGTCATGACGCGTGAAAAAGCTAGATTCTCGATCTGCCCGGCATTTTCTCAGTGTTTTCTCGGTATTTGATCAGGTTATGTTAATAAGCTATATAGTAACCTGGATATGAATTTATTGCTCACGGAAAGAATAAATATAATTTAATATGGAGAGTCTTCTAATTACAGGAGAACTTCGTAGCTTAGTGGTCGGCATTTGCGTCGATTGCTAGGTTAAGCAATTCTGACGGTCGGATGAAGATGGTTGACCCATTCTAACACTGAGTGACATTAATCGTGAAATTGTGAGGTTCTGGGGATGATGTTAGATGGCAGTCTGCGTTATCCCGGCCTAGTAATAGGCTCCGCTTATATTGCATAAGTTGTTGCTGTGGGGCGAGTTAAGATGACCGGCTGCCATGTGACGTCATTCTCGGAACCACCACATTCTCTGCAATCTCACAACTAGGTAATATCACTGTGACATGATACGGGATTCACTGTTTTACGTGTCTTCCGAAACACGGAGGAGATCAGATGTTTTTAGAAAACCAATGTTAGAATGGATCATCCATCTATCACCCGGTCGTGGTGAGAACTGCTTAACCCTGCGATCGACTCAAATCGGCTACTGATTAAGCTATGACATCCTCTAAAGTTGTCTTTGTACTCTTTGAAAAGTCCCATCTCTCTGATACGAGCACTCTGTTTTAGACTGTCTTTCTTTTAATAAAAAAATAACCTTTGCAATTTGTCAATAGGAATTTTATTCTATAATATGGAACTGTATTAATTCTTTACCTTCCAGTGAAAATTCCATCGAAATAAGCTTAGCTTTTGCAAAGATAGCTAGTAGTAATAAGTAGTCATTTAATTCATCTATACATTTACAGTGTATAGATGTGGAAGATAATAAAGTTAAGCTAACTTCACTAACAGAAGCAATAATTATTCGCGATTTCCATCAGAAGTAATGGCAAGGAAACCTTAGAACTACCGACTGCCATTAGAAGAGCTATCAAGTAACAACAACAAGAATGGTCAATTAATTTGTACCAACTGTCTCTTTGTATGAGTTGATATAAACAACTGCTAAAAGTGGTTATTGCATAAACATGTTGAAGTCAAAGACGTAAAGGCAATTCACAATATTATAAATTTGTCTCTAGTTTAATTTAACCTCCATGTTAAAAACACGCTAATTCGTAAAGCGTATTATACTGTCAAAGACTATATTAAAGATAAAACTGCTTGGAGTTGAGTCGCTCCAGCTTTCTACTTGATAGTTAACATGCAAAAACGTGAAAAACTCATTTTTTTAAGAACAATTTTTAAAAGAGTGGCTAACGAGTTTCTTGCTGTTTCTTCTCGTGGCTTGACTCTTCCGAATCAGTGGTAGGTTTTAAAATATTTGATGATTCAAAAGAGCTTATAAAAGTGTACTTGAATAAAATATCTTTTGTATTTGAAAGAATGCGTAAAGGTTCATCAGTGGGCGTACTACAATAATAGGTTGGGTTCGTTTGTCATCTTCAATAACTGGATTAATTCACACAGCACTTGAAGTTGAAATTTAAAAGAGACGTATTTCTTAACAATGCTCCATGGATTGACCGTATAGGTATCAATTCCCATCGTATTGCAGGAAGAAACTAGGGCAGTGCCTGGGAATATAAGTGACAATTATCGTAACATAATTAATTAAAATATGGAAATGTTCGCCTTTACCGACTAAGAAATATTTTAAATTATATATTCATAAACTCGCTTATAAATTACGACGTACCCTTATTAATAAGACTTATAAAAACTTTTGACCTCTAAACCAATATTTACAGTCAATATTTACAATGAGAGAGTACCATATACAGAATTAACTGGCATTATATCAAAATTTAGGATATTTGTGCTCACGGAAAATATACCGTTATATCAATAACAGTATAAAATAAAGTTATAGTATATATTTATATTTGCGCCTATAAATTACGACGTACCCTTATTAGTAACAGTTATAAAAAAAAAAACTGTAGACCTCTAAACCAATATTCACAGTCCTCAATGAGAGAGTACCTAATAAAAAATTAACTGGCATTATATCAAAATTTAGGATATTTCTGCTCACGGAAAATATACTGTTATATCAATAACAGTATAAAATAAAGTTAATAAAGTTATTGTATAAATTCATATTCTTGCCTATAAATTACGACGTACCCTTATTAGTAACAGTTATAGAAAAAACTGTAGACCTCTAAACCAATATTTATAGTCCTCAATGAGAGAGTACCTAATACAGAATTACTGGGGAGACAGAAAATATAGGGTGTAAATATGAGCACCTTATTTAGTTCTACAGGAAGAAACCAGTCGATGGCAGCCTGAGAAAATCATACGATGCCTGCAGGAATCTAAATCATAATTCTTAGCATGACTCCGCTCTGATAAGCGGGGAAACAAGTACGATCGCAATTGACGGGTGGATTTTTTGTCTCTACCATTACCCGCTGATTTTGAGAATTCATACAAGGTTTCACCCGCGGTTCCGTTTGCGTTATTTTTCTTTAATATTAAAAACATTTAATGGATTGGGTCATGTGATGATAAGTGACTACCGATGTCTATTGACACCTCCAGGTTAGTCAATGCAAATGCTATTAATGCCCCTTGAGAAATTAGTACACACTTTATTTATTTCATAAAACTTTATTTACTTAGATAAAACTCTCAAAATACGAACTTCATTCTCACTCATGATAGTAGGGAGCCATTGATGCTTAATTTGGAGTTACTATAGCGTTGTGGAGATCTATTGGTTTACGGAGATTATGTGTAAAAATCTTAAATCAGATCATTATGTTAATAACGCCTGGAGCGTACGCTTTACACGTTATTGAAGGTTATTTTATTTATTTTTGTTTAATATTATTTGAATCACCAACAGAATTACATGTTAGGTACAAGTACATAAAAATATTAAACTAATATAAATAGACACATACACATAATTCCAATTATAGGCAGTAAGAACATGCACTAGTTGCTAAAAAGTCTTTTTTTTTTTAAATAGGAAAAAGTATACCAACATCTAACAATATTATCAATCAATTTTGTCAAGTACTTCGCATATTTTAGTTTAGAATTTAATAAAATTACCGATAAATAATTATAGCTACATTGCACTGAGAAAATTTAGAGCCTCAATAGCTCAACGGTATAAGGTACGAACTGAATTCCGCAAGGTAACCGGTTCAAACCCCACCGCCGTTGGCCCGTTCCCGTTCCCGTTCCCGTTCCCGTTCCCGTTCCCGTTCCCGTTCCCGTTCCCGTTCCCGTTCCCGTCCCCGTCCCCGTTCCCGTTACATTAGAAACAATTTAATTTGGTGGTTAAGTATTCTTAAATTTTCTTATATTCCGTGCTTTTTTCTTAATTTTTTCTTTCGTAAGCTCACCTACCAATAGCAATGTGAGGTATTAATTAATCGGTATGTATTCTTTAAAAATATAATGGTTAAACGTACCGACTGCCCTAAAAACTTAATCGAGACCAATAGAAAAATCCATTCTCAGCGAATATCATTTTATTGATTCACAAATTACATTAATTGTTTGTGCGGTGCAACCCAAACGATGTACCATCTTTAATCGTGCCCTGCATGCCCTAACACCTGCACGCAAGAGGACTTGATGGCTGCCACTGATAAGGCAGTCGATGTGGCTAAGATCTGGGCCGACGCAATATTTAATGCTTTCCAACCAAACGCTAAGAAGAAGAAGCGGTTATCTATTGCCTACAAACTCCCTGTCAAATTTCACATTTGTGCGTGCCGCAGTTTTCGATATTTCGTGTTAGGTGACCTTTGGCTTTTAAATACAAAAGATACAGATATATAGATTTCGTACTCTTTAAAAATGGAAGCGGTTTAATTTTATAAACACCACGACATATCGCAACAATACCTGTGTTTCTTTGCCACCGGCGACAAAAGGAGGACCTTGCTGAAAATCAGCGTTGCTTTCATACCTGGAAGCATAAATTTATTTCTCAGGAACTTATGATGAACGAACAAGCCGCTGCTGAGGCGATGAAGCAGAGAGAAGAAGAAGAGGGATACTGGACCTGTATAACACTAGGAAGCAAGAAGAAGAAGATGAAGAAGTTGTAAGGAAATAATTGTCAGTCATAGGCTTCTGGAATAATAAGAGTGACATGTTTCGTCTATTGGACAAACCCTCTATAAAAAAAGAAAAAAAAACACAGTTTCTAGCTACGGAGTAAAGAGTTGTGGGATTTGGAGATGGAAATGGACCATTTTTCATGAAACAAGAGGCAAACGGGTAGGTGAACCATCACCTTAGTGACTACCAGATGAGTTGGTGGTCTTTAAAAAATAAGTAAGCTATTTCCTTGAAAGTTCCTAAGTTACTATGTGTATACAAAGAACTTTCCAAAAAACAAATATATACTACACCAATTATGTTTTTTTAAATCATTTTTACTTTGCCTTTGTCTTAATATATTATGTCGCTTTTGTTTATATAAAATGCAATGACCACCATGTTTTTATTTGTTAGGAAACGGCTACAAAAATAACTACAATAAATTCAGCAAATTTCTATACTAGATATAAACAATCTCGTTAGCCGCAGAGAAAGTAAAACGTTTAATTATACACCGTGTTTATTAGATTTAAAACTTTCAATTATACAATGAACTTCTCGATACGCTTTCTCATATACGTATCTACTACCTGAAAATTAATTATAAAGGAAAAGCTACAAAAATAACTACACTGCCTGCTCGTTTGTCCCTTGCAACTTAAAAAATAAACCTTATCTTACCAAATAATTACTAACATGTCGCGAGATGTAAGGAGGATCGTAAGTTTCCGATTCCCTTTGACTCTAAAATCTGGGCGACTCGATTATGAATATTATATGCCTTCGTAGATATCGATCTTGTATCGACTACGGAATCGTATTAGCTGAACTGCATTAATTGTCGTCGTCTGTGGCGTCGCTTTGTCTTGAGACTTTAATATTAACGATGTGACATGTAACGTCATTATGGGTCTTTGTAGCGTCGACTTGGTTATAAAGCAACGTAAAGCTTTGGTCTCTTGATCGTAACGCAGTCTTTGTACCTTTGACATTTTTATAAAGCAACGTAAAGCTTTGGTCTTTTGATCGTAACGCAGTCTTTGTAGCTTCGACATTTTTATAAAGCCACGTAATGTTTTGGTCTCTTGATCGTAACGCAGTCTTTGTAGCTTCGACATTTTTATAAAGCCAAGTAAGGGTTCGGTCTCTTGATCGTAACGCAGTCTTTGTACCTTTGACATTTTTATAAAGCTACGTAAAGCTTTGGTCTCGTGATCGTAACGCAGTCTTTGTAGCTTCGACATTTTTATAAACCCACATAATGCTTTGGTCTCTTGATCATAACGCAGTCTTTGTAGCGTCGACTTGGTTATAAAGCCACGTAATGCTTTGGTCTCTTGATCGTAACGCAGTCTTTGTAGCTTCGACATTTTTATAAAGCCACGTAAGGGTTTATATATATAATTTGCTTTGAAATTAATACAGTTAATAGAACTCATCTAGTTCCCTTAGAAAACGTAAAAATCTGAATGTGGAAAAATACGGCTTATGATACTTTACATAGAAGTCATCGATTATGTTCCCTACTACAATTCAACTTAATTTAATATAATAATATAATATTTAAATAGGCATGACGAGAAAATTTGAAAAATATGTTTATAATGTTGTCAAGTATCTACTATTGCCAAAGAAATAATATTTTTTGAGGAAGTTAACGTTTTTATGGCAAAAAAAACTTTATAAGTTTAAGCATTCAAATTCCCTCCAAAATACACGAAGTCGTCATGACGTAACTTTATGTTAACAGTGCGCTCTGCTAAGCCTCACGTTGACATTTTGAGCACTATAAAATGTTGCGATAGCTTATTGGAACGCACTTATAATAGACTGTAACGTCATATGCTCTGCTGGGCGTTGTAGCTATAATGGCAGATTGTTGTATTTTGTAGTTTCCTTTTTTTTGTTAATTCATGTTAATCTCGCTAGCGATATATAAATAAATACCTATGTTGGTTAAGCTTTATACATCTTTTAATTTTATACAAATTCATTTTCTGTTTTAAATATTATTTATAATATACCAGTTTAAGACTATTTAGTTAACTCTTTTTCTATTATATATAGTATAGTTAAATATCTATTTTACTATAATAAAACATACTTCATAATTCATAGTGAAATTAAACAAAATAAATGCTATATAAAACAAAACAAAGTCAAAGTCAAAGTCAAAGTCAAAGTCAAAGTCAAAGTCAAAGTCAAAGTCAAAGTCAAAGACAAAGTCAAAGTCACAATCAAAGTCAAAATCTTTCATTCATATAGACTTTTTTAAAAGCGTCATATGTGTGAACGTCATATGTATATTATATTTTAAGATTTTTTTAATCATTTAATAATTTGTTGACAAAATTTACGCTTACTAACTACTAAACTTAGCTTTTATACTTAAAAGCTAAGTTTACAGTGTACCTCGCGCCCTGCACTGAGATGAGCCCGCAACGAACTCAGTAGGGTACTATTTTGTTATCACCATTTTCACAATAATCCAGATTTGGTTAAAACAATTTATTCTCAAGCATTATCATCATTCAAATAATGCTTTACATTATAGTGGGATTTCTAAATGAGTTTGCTTTGTTTCCATACATATTGTTAAGTCGATCTTCAATGGCGTCGTGGGTGGTCTGGGATCCGTATGTTGGGACTTCCATTTCGAACCCGTAGAAGTTTTTAAGCTTAGTTGGAGGATCAACACTGTCTGTCTGTTTGTAACGGATAAGCTTAGAAACTGCTGGAATCATTTTGATAACAAAATTCACTAGCAGATAGCTTATGTTACAAATAATAATATAAGTAACGTTATTTTAAGTTGATTAGGTTTTGGCACAAAAATACCTTTGTGTAACTGCACAAAGTTTTGTAGAACTTTGTAGATTTCAAGGACAAAAATGTGCAAACACTTTGAGCTATGTTTTATGGCCTATTTGTTATGATAATTCTCTTGTCGGTGCCATAGAATTAACATTTAATATTACTAAATATTAACACAAGTATTGTTGCGGACTGGCTGGTTAATTTTACTTTTTTATAATTTTTGTATTTGTTCATTTTATATCTTTTGTTTCTCTGGATATATTTTATTGACAAAAAAGAAGTGAGTGAAAGTCTGCTACAAAATATTGGTTTTCTTTAAATAAAAAACCCCAAATTACGGCAGACCTAAACAAGTATAATATAAATATCATCAATATATCTGTTTGTCGATATTAAATATTTATTAATTTTAAAAGTTATTGCACACAATAAAGAAAAACAGTAATAATAAACAGTAATTTAAAACTAGTAAAGGTGAGCAAGAGCGACCTTATCGCTTAAAGCAATCTCTTACCGATAACCCAGGCAAGAGAGGTCTTTAGGAAATAATAATTGGGGTGGTGCAAGAAGTAAGTTTTATACATTCGTGGAAATTGATGGACGAGGCCTACGTTCAGCAGTGGACGCACCCAGGCTGAAATGATGATAGTGATGAATCTAATGCAAAATTTCCTTTACTTCCTTATCATTAACAGATAGTGTATCGAGGAGGTGGTACCAAGGAATCAGTGGTCGCCATTAATTCATTGGCTAGTATTAATAGAATGAATTTTCAGAGACAATGTGGATGTTTCATAAAGCTTTCCTTTTCAGATATGTACCTGTTCGGAGATCCATTAAATCGACAAACGTTTCGAGGCCCTATACCGTCCGTGGCAATAGTATCCACATTCTTTTTCTCCTTTCCATCTACCTTTATATCCCTTTACTCTATCCCGGTATTTTGGAAATCATACAGGTGGCAGTAAACCTCGTAAGTAATGTTGCAAGAGCTCAAAAGGGGCAAACTACAAATAAAAATCACATCGATTTCGTTAAAGAAGGCTCAAATACGAAATCGAGAAGCAAGACTCTTTACATTTTAGATACTGCAGCCGATTGGGCTCTTTTGATTGATACGTATGAAAAACATTACAAAATCGCAGAGAATGTTGATGTCTCGTCGTCCAGGTCAGAATTATTCTTTAACTCAAACACTAAATGGACTAGTACTTTTGCGGCTTACAGTTCTATGAGAGACCAACATTCCTAAAGACCATCTGATAAAATCGAACAAGTACTTTGGTCTAACCAATGAACTGACCAAAAATGGTTACAAAAGCAGTTTATACGCCGTAGAAGTCGGAGCGAGAGGGATACCAACACTATAAGACCATGGCTCGTTAAGAACACAAGTTCATTATTAGAAAGGACATCTAAAGCCGCACTAGTAGGAACATACCAGTTATGGCTAGGCAGGGGAGGGAACTCTGACAGTGACGGTGAGTATTAGTGATAACTATAAAGAGCGCGCTCTTAAACCTACACCTGGGTCACGAGTTCCAGACACTGATAGGGTTCCTTCCTCTGCAACGCGATCGACCCGGCACCATATAATGTTTTTATTTTTTTTTTCTGTTTAGTATACATACCTTCTTGAAATCTTGGTTGTTTATACAAGTTTCGTCAGTTTGACATGCAAATACATTGGAGAAAATTAAATTTATTTTAATCATTATTGCATAAGGCGCTAATGTCAGTAACAGCGTTTCAATTTCGTTAGGTCGATGATATTAATAAATTATATAATTTAAATTGCTATAAATCAAAATGTCAAATATAAGTATTCTTGTATATAATAATGTATAATAGAATGTCAAAAAGTAATTAATTTCCATTTATAAAGTATATACATGTATAGAGTAGAAACATTTTTTTCTTTGGCATTTAAGACCCTTAATCACTCTCAACGGTTGTAGCGATGGACTGAAATACCCAAGGTTCAATCCAGGTTGAAACCCCTGGGGTATTATCGCACCCACTTCTAACAGAAACTTTTAATTTAAGCTTAACAGGAGGGTAAACGGGAATATTACACATGCTTAGAAATTATTCATAATATTCTTTTAAAAAAATCAAAGTCGTTTTGTTTGAGTGCTGTAACAAATATTATAATTGGTTTAGTAATTTTGGAGATACTGATTCTTGTACATCGTACTTCCACTTGTTGTTTGTTATTGGTAAGAGTAATAATAAACATCCAATAACATTAGTTGGCCTCATTCTAGAACATTGGGCTTCTATGGCACTTTACTCTCATCAATCTTTGAGGAGGTCGTGGCCTAATCAGTGGTCGGCATTTGAGTCGATCGCTAAGTTAAGTTGCTCTGGCTGCGATCGGGTAGGGCAAACACTGCATAAATCTTCAGAGTCCTGCATGCGGGATTTGCTCGCGTCAGACAAGGAAAAAAGATTGGGTGTCTTCCTCTTCTGGCTACGTGACTCCGTCGCCACCAGCCTCGCCAGTCCCAGTGCAAACGGCCGTTCCTTTGGACTGCACTACCAACAACTTCACCAAGACCTCAGCGGTGTGGAGACCGTGGTAAAGCCGACCCTCGGAGCGGGCGGACCCGGCTTCGCGGTCACATCTGTTCCAGCACCGTTTGGAGTCGTACGCCCTCCCAAAGTGTCCGCCCTCGTCCATAAGTTTAGTGTATCTACGTGTTATCAAGAAAACTTTAGATCTCACAATAATTTAGTGTAGGCTTAAAGTATCTAGCTCGTAAGTTAAACCGAAAGCTTTAATACAAGTAGGTCATAAGTATATTTGTGATATTAAAAAATAATTATTGTAAAGAGATGTATCGAGCCTTGCCGACTTTGAGTAGGTTCAATTTGTTATTTTATTGTCGTTGAATTGATTTCACGGAACTGTGAACGATTACAGAAGAGTAATTTAATAAAAAAAATATTATTATAAACTTATTTCTGCATTTTATTCCCAATAACCTATTACATAATAAGTTTTGCTTATTTTTATCCTATTTAAACTTCACCTTAAATTTATATGTATTATTTGTGGCAAAAATTAAAAGGTAATTTTTCAAATAAGAACAAAACCGTAGGAGAAACAGAAATAACAGCAAATAAATTACCAGATTAATTTTAGTTAGATACGATATAGTAATAAAGATATTTTTTCTACATGCAAAGATAGATGCATAATTTTGAAACGAAACTGAAAGATAGCAAATTAAAAAATGGCGTTTTAACCACCAACCATAAATATTATTTTAATAAGACTCAACCGATTGAATTTTAATTAAAGTAGAATGATTAAAAACCATCCGCAGACAATACTGCGGACGTAAAATAAAACACACTATGATAAATATTAAAGAGGTTAAGGGCGCGGACCTCTGACACCAGAGAGTTCGCGTGCGCAGTAACTTTCCTGTTTACCGTCTACAAACGACCGACGACAATCTCATATCTTCGCTCCAAAATTGAACTGAGCATAGACAAGGTAAGGAATAGACAGTGGTTTTTTTCTTCATTGTGTACATATTTACGATTGATAAAATTTAAAAAAACTCGTAACACAAAATAATATTAGTTTATTAAGCAGTGAAGGTAAAAAAAAAATATTGCATACATACCACATTATTTAAAATTAATTTATTAATGGAATATGTGTGGAAAATCATGATATTATTATTTATTAATCATTAAAATATATCGCAAGATGTGTGATTAAATTGTGTCCTTATAACAATTAAATTTAGTTAACAATAAATAATAGTAAATTGCGCGTTAAGCTGAAAGTATTAGCCAAATACTATTTAAGATACATTTAAAATTGTAAATCAAAATTAATTATCTTAATGGCTTATTATAAATGACTTAGCTCCTGGGATTTCACAATTTATTATCCTAAATGCTCGTAAGCGGAGGTCATTTATAATTTTCTTATAATATATTTAATGCTTAGAATTTAAAGTTTACTTCTATTAAATTATATAGAGTTTCAACTTTATCTTATTTATACGTAAAATACGTTATATTAATATTTATGCTAATAAGCGATATAAAAATAACGTCACTAATATATTTTGTCACTAATCTGTTATACGTCACCTCGTAAGATAGACATCCTACTGATAGTGTTTTTTTTTTCAAAAACTATAATAAAAATATAAAAAGATCAACAGCTCTAAGGTAGAGAAATACACCGAAATTCTTAAATAGCTCCCATTCCGCTCAGTAGACTTGATGAAGGGAATACTGGAAAGCTAAGAAGAAGCGTGGCGCACTTTGTTTTTTATCATTAGATCTTGATTGAGAAAACCACAGTAGCTTGTAGCATGAAACTTAAAATTGAACGTTTCTACAATCAATACACTTAACGCCATCTAGAATGTGCTCTAGAAAACCAATGACTTCGAAAGTTTAATTCAATCGAGCTTTTGTAACATAACGCCATCTAGCGAAAATTTCACATACTACAATACTATCGAAGTTAGCTGTCATTTTAAAATAAGAATTCGTAATTTAAATTTGATTAGTAAGAATGTTTTAATAACTTATTATGTTTAATATAACATATTATGTATTATGTAAAAATTCAATATCTAATAGTAAAGATGGGATATATAAAATCGTGACGTTCGGTTTGATGATAAATTATATAATTTATTCTATTGTAATACAGGAATAGTAGTTACATAATTTAGTTATTATATGAGTCACTTAATTATACATTAAGAGTCACTAATTATGTGAGTAATTATAGTAATAATTAGTAACGCAATATCTAATTATTTAAAGCCGCAATTCTAGAAATTATCTACTTATGGAGCGTGGGCATTAATTTTTGAAAAATTTCATTGCCAGTCACTGGTGTTTTGGTTACCATATCCAAGATATTTTGACCTTGCTTCTGTATCAAGGGTCAGATATAAAACTATTTTTGGTTGAACCAGCGTCTTTGTTGAAGACGATTCTCGACAACCGCGGGATACTGAACTTTTGTAATGCTTAGGTCTCCTTTTTATATATTTTTTTATTTTGATGTAATTACATACTCCTATAAAGGAGGATGTAGAGTAATCAGTGGCCGGCATTTTAGTCGATCGCTAGGTTAAGCTGTTCTTACCGCGACCAGGTGATAGATGGATGACTCATTATTAGACTGATGTTTAAATATCCGATCCGTCTATTCACGGAAAAGACAGAAAGGAGAGTGGTTAATTGGCTAATGAGATGTAGATGCAGATGAGATCCTCTATTTCACTTATAAAATGAAAAAAATAAAAAAATATAAATATTTCTCCGGAAAAAGAAGCAAAAAGCCTTAGCACTCTACGGTAAAGTTATTAATAAGGTTTTATTAAAATTAAAAAAAACAAACGTATCGTTATGTACGAATCAGATGGAATTCTAGATAATTATGCTCGTGGCCTTTGTTGTCAGTGTATGAAACCATAGCATTACGTGTAATTAGATTTGAACTGTACATTTGAAATTACATTACCATACGTGCCAGTTTATTATATTCTATTAACTTTTTTAACCACTAAGTTGTATATTAACTATTCTTATTCCATTCTTATTCGTCAGTTTACGAAAAAAAATGTTAACCTTTTTAAATAAAAAAGAAATAATAATTTAATTTAATTTTTATTGGTATTTTTTTTTATATTAAGGAAAAAATATACTGGTATTTCATTGTAACTGCGGTTTTCCAAAAAGGAGGTCAAGACTCATTTTGGCTTGCTTAGCCACCATAGTATTTTACAGTATCGACTTCAACACACGAATAGGTATCTAGTTAGTAATCGTAAGGAATTAGTAATTATTTTTTGCTTTTTAATTCCTTGGTGTGTTTTAAAGACGGTTTTCTTTTTATTTAAAAATATTTTATTTTTAAATTTTTAGTGGATATTTTGACCATATATGATATGGTTAGGCCAACTCAACGCACTTCTTTAAATGAGATATGAAATTTCGGAATAAACGAAGCCATCATCGATGTATATGTATATAATTTTTTTTAATTTTGTTCACTTCCAAAATAGCTCTACCGATTTTGATAAAATTTATATGGGACTATCTCTGAAGTATGGTCTACCCAACTAAAAAAGAATCATCAAAATGGGATTATAAATGGCGGAGTAATCGTGTAATTTCTCAAAAATTGCTAAACCTATTTTGATAAAATTTTTATGGTACCATCTCTGAAGTATGTTCTATACGACTAAAACAGAATCATCAAAATCGGTTCGTAAATCGCGGAGTAATTGCGTAACATACATACATTCTAGCACACGATAGGTTAAATTGTTATACATATGTTTAGTATAAGGTATATAAGTTATTATTACGCACGACAATTGTGTACGAAGAAACTCGTTTATATTTACATCTTTTTGAGTTTATATTTTATATATGAGTTTATATTTTTGAGTTTATAGTTATATTTGTAATATCTGGAAATAAACAATAAATAATTTAAAAAAAGAACATGCACTCCCGTTGAGAATCTCCTATTTTTTTGAAATTAGAACAACCAATTGTTGCATGTAATACTTATTCGTAAGGCATAAATACCGGTTATTTCAGTAGCAGTATGCATCATCTGCACTTGTAATGTGTTACGTATCAATAAATATTGCCAAACAGATTAGTTTTCTTCACCGGCACCTATTTATTATTGCTAAAAGTAGTTCACAGACGCAACCAGTTATTCGCACTTAATTTCAGCGACTGTAATTGTCTAGTGAAGCGTGTGATGATGGGCTTTGAATATAATAATAGCGTAATTTTTAGTTCCGTAGTCCTACAATGCGCCATTATAATTTCGCTCTCTCCGTCCGTCTGTCGGATCTGTTTCCTGACACAAGATTTAATTAAAGTTTATTAAGAGAAATCAGTAATATTAGACATACCTAAAAAGTATTCCTAATGCCGGAGCCATACATAGCTCGATGTGATTGTATATTTTAGTCCTTGAACACCACAAAGTACTACAAGTACGACAAAACTTTGCGCTACTACACAAAGTCCCAGGCGACACTACATGATCATAGAAATGATCATTCAAATGAAGCTATGTCTGGCTCCGGCATAAAAAAAACGATTAAGTTATTAGATTTTAAGTGTTATTAGAGTCAAATACTTTGCTGTATTAATTAATTTCATTTTCTACTCAATAATTATAATAATTTGGTTTAAACGTCTGTTTAACTACCATTAAACTAAAATGATAAAAGCGGAGGTGTAAGATTGGTAAAGCGGATCCTGGTTTTATACTGGGATAACGCTAAAAAGAGGAAGAAGAAGG
This sequence comes from Charaxes varanes, assembly GCA_024363005.1. Taxonomy (NCBI): domain Eukaryota; kingdom Metazoa; phylum Arthropoda; class Insecta; order Lepidoptera; family Nymphalidae; genus Charaxes; species Charaxes varanes. Next base: position 7,074,053 of record JANCMC010009603.1, read on the forward strand.
AGAAGAAATTAAATTGAGAAAAGTATTTTTAATCTACTATTTTTGTTTAAGTCCATAATCCTTTCACTTAGAAAGTACAGTCGACCAAGAAATTGATTTGCCACGCTAAGGTCGAATGTCGTTTGCACTTACTTGCATTACGTTAATTTCTAACAATAACCTTTAGCAAATTTTTCTTTAAGTAGGAACTGTCATCCAAAATGGTAAAGCACTTTCTTGGTCGACTGTACATACGTAGAATTTAAGTATGCATATATGACAGCACATAAATTTCAACAAATGTTTAGCACCACGTTAACTTAGATTTAGTATATTAATTCTTCATCCGGGAACTGAGTTCATGTCGGTACAGAGAAAGGACCTTAAGTAAATATCTGATATACTAGCTGTACCTCACGACTTAGTCTGCGTATGCCTCTCTTATTACTTACAGGTATGAATGTAGTTTTTGGATAAGGATTTATATTATGTTTATAAAAAGACCTTAACAAATAATGCATTATTTTAGAACAAATTTGATTAGAATAAAAAAGGCTATAGTGAGCCAACCTTAAAAGATAGACATATATGCTGTCGCGGACTTTTTTTAGAACTTTTAAAGGGGACCAATTTTGTCATACATGACTTTTGCGAAACTTTAACCATTTACGCAGCGCACGCAACGGAAGCTTTCAAAGGGAAAAAGAACCCCCGATTTTGAAATGTTCTCCATTGCTGCTTCGCTCCTATTGGTCTTAGTGTGATGATATTCAGTCTATAGCCTTCCTTGATAAATAAGCTATCTGACCACTAAAATAATTTTTCAAATCGGATCTGTATTTCTTGAGATTAGCGCGTTCAAAAAAAAAACGAACAGACTCTTCTGCTTTATATGTTAAGTAAAAAAGTAAGGATTTTAAGTATCGTATTTTTCTTTAATATTACAGACTTCTTTTCCCTATTTCTATTTAGCAATATTTTAAGGCAACAGATCGTGGTACAAATAGGCTACCCCTAAAATCTGCCGCTATAGGGTCTTGTCTACTCAGGATTCCAGTAAATCCACCACTGCCTTACTGCCTTAAAGACCCATAAGGATTGTTTAGACTAGTTCTAATCTGCGACTCTGTCTGCGATCTCCTTATTTACCTTAAATAATAAATGTAGTTTCAGGTAATCACTATACTACACGATCACCTGATATGACACCGGCCAAATTATAAATGACTAGCGCGCCTTGCTTTGTTGAATTACATAGTTGCGTATATTAGGAATGTTGTAACTAGTTGTAATCTGCGACCTTGTCCGGGTTCTCCTTACTTACCGTAGGTAATAAAGGCATTTTTAAGTGATCACCAGACTTTGTGATTACCTGATATTACCATGGCCTATTTATGAATGACTAGCATGTCTCGCTTGGTTGAACTACTTAACTGTGTACATTACAATTATTTAATTAGTTGTAATCTGCTACTCTGTCCGCGTTCTCGTTACTTACTGTAAGTAATAAAAGTCGTTTTAGGTAACCACCAGACTACATGATTACCTTGTATTACAATGGCCAATTTATAAATTACAAGCGTGCCTTGCTTAGTTTAATTACTTCGCTGTGTACTTGAGGATTGCTTGGACTAACTTTTACCCGTGATTATGTCCGCTAAACATAATATTAAACACTTTAGATCTAAGATAGTACCTAATAGGCACATAAACTCAAAACTTATTTTTTTTTATTCATATAGACTTTTTTACAAGTACTTATGAACGTCATATGTATAATTGTTACGGACAGATGATACAAGAACGGTATGGCGGCGTCTTCGATCGTGGACGCCGTCGGACGGACTGATCATTCAAGGCCATTTTATGAGTCTGCCATACCTATTACCAATGTTTAAAAGTTTCTTCTCTTTGTTTTCTTTTTTTTTATTAAAATAAAAAGTTCGTGCGTTCATCTTTGTAGCCTCTTTTGTCTCTAAAATTTTATAAACTGTTCTTCTAACCAAGTTATCTCCAGCATATTGTGGAAAATATATCTCTGATCTGCAATTATAGCATAGTAGATACTATGATTATCTATAATTCAATTTATGTCCATATTCTATTACAGCCTGTTGGTACCATAAATAAATAGAATGGCCAAAAGCTTGTCAAGACAGGCTTATATAGAAGGGTTCCGTATCTGATACGCTATAAACGTATTTGTTAAATAACTTCAAATATTAGTGTCCGATTTCGTTCAAAAAATTTTTCCTAAAAATAGCATGTTCTATCAACTTGGAAATTTTCAAGTCTCTACGTTTAATAGTTTGGACATGCTAGGGGGAGGGACCACCTTAAGGGCGGACAGACGGACGGACGGACGGACAGAGCGAAATTATAAGAGTTCCTTGTAGTACTACGGAACCCTAAAAAGGTATTGTAAACACTTATTCTTAGCGTTATATCGGAATAGTTGTCGGTCCTTTATGTTATGAGACTTACAGAAACTATTACAGAATAATTTACATTCTATAAACATAAACAGTTACAGTCGCTCGTTCCACACCACAATGACCTAATTTTAGATTATCAACTAATAGTTTCAAAACAGTCGCTAGAAAGAAAACTTTAACGAACGCTGCCATTCCGGGACTCCCAACAGAAGTAAAATGAGGTGTCGTTAATGATGACGTCAGAGTCAAAGTAAGTCAAAGTTAATCTCAAGCGCTTGGTGGCGATGATGCGTTCAGTGACTATTAATCGGGACCCATTGATTTAGGTGCCTTCCGACACACGGAGGAGCTCGGATATTGAAAAAACCACTGTTAGAATGGGTCACCCGTCTATCACCCAGTCGAGGTAACAACCGCTTAACCTAGTAATCCATAATATAAAATTTCCAAAATCAAAATTAATTTTTTTAAGGTTATTTATTTATATAGAACTAGCTGTTACCGGCGACTTTGTCCACGTAAAATAAACTTACAGGGTCTATGTCCGTTCTAAATTTTATCTTTGTACGTCCCGCGGTTTTCGAGATTTCGTGTTTTTTGCTTCCGCTTTTATAAAACGTTTACGCTTTGACATCATCCAATACAAAGTGTGTGTAAATGGTGTCAATTGTTTGGCATTGTTGTGCGTGTGTTTTATTTTAATCATTTAATATATTAATTAAAGCATATTATAAAAAATGTTAGCATTCGCACACCTTCCTGTATATGGACTACAATTGTGCCAAATTTCATACTCATCCGACCGCGCGATTTTCCAAATATGGTACCAAAAGTTTTCGCTTCACATATTAATATATATACAAATATATACAGGACTATAAGACACACGGACGTCTGTTCCTAAGGTAGACAACTTAATGCCTGTGTTATAGGTAACAGTACGAAATTTATAACCGGATAAATTACAGTAGATAAAAAATTGGTTGAACTTTCAGTTAACGTTTACCTCTGAAATTTAGTACACTTGTGTATTTTAAAGCGCTAGTCAATAATATATATGGGAAATATCAAGCAAATTTTATTTTCAAGGTCCAACCTAAAAAAAACATGATTTTACAATCGTTTTTGCCTTTATTTAGAAATATGTTGATTTTTAAGAAAAACGAAACTGATATGTTAAAAAACAGAGACGGCAGTGGAGCTCCCGTTGGAAATCAACCTTCTTGGTTATTTTTTTGCTTAAAATCAGAAAACTTTTCTTATACCGGAGCCAGACATACCTCAATGTGTTTGTACATTTTTGACCTTGAAGTTTACAAAGTTCTACAAAACTTTGTGAAGTACACAAAGTCCCCGGCTAAAGTACATAATCATTGGAATGATCATTCAAATGAAGCTATGTCAGCTCCAGTATTAGAATAGTAATAATGTCATTTTACAATTGAAGGAAGGAAAAATTTTAAGTTCTTAATAATTAATTTTAACAAGGGTTTTGAAATTTCAACCGATATCACACGGCTCATTCCACCAAACCGTTGAGCTATTTATATTAAACTTAGCCTATATTGATAACGAAAGTTCTTCAAGAAAATAATACTTTTCTATTTAAACAAATAACGGTGTATTGTAGGTCGCTCGTGTTCACGAGTCTAACACGCGGTCTTTGGGATGAGCGCGCGAGACTGAAGGAAGGTCTGATGAGCGCGCAATGTATCGTGAACATTGGGAAGCAATCGTCAACAAAATGTTGACGCGCAAAACAAGTCAACGACCCGCACCCCGCTACCCCTGTTACGTACTTTTAAGTTTTATTTACATTGCGGTTTTTTTAATCAAATCTAATTGTATTTATTTGTCTAACACAAAAATATTAAGTTGACATCATCATTTTTGTATTATCATGCATTCGACTGCTGTCGCAGTATACAAAATTTAATTTTAATAAGAGTTAATTACAAATAATTCCTTAACTAAATAAAATATCAATTGAAGCATACCATACTGTTACAATATTCAAAACTGCGTCACTTCCTCTTATCTTAAATAAATTAGAGAGAAAATACTACATATACCACAGTCAAAGATTAAATGTCAAAAGTCAATAAAACAAAATAAGGATTTCTTTTACTACTCACTTTATTAAAGGAAGAAACATTATTGTGAACATAAATTGTTTTTTTATAAATAAAGAAGTTAAGTTCATATTTAAAATGTGGGTTGCGGCTTTCCATCCAGTACAAATTTTTTATCGTCCTCATACATTTATTTTGTGCTCTTAAAACATGTTTTTGGTCTGCAGAGTTACCCCAGAATATGACTCCGTATTTAAGTGTTGGTTTGAAGAAATTTGTTTCTGATTTAAAATCGCATTGAGTCAGATAGTAATAATGATATTGTACAGTATTCAGTTAAAAAAGTGGTAAAAAAAAATTGTACATGTCAAGAAAAAGCTGACGAAATACCAGATTTTTCGTGATTCGACAAATTGGTGATCGATGTAACTGAATAACAGAGTTTAAAATTTTAGATTAAAAAAACGTTAACTCTGCTTTATTAACGACTTAATCCTTTGCTAACTTAAAACATTTTGTAAATATTAACTGAGAAAATATTGGTCTTTTAGCCATTTCTATAATTAATAGTCAATGGATTACGTCATGAAAGTGGGAGAGAAAGAGAAAGAGAGAGAGAGAGAGAGAGAGAGAAAGGGAACAAATAAAAGTAGCCCTAAATACCCACCTTCTTCCATCTCCTTTTTGTAAGATGAGAAGAAAGTCAACGCTTTCATTAATTGGTAGCTCTTGGAGACTGGAATATTGGTATCGTATAGCTTCATGGTGTTTTTGCAGTCCACGTAGAACCACCAGTTACATTTTAAAATGGTCTGGTCGAATAGTGTGGACTCGGGGCAGAGGAAGGACTTCATAACCAGGCCGTCGTCTGTCAGAGCACACACGTGGAACACCTGAAATTATAGCGTTATTGATTAACTTTACTTAACCTTTTTAGTACCAGGTTAATATTATATTGGCTGGCCTGTTGGCGCAGTGGGCAGTGACCCTGCCTTCTTCTCCGGGGGTCGTGGGTTCGATTCCCACCTCGAGTCTACGTGTACTATCGATATGTATGTATTTATACATTTCTAAAAAAAATATTTGTGTATAACAGGCGGATGTTACCTATAACACAGGCATTAAGTTGTCTACCTTAGGAACAGACGTGAACGAAGCCGCGGAAAACAGCTAGTGTAGTATTAAATGTTATATACTTTCCTTATTAACTGTAATAAAAATTATATCTAAATAAAGATTTTGTTACTTAAAAGATAATTTTTTACTAACAAATAAGGGATAAAAAATACTTAGAAAAGTATAGTAAAAATATTCGATGCTCCATCTGTCCTATTACTCGTTGAATATAAAATAAAAAATATTTATAGAGGCATCAGCCCCCGTTCCCATTCCATAATGGTTCACTATTTTGGCGTTATTGGCTTAAACATGAAAGATAGATATTTGCTGTCGCGGGCTTTTTTGTAGAACTATTTAAGATAAACATTTCCTTGATACACTATACAAGCGTAACTCTAACGGTTTTTGCATCGAACGCCAGAATAACTCGCAGATGGCAGAATTTTCTCCTACTTACTTGACATTTATCGTTATATTTTGGTAAATTCTCACGATATCTTTATAATTTATAGCCTATGGGTTATACTGATGTATAAACAATAATATTGTAAAGCTTTATTAAAATCCGTTTAGTAGTTTTTACCTGAAAGAGCGTCAAACATACATCCATACAGCAATGTGTACAAACTTTCACGTTTATGGTATTAGTAGGATAGGATTTCTTAGGGAGGAAGCTGGAAGATGCATTTTACACAAATACAAAGTTCGTCAAGGGAATGACGCTGTGTTACCGTATAGAAGAAAATTTAAGGCAAGTGTATTGGTGTATTAATTTCAATCAAAAGTGCCTTAATTATATCATTACGTGCCATTTGCGACTGCCTTCTCGTATATCCAGAACAGGGCTGGTACAACATACTACATCGCACTATGCGAGAATATGGGAAGATTGAGGTAAGGGTCAGAAAAACCATTCCTAACTGGACTGAAGAAATTATCTGTCCCGGTCCCCAGAGGATGAAACAACTTTTTCCTTTTACCTTATCCTACCTTTCTTCCTTGTTGCGATATCCTTTTAAGTGATGGGATTATTCGTGCTAGGAATCCCATTGGCTTTATGGAATTTGTTACGATTGAATATGGGAATTGAGGAGTGCTGATGCTGTTATTTAAAATAATGCTCTAACAGCCTCGATAACTCAATAGTTGAAAGCTTCAAATCCGTAAAGTACTAGGTTGAAACCTTGACACAGTTAGGCTATTATCGTGATAACTCCTAATTAGAAAAATGTAATGGTATGACTGGAATATAACAAAACTAAAAAGTATCCCTAGGCTTCGTTAATAATTGTAAAGGCACATCAGGGTGGGTGAATGCTCATCAGTTGGCGTACTTCAATAATAGTGGTTTGGTTCGTTTGTCATCTTCCATAACTGGGTTAACTCACACAACACTTTAAGTTGGAATCTAAAAGAAACTGATTTCTTAGCAATGCTCCTTGGGCTGACCGTGCGGGTATCGAATCTATTGTATTGCAGAGGAAGGAACCATGGCGATGCCTGATTCAAGTGTAGGTTTGAGGGATCCTTTCAACGTGTACGCGAACACTCACTAGTGCTAGAATGGGTTACCCATCTATCACCCGGTCGCAGCCAGAGCAACTTAACTTCGCGATCGACTCAAATGCTGACCACTGATTAGGCCACGACCTCCTCGCAAGGTTGCGAAGGACTCGTATTCATGTCTGTAAAATAACTGAGTATTATTATTGATTGACAAGTGATGGAATGTGATTGCCACAGAGTAATAAGTATTGAGATAATTTATTTCAGAACTATCATCCGTCAACGAACTGAACGTAAACTGAAAGAAAGTAATTGTAATGCTTTGTTTAGGTTGTGCTTCCGCCAAATTTTAAATAATTCAATTATTTCAATCCAGAGAACGTTTTAGAATAAAAATGTACTTTGCTCTTCGTTATAATGTTATTTACATTTTATAAATCGAATAAATGGAATCGGGGAACCACGGCGATTGTGACAATGTAGAAAAATACGATATTAAGATAAAATTAAGGCCAAAAGATGGAGTAATTTTACAACTTCATCATACTGTACGAGATTCACATGGAGAAAACCATCGTATCCGTTTTTGTATAGGGACATTTGAAGATTCACATGAGAAACTTGCTTGCGCTGACAATATTGGAAACATTTTTATTCTAGATTTCGCAGATTTAAAATTTTGGAAATTAAAAAACCAAGGGCCTTGTAGTGCATTACAATTTGATTCAAATAAATTAGATTCTCTTGTAGTAGCTACCTCCAATAAATTTGCCATTAATTTCGTAGATTATGAGTCTGGAGCAGTATCCCTATCGCTAAGTGGTCACACAGCTCCAATTAAACATATTTCTTTTTCAAATAATAAAATAAACAACCTCCTGACAGCTAGTGCAGCTGAGGCTATACTATGGGAACTGAGAAATTATACAAAATTCTTTACTTTGAACACTTATTCAGGAGCTCAAATTCAACAGATTTTGTTTACCCCAGCGGGGGATTATTTAGTCGCGTGCTTTCAAAATGATACCGTCCAAATATGGAGGCATGAAACTATGAAATCTGTAAAACAGATAATACCAAATGATTTAAGGCATTTAAAGAATGTGGCATTTACAATGAATGGCCGGGCCATGGCAATGGCAGGATTAGCCCCTATATTGATATTATTTAGTATGGATACTTGGAAAGCAATCAAATGTTTGGACTTGCTTAAGTTTAATATTTCTGGGATTCAACAATTAGCATTTATCCCCCAGATGTTTGATGGGGGTGCTAATAAAATTCTTGCAATATTGAGCAGTGATTGTGTGCTACATTTTCTCAATTTGGAATCACTTAAAATTATACATAGTATCCATCCTGAATCTTCTCGGATTCGAAAATTTGTAGTCAGTCCAACTGGGAAATATTTTCTTTGTATTTTACAATTAGGCGAAGTCAACATTTATAATACTTCTCATGTAATGGATTTAGCTGGCAGTTATGTTGAAGAGCCTTTAAAAAAAAGCTTACCATGTACATCTGCTAATCAAAAATGCACTAATGAAATGCCATCACCAACAAAAGTAGAAATGGAGAGAAAAATGAGAATTTGTATGGACAGTGCCAGGCTAAGAAGAATATTAATGCAATATGGTGAATATCCAGATAAATTTCGCTCTATAATTTGGAGATCACTTCTTGTTACGCCTAGAAATAAAAAGGCATATTCAACCTTGCTTGACAAAGGAATTTACCCAGCATTTAAAGATATTGAAAAACAATTCACTATACACAGTTCTATAACACTTAAAAATTTAAAAAGGCTTTTGTCATGCCTTGCACATTGGTGCCCATTGTTTGGAGTCATGAAATTTCTGCCAGGTTTTGTTTTCCCTTTTGTAAAAGTTCTTCAAAAGGATCCTTTACTATTGTTTGAGAGTGTGGCTACAATTCTTCTGAATCATTGCCAATTATGGTTTGAGTATGCTCCGTTTCCTCCAATAAGTATATTGGCCATGATTGAAAATATTTTGGCAGAACATGATCAACAGCTTTTAGACCATTATTGTAATATTGGAGTAACAAGCCAAACATATGCATTAAAAATTTTAGAAACGGCTTTTAGTGAAGTATTGACATGCTCTGAATGGTTAATCCTCTGGGATCATGTTCTTAGTAATGAACCAGCATTTTTATTGATGGCTGTGGTTTCTTACAATATTGTTCAAAAAAATGCTTTGAGGAGATTAAAAAGCCCTGATCAATTAGAAAATTTTTTCCATATGCAAAATCCAATCGATAAAAAAACATTTTTAAAGAAAGCTTATATTTTACTAAACGAAACATCTGAAGATATTCATCCAAGAACATTTTTTAATTCTTTTGCGGCTTTAGAAAAAGGAACTTGTTATCAACAGTTTACTGGTTATCCTAAAGCAACAATTTGTTTTAAATTGGCTAAAAAAGAGAGGAAAAAACCACATAACAATGAAAAATTAACTTTAAGGGAACTTACAACTAGAAGTCAGAAGCAAGAAATAAGCAAAAGAGGTAATGAGAAAGACTGTTCTAATTCTGAGCCTGAAAATAGTTCTGAAAATGATTTAGAGGAATGTAGCAAATTTATTGATAGCCTCAAAGCTCCAGTACATAATCCTGCTAGTAAAACCCATAAAATTGGAGATGTTCATAAAAATGAAATAAGAGATGACTTAATTGAAAGTATAATGTATCCTGCCTATACCTATTCTTATGGAGGTCAAGGGAGATCTGATGGTAAACCCATCAAAAAAGATAGTACTTATAAATGTGTTGGTTCTTCACATTCAAAATCAAGGAAGAAATCCTCAGATAAAAGAAATAGTGTGCTTGAAAAAGAAGTGAAGAAACTAATACAAGGCTGTAGTAATTCAGATGAATCAAATGACTAAAAATAAGTTATAGTGTATTGTGAAAATTTTATTAAAACAAGGATTTTTTTTTAAATAATAAAACCAGACACTTGTATTACTAATTTATTCTTAGAAAACTGCCATAAAAATACATAAACACTCTTAAAGTATAGTTTTCCGCAAAACATTATTTTTTATCCACAATTCAAATATTAGTGCATAATCTACTAACACTGATTCTCCGCACAAGTTGAAAAAGCTTTCTCATTATTACCTCATACAATTTTTTTTTCATGCTGAACAAATTATCTACCTCTTAATTTATCATAATATTTTAAAACACTCAAATTTTATTTTACAAACGGATAATATTTTTTGTAACTAAAAACTAAATAGGGATGTGTTTTAACATCCAATTTATTCCTTCCTTGAAGCAGGTCTTGGTATTGTTGATTTTACATTGCTGAATTTTTTTCTTGAGGCACTAAGATTAGGGCTTTCTTCTGTATTAGGCCTTTTTACTTGGACAGGTGTAACAATCTTCGGCTTAAATAAATCTGTAAAAAAAAAACATTTATTTGCAGTTAGGGGAAAACAGATATTTTCAACTAGATAAAATTATAGGCTGATTTGCTATAAAGAAAAATCCCTAACACACCATCATAAGTAATTGATTGTTAAGACATAATATATTTACAATCAGGACTATTTAATACTTGTTTAAAAATCGAAGGATGAAACTTTAGGACTTTGAAAAGTATGTATTTCTAGCTGTATAATAGCTTGGTGTTAAAATGATTTATTTTCCATTTGTGGATCCAGAAAATATATATACTTACTGTTTAATTTGCTATTTTTATTGTCTTGTGATTTAGTTCTTTCGGTTTTAGGTCCGGCGACAGAATTTTTTTTGAACATTAGTGGCGAAATTCTACTGAGTTTGGAAACTTTCCCATCTTTCATTAAATTAGATGTTGATTTGGGCTTCGATAGTAAATTGGATGTTGAAGCACTTTCGACGCCCTTCAATCTCTTAGTCGAATCGTCATGTACCAGTCCAGACAAATTAGGACTAGAAGCAAATTGAAACTTGGAAGTTTCTGGTACCTGAAATTAGATAGATGTAATTTTAAATACCAAGATTTCAAATTAAATATGCTAATATTCGTTATCCCGAGCCTAGTACCAGAGTCCATCCTCTGCAACTGAAGCGAGTTAAGATGTCCGACTGCCGTCTGACGTCATCCTCTGGACCCCCACAATCTCTACTATCTTATGACTAATATCACTGTGACATTAATCGGGTTACACTGTTTTGAGCGCCTTCCGAAAAACGGAGGAGTTCGGATATCAAATATAAATGCCGACCTCTGCTTAGGCTACGACCTGCTCCAAATAAGAAATGGCTCGACACCCCTCGTCATTAAAGGCCGGCAACGCATCTGCTTGCCTCCTGGTCGTGCAGATGTCTATGGGCGTCATTAGTCACTTAGCTGCCTGCTGCCTGCTCGTTTGCCGTTTGTAATAATAAAAAAAGATTTTGTTTTTGAATTTTGGCTTATCTGCTATTAGTCAATTAAGCAATCTCCTTTATGTATTTTTCATGAAACATAATACTGGCCGAATGTTTTATGAAATAATAATTTGAATTACAGGACACGAGTGGTGCCTAGCTGGTGCGCCCTATGGTACTTGGCGCCTTTAGCGGCTGCTTCGTTCGCCCTCTGATAGGGCAGGCCCTTTCATAGTTTATAGGTAAAAGAAATGTTTACTAACTATTAATATTAATAATAATAATTTAATTTTATTTAATGTGATTTGATTTGTATTTAAATAAACTTTTTATTTTGATATATGCATCGCATTTGTTTAAATTATATGTCGCAGTAAAAGTGTCAACTCCTTACTATTTACTTACACATCGGAAACTTAAAAATGGCCAAACGTGTGTCAAGACACGCTTATATAGAAGGGTTCCGTATCTGATACGCTATAAACATATTTGCTAAATAACTTCAAAAGTTGTTGTCCAATTTCGTTTGGAATAATTTTTTTAATGAGTTTTATACATGTCCTATCAAAATAAAAAATTTCAAGTCTCTACGTCTAATAGTATGGAAATTCTTGGGCGGGACCACCTTACGGGCAGACAGACAAACGGACAGACAGAACAAAGTTATAAGGGTTCCTTGTAGTACTACGGAACCCCAAAAACCCGATTCTAAATCATCAAACTTGGACCAAATTCAAATAAAAGAGAATTCTGATGTAACAAACATAAGAAAATAAGGTCGAATTGGGAACCTCCTCCCTTTTCGAAGTCTATTGAAAATGCATTATATAAAAAAAAAAAACAAAGTGTTGCATATCATAAACTTTCATATAACCTTCCCACGGGCTTGGTATCTCACCATAGAAAGGCAGCTTTATATATTCGTATAGATATATAGAGAATAAAAATTAACTGTATAGTCGACCAAGAAATTGGTTTGCCACGCTAAAATCGAATCTCGTTTGTACGTCAATTAGTTATAAGGCTCATTTTTGCTTGTTATGCATTATGTTAATTACTAATAATAACCCTTAGAAAATTTTTCTTTAAGTAGGAGCCGTCATCCGAAATGGTAAAGCACTTTCTTGGTCGACTATACGAGCCTTTGTCACCCTACTCTACTAGTAGGTACTAGTCAAAAAGTTTAATAACAGGTGCCAAATTTCATACTCCTCCGTCGCGCAATTTTCATAAAATTGTGCCGGAAGCTTTTTTCTTTACGTATTTAACATACAGTCTAATCCAGATAAAGAAATTGTGAATGTGTGAAGATTAATTCTTGATTTCAGATCACTGATTCTCTATAAAAAAAAGGTCAACAAGGCGTTGGTGAACTTTTGAAATCGCGTGCGAGTATTATATTCCATGACACTAATGACGCAGTAATTATGTAGCAGTGGGGCTTCGCGATTTTGTTACGAGGGGGTTCAGTCCGTAGCTACTTGTATACAAATCGATAGCAATTCGCGGAAATGTGAACTCGGCTTTATTTTTTCTTATCAACCTTTTTTACGAAGATACGTATTTGAAGCCCTTTATGTCAACGGATGGATTAATATTGGATACATCAGTGCCTCCCATGAGTCATTTTAGCGAATTCATCTATTGATATTGCCCTTCATGTTACATATGAAATTCATATTGAACCAAGGGCGGCTTTGGCCCACATACCTAGATATGTTATCGCTTAGCTAATTACTAGTGTTTTTATATGCTGTTATACTGAAAACATCGTGATTTTTATGTATGTGACACCTTCATAAATAATATGTCGTAAAACAAAATTTCATGAATCTTGCTTTTATTAAAACAAAGGTTAAATATTGTTTCAAATTTTTAGAGGTTTTTGGAGAGTCGCACTCACTCTTAGCTTTTCGCTCAATTTAAGGGGAAACAGAAATCTTAGACAAGCCAAAAATATTGTACAACTAGCTATAATCCGTGACTTAACCTTCGAAGTTATTAAATTTTGAAAGTTTCCATTTATTTCCAAGGACTAACCTATCTCTCTACCGAAATCTATCAAAATTTCTTCAACTGTTTAGGCGTGAAAACGTAGCTGACAGAGTTACTTTCACAGTTATAATATTAGTATAGACTAGGTATACTTTGAGGTAAGCCTTATTAGTCTTACCTCAAATCCCATTAGTTTTATCTCAAAGCCCATTAAACTTATCCCATAGTCTAATAATCTCGTTATTTTCCACATAAGCTTTTTGTATAGCTAGTATTAGAAGTGGGAAAAACAATAGCCTCGTGATGTTTGAACCTAGAACTTGCATTTCACTCCGACCATCTACCATTGAGTTATTGAGTATATTATAGTATAAACAAATATAATTTCGTTGTTTTGCCTTTCCCTAATGTGTTATCATTTTATTTAATGAATTCCCATCTACCTTTATATCTTTTTTCTCCATCCCTTTCCCCTACTCCTGTATTTCTAATTAGAGGTAATGTCACGCTTGCAGCCGAACTGGGCCGGCGCGTCCGGGTACCAGTACCTCTTTCTCACATAAGATCGGCGTGATGTGGCGGCAATGCTGTCACGTCATGTGATGGTATTGTTGTCGCGTTTCATTCGGTTTGTGAGACTTGCCGGTGGCCTAAACTCGTCATTAAAAGCCGAAAACGCATAAGCTAGCCTTCTGGTCATCCATGGGCACTTAGGTGCCTGCTGCCTGCTCGTTTGCCTCCTTGTATCATAAAAAATACTTGTTATTGCTCAAATCCGTGATGCTGTCATACCCGCGTCACGAAGTTGGTTAATTTTATTCCGCTGTTTAACTTGCCATGTTGGCAACTGGTTCAATTAGTTAGTGTCAAATGTAGAATCAAACAAATGAACTCATAAATATACCAATATAAATGTATCGAGTATAGCTTGTCTTACACACTCGGGTGCAGTGAAATCGCATATGATGAGAATTTTTTTTTAATGTTTTTATTTTTTTTTCTTTAAAAAAAACGTTATTTTTAAAATGAAATTAAAGATCTTTCGCCGGATAGGTATTGAAATGACCTTAAATCCCATATTCAAAAGTATGTGTATTTTTTTTTTGAGTGAAAAATAAGTAAAAATGTTTTACAAAATAATGTTCTCATGTGCGATTTTATCGCACCCGAGTGTATTTATGAACGGATATGTATCAATACTTAATTGAATTAGTTTCGGAAAATTGCAGTTAGACTCGAACCTGCATGTTGTGGGAAATCGCTAAGCTAAGATTCTCCACTACTTAACAATCTTCAAAACCTGATTATTAGTTTATTTACCACGTTCAGTTATCAACGTACACTTGGATCTCGAGACCTAGTCACTTAGTTTAACCGACTGCTCGTTTGCCCATTGTTTTGTAAAAAAAAAACACAGGACAATGTCTGATTTTCGACCAAATTGATCCATGATCCGAACGTTTTTTATTTTATTTTAGCCATATTAAATTTTATGTCTCCAATCTGTTGATATTTCTCTGCCTCTAGTAAAGTTTCATTAGATATCAAAATTTATAATAAACTGTATAAATTTAATATCACCCACGTAAAAGGTCCAAGTCCACTTATTCTAAAAGTCATCTATTTTACTTTTTTTTAACTATGATATCTCAAGGTATATTGTCTGAAGCCTAAATACAATAAGAAATGAGGAAATGTAAAACTTTTTTACCTTAAAAATTATGTAGTCCAGCCAAGGTACAAATGACAATATGACACCAAGTACCACTGTACATATACTGAACGTTATCACTGCCAGGCGACCTGAAACAGACGAAAACATTAATTAATATACGAAAAGCAACAATATTTATTGAATAAAATGAAATAAAGATAAAAGCAACAAATAAAACGCCCAGACGTATTGCCAATTATGGTAGGTGCTTGTTGATCTGTAATGTAGAGTTTTTTCAAGTTGTACGTTTAACTTTGTCGTTTAAATACTAGGATGTTAGATAGTTATTTTAGAAGCTGTTCTAATCATATAAACTCATTGTTCCATTGCCAGACATTACAAATCTCTATATAAAAGTACTATTCAGCGCTTGTAAGAAGCGTCCAAGAATCAAGAATCAAGAAAGAAAGAAGAATCCAATCAATTTGAATATCGACAAATAAAAATAGATTTTTCATGCCTTTTCCTGCTTTAAAATATTATACTATTATAATCTGTACGTAATCTGTACTAATATATGAAGCTGAAGAGTTTGTTGTTTTGCTTGAACCCAATAATCTCAGGAACAACTGGTCCGATTTCAAAAATTCTTTCAGTGTTAGATAACCAATTTATCGAGGAAGGCTATATAGCATCACGCTAAAGTTGAAGCTAATTTTTTTACCTAATTTTACGCGGACGAACTCGGGGGCACAGTTAGTGAGACAAGAGAGAGAGACGGATTTCTTAACAATTCATGGATCCATGGCGTTTCAGAAGAGGAAATATTGCATCGCCTGAAACCCAGATTTAGGTTTAAGTGGCTTTAAAGTGGCAACTAACAATCACCTTTAATGCCAGTGTTCCCTCCCCTGCCTACCCAAATTTGGTATGCGGCTGGTGCGGCTTTAGATGACCTTTCTAATAAAGAACTTGTGACAGTTCTTGACAAGCCAAGGTCTTCTTCTAAACTGTAATGGGATTTTTCTGGTAATCCCCTCGCTCCCACTCATAAACTGTAGATCATTGACAGCTACATCTCGATCGATAAAAAATTGGTCTAATTGAATATCTTTCGCCAGATCAATATTGTATTAGAAAATATTCAGGGAATTAATACACTGTTCGCGATCTTGTTGTTTTTATAAGCTTTTATTTAATTATCAAAGCTACTTTCTTATCGCATTCCCAGAATAAGTTCCGTAAGCTTATTTTAACCGACTCAAAAAGGGGGAGATTCTCATATTGACTGTTTTTTTTTGTTTGTTAACTCAGAACTTTCAACTGGGAGAACCTATTTTGATCATTTCTTTTACTTTATAGCAGGTGCTTCCCGTGTGGTCCCATTTCAATTTTGTCCAGTTCTAACAGTTCGAAGTCGGTATTTATAAAAGAAAGAAAGATTATGTTATGTGTATTTATAGTCATAACTCATTGGTCCTGTGCGACTTTGCAGGCAGTATGTGTCAATATTTTGAGATTAGCGAGATCACAGAGTTTGATTGTTTTAAATTTGTTTTTAGGAATTTTTGGGATAAGACCGCCTGCAAAATATACGATTGAAGGTAACATCTGCAGAGGTTCCACTTTTTTTCAACGAACGTCTGTGCACATTTACCATAAGCAAAATGTCTCCGAGATATGGCGTATTCTTTAATTTAATTTTACATAAAAAATTGGTGTGACGAGACCCTTATACCGATAATAGAAGATTTATGTACTTTGAAAGCTAAGTGATTTCTCTGTAGGTATTGGTTTAGATATGATTCCATTTCTCTCGCGTCGGATAGCCTATAGCCTTCCTCGATAAATGGGATATCTAACACTGAAAGAATTTTTCAAATCAGACCAGTAGTTCCTGAGGTTAGCGCGTTCAGGTAAACAAACTAACTCTTCAGCCTCATATGTTAGTATAGATAACCTATTCTTCTCGCTTTAATCTATTCTGAAATTATTGCTACTAGTGAACTAGACGAAATATTAGTAACAGAACGTATTCAGAAATGTTCATAACCTCGGTCGAAAACTAATGAAAAGAAAATATTTCGTTAGAATGTACCTTGGATATACGTTGTTATCACAGGCTGGATTGGATTTCTACCAAAAAAACGTTATTCCAAGCCTAACTAACAAACTGAGTGAACAATGCCAGCCGAGCTCGGTGCAGCGTTGATCAAAATTTAGTACACGTGAATGTAATTTTTCCGACCATGCCTTCAAAACAACCTTCGAAGTTTTTATATTTCAACGTTTTTTCCATTACTTATACAGGTAACGAAACAGTGAAACATTATGTAGTGTTAGTTTATGTGCACAAAAACATAGTGTATTCCATTATAAACAATAAACCCTCATTCGCACGAAAACATTTTTTAACGTGCGTTAGAAAAGCGTTCAAATAGAACATACTGACACGACATGACGACTGGCCCGTTGGCGCAGTGGGCAGTGCCCTGCCTTCTGCTCCGGCCTAAAAAAATATTGGAAATTGTGCGTAAAAACTTCACTTGTGTGATTCGTTTTTGGTATCGGGTTTTCAGTTTTCAGTGCTCACAGAGGGCCGCCGACGACCCGGCAGGCCGAAGAAGAGGTAGCGCGACGATTTGGATACCATTGCGGGTGGGGTGCGGTGCGGATAAGATTGTCCCAAGAATGAGGAAGGTGGATCAAGAAGGGGGAGGTTTTCGTCCAGCTGTGATACATAACAGGCTAATGAAAAAATCGTTCATCATTTGTCTCACTATAACCACCTAAAGAGTACTTAAGTCACAACAACAGTTCTTACATAATTAGCTCAGAAGATTAAATACGCCGTTAAAAGACAAACAGTGGTTATGTAATGTTTATTTATTTCTCAAGGCTCCCGTCTTCAGTTACAGTCAACAAACTAATGTGTGGGTTATAATGAGCGAGTAGGTTTTTGCTCGTTTAGGTAGTAATACTAGGACGGTCGACAATGACAATTTTTAATCACGTCGTTAGGTTAGCAAAACACTTGTTTTTTTTCTTCTTTTGTTTCATTGTGGTCAAATTGAAGGCTTCGTTAACGCGATTTCGTGACTCCGATATGTGTTTCGAAAACAACTCTGACACTCTGTTGGAGATCTTTTCCTCTTAGACCTATTTTTTTTAATATTACAGGAGGTAAACGAGTAGGTTCATCACCTTAATGACTACCGACGTCTACAGACATTTCGCAGACGGTTCGCATATGCACCGGCTTTCAAAGGGGGTCCAGGCCACCGGGAACTCAAATATTTATTTTAATATTAATGAATTTCTAAAATTGATTTGAGCAATTTGGTTGTAGCTAATAAGCAATTTAATTCTGCCCCCACGATCTGCCCTCCAGATATGCATTCCAAATATATTCCTTTTTAAAATGTCTATTCAAAGGCATGTTTATGTGTTGTATATATTTTACCGTGGGCTCCTTACCTATAATGTGACGTATAGGCTTAAATACACAAATATTTACATAAATCTAAATTATTTTCTAGTAATAAATCAGGTAATTTACATTTAATTAATATTATTATCCCCAGTGACCAAGCGCAAGCATTTTACATTTTTTTTTTAATATTCAGTTGATTTTATTATTTGTTAGTTTACATATTCTCCGGATATTTATTGCTAGAAAGTATGTCTTATTGAGACAAATCATTTTTTTTTTGAAACCAGGAATCTTGTTGAACTTTTTTTTGTGAAAGGTCACCTATCACGAAATTTCAAAAACCGCGGGACGTACAATGTAGAAATTTAGTAAGGATAGATACGATTTTGTTTATCGTTACTAGACTAGACGTAGTCGTTGCAAAATATGTAGTTCTATGAATGTTTTAAGTCTATTGTTTCCGTTTATCTACAGATTAGAATATCTCATTGTAAATAATCCTATGAATCCTTTAAGTATCCTCTCCCACTAATCGAGAAGGTTCTTGTGAAAGAAAAATTTAAGGAAATTGCGCGGAAAATTAGAAAATTTAGGAATACTTAATCACCGCATATAATTGCTGGGCAAGGGTAAGGGAATGGGCAAGGGTAAGGCCGAAAGATAAATTGACTGGCCTTGTTTAATCGTGAGTTCAACTGAAACAAATAGCGTACAATTAAAAGTTTATCGCATAGGTTTCCATCGGACAGTTTTTATTTTTATCTTCTCATATCGGACCGTTTCTATTTTTATCTTCTCTTATCGGACAGTTTCTATTTTTTTATCTTCTCATATAGGACAATTTCTATTTTTTATCTTCTTATATCGGACAATTTCTAATTGTATCTTCTCATAGTGGACAGTTTCTATTTTTATCTTCTCTTATCGCACAGTTTCTATTTTTTATCTTCTCATATAGGACAATGTCTATTTTTTATCTTCTTATATTTAATTCTTTAATGTTTCCGAACTGATACGATTTAGGACCTTCAAGAAAAGAGCATCATTCTGGCATGTCCATGCGGTCAACTTTAGTTAACCGACTCACTTTTATCGTGTCCCGTGTAACCCAACATCTTCACGCAGGAGCATTTAATGGCCACACAGTGAGCATATGGACAACTGTTGTTGCTTCGTGTCCTATGTCACCCAAGATCACGCAGGAGCCCCTTATGGCCACTCACTAAGCACATGGGCATCGGATGTGACTTCATTTTTAACACAAAAAATATACGCCGTAACATTATTCTTCTAAATAGCATCATCTCTTCTAGTACCAGGGTCCGCTTAAATTGCAGAGATGTGGCTGTGGAGCGAGTTAAAATGACCGGCTGCAATCTGATGTGTTCCCCAGAACCCCCACAATCTCACGACTAATATCACTCAGTGACATTAATGTGGGGTAGGGCTCTTAGGCTTCCTTAATCTGGTCCATTTTTATTTCCATAGGTGACCTTTCGCTTTATATCGACGACTAGTTGTTACCTGCGATTTCGTCTGCGGAAAATTAGTTTTAAAATTATTGCGTGATGATACATAGCCTTCCTCGATAAATGGGCTATTTGGTACTGAAAGAATTTTTCAAATCGGATCTGTATTTCCTGAGATTTGCGCGTTCGAACAAACAAACCAACTCTTCAGCTTTATATATCAGTATACATATATATATATTTGTCTAAATAACTTGTTTACCTTCAAACATCAGCCCTGATGATAATATCGTTGAAGTTTGGAGTAGATCAAAATCCAGCGACGTTTTTACGATTAGTGTAAAATATATTCGACGTAGTTGCGGAAAACAACTAGTTAAATATAATTCACGTATGAAAAGTTAAGTGACTCAGATGTCATTGCAGTGTTAGCAGGCAGGGCAATGTGCAGCCAATATTGTGACCCACTGAACGTCACCTGTCGCGTTGTGTTACAATTCGGTCACGCGGTCACCGGGTTCGAAGCCGGACAACACATACGATCGATGCAATCGGTCTACAACAATGCATTCACACCGGTACCTTAATTCGGATCATTCTTTCTTTTTCCATATAACAATAAACAAATATATAAGTAATAATAAATATATGCAGGACTATATGACACACGGACGTCTGCTTCTAAGGTAGACAACTTAATGCCTGTGTTATAGGTAACAGCCGCCTGTAGCATATTATCATTTGTAATTTAAATCGATTTTGTAATCGATACTAATTGTTGCAATCGACTGTAATGGTGGACTTTGTTAAGTCACTAGAAATAAATAATAAATCTTAAATTAGTCACTACATTTACCTCTTTAAAATCCTACCCTACCTTTTTAAATCTTATGTATACTGAAATTTTGTGTCACGAAATTGGTCCGGATAATATTTGAAGGCCGACAACGCATCTGTGATCGTTCTGATACTGAAATTTTCGATTGGTTTCGATTGTCACTGGAATAAACCTCCACCCCGTTTGACCCTTCTTATAAAGATACATACTAGCTGTACCCCGCAACTTCTTCTGCTTGCAAACTTCTTTGACCGATTCTCAGATCTACCCAGTATGCGCAAAACTTTCATAAAAATCGGTCAAGCCGTTTTGGAGGAGTTTGGCAACAAAAATTGTCACACGTGATTTTTTTCAATTTATAAAAAGCGTGTGTAGCCCGTAACGTTTCGTTTTACTCTCCATAATTTAATTAAGTCCGGGGGACTTACTTAAAAATGAAAATTGATTCTTTTTTTATGTACGGTAGACCAGCGCTTGACTGCAATCACACCTGGTGCGAAGGAATAAAAAAAGTTTAAGAAGTAAACTCCGAAAGATGTAGAAAGTCAAAGTCAAACTCAAAAACTCTTTACGTATATTTTTTTTTTAATCTTTTTTTAATATTTTGGTGATAAAATTTACGATTTAAAAGCTATATATATACCTTTAGTCCTACGTGATATAAACTATCATTAAGATCACGGGATGGCACACCACATGCTACCTTGTGACGCTCTTTCTTTGTAGTATTCCTTTAAATGGGGACTTATGATAGTGTATCCCTATGTGTGTGTGTGTGTGTGGGTGCGTGTGTGCGTGCGTTCGTCCTAGCCGTATCCTGCCACAGCGACTATAATGGATAAGCATATTTCGATAGGGTGTTGTCCTTGCTTTCCAAACAACGTAATTATAGTAGATCTTGATCTCGTCTCTTTTCCAATCAAGCACCAATAGGCGCTCATTTTGAAGGACTCCACCCTATTCATGAATGTGACATAGTCATAGATAGTACCAACCTACAATTAGACGCATCTTCCTTAATACGTCTTTTCATGTTTAGGTACATCTAATTCTACGCTTTACAGCTAAATTTGTTCGCTCTTTCTCTATGATTGAATAAAAAAGAGACAAAAGAATTTCTCAAGTAATCATCGGATAGACTATACTGAAAGAAAAAGTAATACTAGAATAATTAAATGAATATTTTCCGTTCAAATATTTTTCTAAAATCCAGTGTAATCTATAATGCTGTGTAATTATAATGTACCTGCCCGGCTATATGATTATCATAAACTTAAAGGTATTAAATCTCTTTGTAATTTGGTGGTATTATAAGTTATAGCTACACCTGTAATATCTTATAACCGATGCATTATAATAAAAAGCTTATAGTGGCTGTTAAGGTTTAGATTACGCGGTTAACCATGCTGCATCACACACACACACACACACACACACACACACACACACACACACACACACACACACACACACACACACACACAAACACGCACTTAATCAAATGTAATATATTGTACTGCGGAAGAGTGACACTCTCTATCACAGATGTCCATATACTTAAAAGAGGGACTCCAACCCATGTTAGATTAAATTTAAAGTTATAAATTAAGAAAGAGAAGAATAAAAAAAACCTTCAAACTTAGTAAATAGAATTGAATTAAGGATAAAAATTGTAAGCAGATCCTGGTTAGTACCAGGGTCTGCTTGAATTGCAATGGATTCTTCTACCTAGAGTTGACTCGATTTAGTAATCGAGTTAACGCTAGGTAGAAGAAGAATAAAAGAGACCTTCCAACCTAGTAAATAGAATTGAATTACGGATAAAAATTGTAAAGAATTCCCAGTGGTGGTCCACATAAACGGTTTTAACGTCCGCAGTTCAGCGAAGGAGTCTATTCACGCTGCAAACTCGACTAATTACGAAACTTTAAACAATACTGGACGTGAAATTTATCCCGAGTCTTCGCATTGTGTTGCACAAATGCGGTCACATAGACCCCCGTATTATTAAACATATTCAGAATAACAATAACCCTCCTAGCGCTTCTCAAACAAAATAAGACAAATGAAATGTTTTTCCTGCAGGCGGCCGCCGAGCTCGCTGTAATTTGAGGTCATAGTGCGAAAATTTTTCTATTAGCATGAAGCTTAATTTCAATGCAATTTAGTAGTAGTATTCGTCTTCATTTAAATAAAGTTGGTTAAAACCATTCCATCCGGCTGATAATATCCTGGAAAGATAGAAAAAATTCAGTTAGAAATTGAAAAAAAAAATAGTATACATCCTCGAGGAGGAGGGGCCTTGCTTATTCAACGACCGGCCTTTAAGTCGACCGTTAGGTTAAGCAGTTCTTACTGCGGCCGGGCTATAGATCGGTGATCGATTTTAACATTGCTTTTCAAATATCCGACCTCCTACGTGTTGCGGAACGTAAATAGTTAAGGTTCTGTACAAAAAAAAAACAGAAATCATCGAATTTGCTCAAAATCATTGAACACAACGCGGCCACGGTCTCGGGTTTTACTTAGTATATATGAGGTTTAAAACAATATTAGGTTTTCATAGACATCAATCAATTAACCTTAACTCTAGCGTACAATTTCAATACATTATCTCTGGCTTTATCTATTCAATAGGGCAATTTATGGCCCCGCTGGGTCTATCTAACGTTAATTCATGCTAATTGACCCGACATATGCCGACAGTCACTTATTATATGAAATATAATGTTCATTCATACAAATAAAGTAACATGAACTGTCTGTTTGTAACATAGGAACCAAATTCTTTCAACAAATCGATACTTCCCACGTAAGTTGTTGTAACTCCAAATTCCCAGCTTTACAGTAGAGCGTTACAACTAAATTGTAATAGAACAGTCACTTTTTAATATCTTATTATAAACATTTATGTCATCGCCGTTATTGACTATATTAATAACACAAGTAAAATAATATAGGAGGAATTTTTTAGAGATTGAACGAACTGAATTGAATTGAACCGAACCGAAACGGTTCGTGTATTGATAGGCATGCGAAGCCGGGGACAGCGGTTAGCTATGAATAAAATTAGAACAGATAACATTCTATTATTCGATGTCTATAAATCGACGATTTAATGATTTTTATAAGTATATTAGGAAAAATATGTAATAATTGCTCAAAGTGGTGCAAAAATATATAATCATTCCTCGGAGTGGCGCAAAAAATACTTCTAAACAGTAGTCATGAAAACATAACAAACAAACAAACTCACATTCGCATTTATAATATTAGAGAGGATTGCAGTTGTGCAAATGGCATACAAAGTACACAGCGCCTCACCAGCAGTGATTACGTGCCGAGTTCAAACAATTTGTATGTAAAGCCTTAATAATGGCGCCTGCATAGTTTATTCTATAACAACACCCCGGATCTAGGTTAAACTACATCAATATACCAGCTGAAACTACAGATTATATATAGTAAGTAGGCATGCCATTTTATAGAAATTTCCTGTATCGCACAATCTTTTTGTGGAATCGGTTGCCAGCTTTGGTTAGTTTGAAGCGAGTGTTGTTTGTTTTGGTTTATGCTGTTAGCCCTATCGGCCTCGACAGCGTCACCGGAGGGCGGAGGGGACTTGTATGAAAGATTTGATGAAATATAAACTGTCTCTTAATTAATAATAAAATTTTATTTTTTAGTAAAAAAGCTGTGACTATGTCGCTCCGTTAGTTCAGCATATTGACATATATTACTTCCTTAATCTAAGATACGTATTAACTAAGTTATACAAAAATTTAGATTGCATACTTAAAGGCAGTCAATTGTAATTGGTTATTAGAGCAATTAGTAAAGGAAGGAAAATATTAATTATTGAATACATTAATAATCTGAGAGATAAATAGTTGTATGGCGGAGTCCAGCCAGTATTATATAGCGTAAACTTATTCTACTTGTATAATATTCTAACAAAAATGTTAACAGTGATTGGCTATCTTTATATAAGAGATTTGCGAAATACAAAAATATTTATTGCTCAAATAATATGAATAAATATATAGGGACTATATGACATACGGACGTCTGTTCCTAAGGTAGACAACTCTCTGTGTTATAGGTATCAGACGCCTGTTATACACAAACATTTTTTTTAGAAATATATAAATACATACCATATTGATAATACACCCATACTCGAGGTGGGAATCGAACCCACGACCCTCGGAGCAGCAGGCAAAGTCATTGCCCACTGCGCCAACGGGCTAGTCATCGCGATCCATCAGCATCAAATAATATTGATACATAAAATGCCTTTGCGGGGATGTTGCGAATTAGAATGGTCCAGACGAAAGGAGAGCGGACTGAGAAGATTATTGAAAATATATTTAAAACCGTTTTCTATATCCACAAGAAATAACATTTCCCTACCACTTATCTCCTACCAAGGTTTCGAGTCAGACTTGAATGTAAAGGGCTGACACTAGTGTACATAGTGAGCGAGATAGCTAACTCCTGCTGGAGTGAGATGAAGATAGTACTATCTCGATCAGGTAAACACGGATCGTTTACTGGTTTACGGCGTACACTAGTGACGGTCTTTGTTTAGTACTTAAGGTTGTGCCTAATTGTAGGACGGCACGTTATTACACGACGCTACCTGATCCAGGTCGTATAATTGTGCTTGTAAATACAGTCCGTGAAGATAAGAAAAGGTCGGTATTTTATTGTCCCGTCAATATAACCGTGTTACGGCACCGATCCCCAACAACTTAAGTTATGTAAAATTGTGACACGATCAAAAGTAACTGGAAATGTACCTTAAGGTAGCATCGCGTTTAATTTACAATTTATTTTAAAAAGCACAATGCAGGCACCTGAAAATGTTTCAGGTCAATGTAAAAGTTTATAATAATGTTTTAAAATGAGGAAAAACTTTCTGAAACACCATTAACTTGAATATACTTTTATCATTCAGCAACATGTATTTTCCAATAATATTTTGAATGATTGCCTTCATCTTTATCATTTATTATCATCTATCACTTGACTGGGACGTTGGCACAGTGGGCAGTGACCCTTGCCTCCTGCTCCGGGGGTCCTGGGTTCGATTCCCGCCTCGAGTCTGTGTGTATTATCTATGTGTATATATTTCTACAAAAAAATATATTTGTGTATAACAGGCGTCTGTTACCTATAACACAGGCATTAAGTTGTCTACCTTAGGAACAGACGATGTACATATGTATATACATAAATCCAAGTTCTTGTAATTGTTTCGTTAATTTAAGTATTTTTATAAAAATGTGGAATCGATTCCATCGCCGTCGCATAAAACAAATTCCATCTTTAGGCAACTTGGGAGAAATTTCAAGTTTTTGCGCCTTGTTAAAATCTGTACCGAAAGGTCGCTGTTTAGGCAAACTATAGACGCAAGATTTAAAAAAATAAAATAAAATTGGAGTGTCCATTTGTAACAAGAAAATAAAATACTTTCTATATACTGGCTGGCCCGTTGGCGTAGTTGGCAGTAACCCTGCCTGCCTGTTCCGTGGGTTGTAGGTTGGATTCCTCTCTCGAGTCTGGGTGTATTATCTATACGTGTGTATTCATACATTTTAAAAAAAAAATATTTGTGTGTAACAGGCATCTGTTACTTATAACACAGGCATTAACATGTCTTAGGAACTGACGTCCGTGTATCATTTATTATATATGACTATTTTTTTTTGTTTAAAATTTTTGTGTTTCTGCATTAGTTACGGTTGGTTTCTGAAAAGGGGTAGTGGAGGTTTGAGAAAGTTTATGTTCCCTTACATGGAAGTAGAGATAAAAAAAACGCCAAAATCATCCTTACGATGAAGTGTCGATATATTATAATCTAGAATTTATTATAATGAATAGTAGCATACCACAATATATTCTAAAAAACGGTAACGGTGACGTCAAAGTCAAAAGTTCGGTGACGATGACGCGACTTCCATGATTTCTGTCCCAAGCTGTCAAACTCACGTCTAATACAGACAACAATATTTTTTAATACATTAAAACTAAATACGATGTTATAGATGAGTCGTCTTTAAAGGTATGCGGAAATTGATAAAACATCTTGTTTAAGTAAGTCAACAAAGCTATAGAAATATTTGTAGTAAAGGCAGTGTTCAGGTTTCGCGTGGCGGGCCGGAAGACAGCGGGTCGAGAGGTCGGGAACAGTCTATAACGCAAAGCTGTCAAACTCACGTCTAATACAGACAACAATATTTTTTAATACATTAAAACTAAATACGATGTTATAGATGAGAGTTCTTTAAAGGTATGCGACAATTGATAAAACATCTTGTTTAAGTAAGTCAACAAAGCTATAGAAATATTTGTAGTAAAGGCAGTGTTCAGGCTTCGCGTGGCGGGCCGGAAGACAGCGGTTCGAGAGGTCGGGAACAGTCAGTAACTCAAAACTGTCAGACTCACGCCGGCTCGCCCCATTGAATACACGACAGCGGTCCCTTGTTCATGCTCCTTGTATACACTTGAAATCTGATTTCTCAATTCTTATTTCGAAGGTTCGAGCTGTCATTAATTTATATTTATTATGATAACGTTATTTAAATATGATAGGAATTTTGGTACTCCTTTTATTATTGTTTATCGCTCAAGTTATAAACGTAAACTTTTCATTATAGCTGACTATCTCTTATTTTTGAATTCCCTAGACCTCTAGTTTAGTGTGTAAAATGGTTATTCATGTATAGTTGACCAAGACATTGGTTTGCCACGCTAAGGTCGAATGTCGTTTGTATGTACGTCAATTAGTTAAAAGGCTCATTTTTGCTTGTCACGCATTACGTTAATTTCTAACCATAACCCTTAGCAAAATTTTCGTTAATTAAAAACTGTCATCCAAAATGGTTAAATCACTTTTTTGGTCAACTATACAACTGACTTTCTTTACGTTATCTGTCTAAGAAAATGTTATATAAAAACCTCCGTGCAACATAGCCTCTTTTTTATTCATAGAGAAGTGTTGAAAAGAAAAATCTCTTTAGCAGCAACCCCTTCATATTTTCCCCAAATTGGCAAGACAGTACGTAAATAAATTTATAGGGCGCCGAGTGCGTGCTCTAATACAAAAATACAAAGGTAATTCAAGAGAAGTTATTGCTAGACGTGATATTATATATTTGGTTCGTATACTCTAGGGTAATGATGAAACTATTAATAAAATGACACTGAGTGGATCGTAGACGATTTATTTTCATTTCAATTCCTCTGTGGGTTCTTGTATTTTCAGACATCTACTGCTTTTAGAATCTGTGTCTCTCGCTGCAGAGTGTTTGTTCTGTGATCTGTGTCATATTAGAAGCAAAGGCAATCGATTCGAAAACTTTTTATTCTATTATTTATCGGTTGCACTTATTAAAATTTTGGCTATTGCTTTTGCACATTCGGATCTTTTATATTTAAAAATTTTATCAATTAGTGATATTCGCTCAGCAAGTTTGTATCCAGCAATCATCCGAAAAGTTGCACTCAAATGCAAAACTTTATCCTCTGGATGTAACATGTTTTTTATACTCCAACTATTGTGAACTGTAAGATGGAGGTATGAATTTTGGAGTTTTAAATTTTTTGTAATTTTTCTATTTATATTTATAAATAGTTGTTATACGCGCAAAATTAGGTGAAAAATTTTAGTGTGATGATATATAGCCTATAGCCTTGCTCGCTAAATGGGCTATCTAACACTGAAGGAATTTTTCAAATCGGACCAGTAGTTCCTGAGATTAGCGCGTTCAAGCAAACAAACAAACTCTATAGCTTTATATATTAGTATAGATGAGTGTAGTATGTAAAATTAAAATATTTACAACTTTCACATTTGCTGTTTTTAATATCAGTTAAAAGTCCATTAAGCTTATATTGTATTTAAGCCTCTAGACATTTAAAAGCTCGAAAAGGTCAACTATTTAACAATAAACAGGATAATAACATTTTATTAAATAACTTTCGCCACCAAAAGGAATTATCGTGCCCGCAGGATGTATTCAAACCTTCGTTTATTGCGTTCATAGCATTTTATTGTTTAAGGTCTAAGATAAAAGCCGTTAAACCTATGATATTAACAAATTCTATTTCGCAATTAGCATAACGTTGATATTTTAAGTTAGATTTTCTAAATATAAGGACTTCTTTTGACGGTTTTAGACCGCGTTTAGGGAGACGCGTGGCGTCTCGCGGCGTGTAATCTCTATGGAAACTTAATCGCTTCTACGTAAAGGTACATACTGATAAAACGCCATAGTGTACGTCCAGACTGTACGCGCGGTGACTTGCCTATCGCGGCTGCGGCGTCCACACTGATTCGCGAACTGTTTTAGCGATTAGACGTATTTCGAGGATTTGTTATTTTTACTTGATAGTCCGCTTTTAAGGTGGGAGGTATTGAATTCTAAGCAAGGTTTGCATAAAATATGTAAAAAGAAAACGGTATTTTTTCATTTGTTTAAATATGTGAAAATGTATCCCGGGAAATTCCTTTGAGTATATTAGAATCCCATTATCCACTTCCATCACATCTTGAGTAAAATATCACCACAAATTACTCGAGAAGATACAAACTTTCGTAAAAGTTTAGTCGGAAAGACAGAACTGGTTTAATACAACCGCTACCCGCGCTTTAGATCGTTTCTCGACTAGGCCCATAGTGCGGCCACAACACGCGGATAGGAGCATTCGAAAATTATGCGCTGTCGCTTAGGCCGCCGTGCTAGGCGCCCGCTTTAGTCACTTCGATATAGACGCAAGTGGCGGTTTCAAAGGTCTGATAATTCGCGTCCGCCTTAGCCACGGCGTTAGGCTTGCAGTCTGGACGTACACGTATTATGTTTGTATTCGGTGCGGGACGCCTCGCGTCTCGGTAAATGAGGCCTGAGTTTTTACTAGAATTCGCCGGCTTTTGTTTTTAATAGATATTCGTCGACAGATCTTTAGATTTGCGTAATCTATATACAAAATTATAATTCTTTGTACAACGACATTGTAATAGTGGACAATTAATAATTATACGTCATCACTACGCTTTGACACAATATTATAGTAAACTGTTAACATGTGTGTGTAAATCGTTTGGCACCGGTGTGCGTGAGGTTGTATTTTAATAATTTCATGTAGTAATAACGCATTTGTTACAAAAATATTAATCTTTGCACACCATCCGCTATATAAAGTATAATTGTGCCAAATTTCATACTCCTCCGTCCGCGCAATTTTCGTAAAATGGTGCCTAAAGTTTTCACTTCACGTATTAATATTTATTATAGATTAAGTCGATTAAATCTTTGATCTTTTCTCATCAAATGTGTCTCATAACACTGGACTATCAAGCTGTAACATTAAATTTTAAAGTTAGTTAAAATCCACAAACTATTTTACGCTTCGGTTTAAGAGCGTGTCAGTACGTGTTCATTAAAGTAAAGTAAGTTTTTATGGGCATCATAACATTATATGCTGTGATGAAGTAATGAATGAGTAAAATTTAATGGCATCATTTTTAACACCTACTCCCCTGAGGTAAGAGACAAGAACTCTGTCATGGTCCCAAAAGTTTTCAATGTTCTTGCTGAAGCTTTATATATGTACTAGTTTCTACCCGCGATTTTGTCTGCGTAGAATTAGGTGAAAACTTTTAGCGTGATGATTAAAGTCGGACAAGTGGTTCCTGAGATTAGTGTGACAAGCAAACAAACAAACAAACTCCTCAGCTTTGTATATTAGTATAGAAAAGATTATTACTTATTTATAAAGATACATTATTTTTAAGCAACTGGGATACTGTAGGAATTAAGGTTTTAACGGAGGCCTACATTGCAGAAGCAGAGGCGGGTGAAGAAGTGAAGTGCCTTTCTGCGGATTAACGGAGGCGGAGGCGGAATTAAAAAAAATACTAAATCGCGATTTATTAAAGAAATAGAAAGTAAAAAAATGTGTATGTCAGCTCAGACGCACGACAAGAGTTTAATCTCCCCTTCTTCCCCCTTCAACCCCCTTCGCTCTCCTCCATCCCCCGTCCATACCTTTCCTTATGTAATTACCATACAGTATAGTATAGATCATTCTTTTTCTTTCCTCTATGCGTTCGGTATAAGAGCATTGAGGAGCGTAACACTAGAACTAATAACATCTGACACATTCGATTTCTCTACCCATATTTTTTCATACCACAGGCCTAATATCGTTTCTTAAGGAGTAAAGTCTATAATGTAGGTATTTATTTAAAATATAGGTTGATAAGTACGCCCCCCGCTGCCCGCGCGTCACGTCGCACGAGCAAAGCAAAGCATAAACTTGACCATTCCACACGCAACGCTCAACCGAGTGGACGTATGTGTCACAAAGAGTCGCTCCACTCGTTTTGTAAGTCAACGTAAACATACCTCCGTTACAAGTCCGCAGAAAAGGTATGGACGCCGACGCGGTGGTACAATTTACAGCCCAGTGATCATATATTAGTCACATTTTAATCATATTTGAGTCATTTAAAATCCTAAAAGCCAGGAAAGAAGTACTGGTATCCGGACCCGCCGGCCCAATGACAATAGCTTTCGAACGTAAAAGTAAGTAACCAGTCGACAAATGTTCGTGCGAGGCCCTCTGACGTCATGTCAGTATTTTTGTCCGCCCTTGTACCCGTTAAACTATCAAGCTTATTCACTATATTGACCAAGCCTCGTTATTGCTGATAGATGTGCGAATTACCTTTTTTTATTACACGGGGAAGGCTATAAAATAAGGTACTATTTTAACGCAGTATGATGAATATGAGACACGCAATAGTAACACTTTACCGGAGGACACTTTAATAGATACAAATGTCAAGATTATAAAAAAATACACATTCTACAACAGACTGTCGAATTGGCTCAGTTGGAATTGACCCTGCCTTCAGATCCGGTAGTTGTGGATTCGATTTCTGCCTTGAGTCTGGTTGTATAACATATACAAGTACTAGTGGATACGGGAGACATTGTCTTGCCCGATTTACGGTCTTAAGAAAGTTCCAGTACTATCGCCATCTATTGGAAGGATTCCGAAGATGCGACCAACACTGCACTTCTTAGTTTTTTCGGATCTCTCGGATCTTTGGAAGGCACTGCTTTCGGTTGAGCTTCCTTTTGAGCTCCCGATCCCGGGGTAGACTCCCTCCTCGGAGGTTGAGTCCCCTGGGATAAGAACAGTGGCCACCAAGATCGACAAATGTCTCGTCATCATTGATATATAGATAATAAAACAATAATATATCCTAGGATTAATAACCCTTTTTAATATAAAGTATTATATAAAATACTTTTATATTCAAAAGGTGAGCTTTTAATATATCGATACCTCCCACGTAAGTTGTTGTAACTTCAAATTTCCAGCTTTACAGTAGACCGTTGGAAACAACGAAATTGTAATATAACAGCCACTTTTTAATATTAAAAAGTGATTGTATACAATAATGTAATCATCATCATTATTTTTATATATATATATATATATAATAAAAAAATATGTATAATGTGTTGGTAAGCGCATAACTTAACAACGCCTGGACCAATTCTTTTTTGAAAATGTTCGTTGAAATCCAAGGATGGTTTTTACGGCGAGAAAAACTCGAATAATTGCCGGGAAAACCCTTAAAACAGCCCTTTTTTCCCCATACAAACGTTTTATATCTAAAATGTAGAGTCAATTTGAACTTTTACGGGCACGGGAACGGGAACGGAAACGGGAACAGGAACGGGAACGGGAACTGATATAGGATAATAGAAGTAAATAATAAGAGGCAGAACATAGTCTTCCGGGTCCGCTAGTTGAATATATAATTGTATACACAAATGTGTTATATAATGAGGTTCTTATTTCAATTCACGTGCTTGTAATGCTCTACCCATGAAATTTTTTGAGTTTTCTGAGTTTGTCTAGGTTGTGAAAAAAGGGAAATAACGAGTGAAACATCTGTAAAACTTGCATCTGCTGGCCTTCTAGTCGTGCAGATGTCCATGGGCGTCGGTAGGCACTTCGGTGCCTGCTGCCTGCTCGTCTGACCCCTTGTAACATATAAAAAAAAAAAACATTTAAGTTACAACATTGGCTAGCTTTTTGAAATCTGATTTAGAAGTACAGGTAAATGATAAAATATAAAGATATAGATGCTTTATTAATAAATTTAAAAACAATAGTAATTTACAAGTAAGCAATAAGTCCTTGTCTCCTGAACTAGCTTAAACTGTGTGTCAGGAGCCAGCCCCTTCTCTGAGGAAATTTTTAAAACGAACTTTCATCATTATGTTGTTTTGAAAACCATCTTCTTGGGAAATCAAATGTACCTATTGCTGATAGAATCAGGCGTTACTCTGCGGAAATCCATGGCATGCATGAAATCTAAACTGCTTTGCTTAAATCCGCGAACGAATTTCATTCGCGGATTCATTCGCGAGCACGAGCGCTATTGAAATGAACTCGCACGTATCCGCGATTTCATTCGCGGATTTAAGCAAAATAGTTAAGTATTTCATGTACCTATTGCTTTTGAAGTTATCATCCATTCTTTCTACGTTTTATTACAGTTAACTTATTTGTATTGTGCATCACATGAAGGTGGACAATACAAATAACAACACTACAAACACACAGGAAATAATTATTATGCCTTTGTTTATCACTTTACACAACTTAATTGCTAAAAATTGCTAGCTCGAATGGAATCCTCGACGCTACAGCTATATAATACATATGGATAATACACCCAGACTCGAGGTGGGAATCGAACTCACGACCCCCGGAGCGGAAGGCAGGGTCACTGCCTACTGCGCCAACGGGCCAGTCGTATACGAGATAATATGTACGTTTCTAATAAACTAGTTATTACCCGCGACTCTGGAAAATTACGCGTCTGCGTAAAATTAGGTGATAAATTAGCTTTAGTCGATAAATCGGTTACCTAACACTGAAAGAATTTTTCATTTCGGACTAGTAGTTCCTGAGATTAGTGCGTTTAAGTAAACAAAAAAACTCTTCAGCTTTATATATTAGTATAGATGTGAAGCGTGAAGTAGATAACCCATTTATCGAGGAAGGCTATATATTATCACGCTAATGTTGAATATATTTTTCTTACCTAATTTTAAGCGGACGAAGTTGCGGGCCCAGCTAGTGAGCTGTATGTATACAATGTATATATGATAAATTCTTTAGCCGCGTTGGACATCTTTGAGATGCGATAAAACCATGGAACTCGCGACACCGTTACCGTTACCGTTACCATATAAAGTTTTGTTTACACTTTAGGTAACACTCCAGGAGTGTCACTGTTACTTTTTAATGTAGAGAAATCTCATATGAACTTCCAGGATATTCTAACTCGTCGGTGGTTGCCGAGCTACTGCAAACACACCTTTTGAACAGAGATAGGGCATGTCGGGACGCGGCAAAGGCGGTAAAGTGAAGGGAAAGGCAAAGTCTCGCTCCAATCGCGCCGGTCTCATAATCACGCGAGCGAGATAGCACTATCGCCGTCTCTTTCTAACGACCCGTGCCTATCTCGCTCGCTATGTTACGTACTAGTGACAGCTGTGCTCAGTCCGTTCGACGACGCCCACGGTCGAAGACACCGCTTTGTCTGGGCTGCTTCATCTGTCCGCAACATTAACATTACAATTATTTTATTAAAACCAAAACTATGCAGACTGTTATTAAGTTTTGTAAGTAACCTCCATGGTGTACAACAACACTGTGGAGGTTACTTAATTTAAAAAGATTGCCATCTCAGCATAGATGATAAAGACTCTAGGAAATCAGGTGGAACCGAATGTAACGTCACGAAGAAGATAAAAAAGGATTTAATGTGTATTAACGGATCATTACTAAAACCTAAAATAACATGCATACAAAACAAAATATTAGGGAGACGTTTTAAGCACTTTATAAATTTGCCGTATATAGATAAAACTATATCTAACAATTTAGTCTTTATATAGTTTTTAATGTGTACACTGCCTGTCCTAGCCTATGGTGCACAAACTTGGTCATTAACCGAGGAGCAGAAGTCCAAACTTAAGGTTTGCCAAAGAGTCATGGAACGTAGCATAATAGGAGTAAAAAGGACCGATCGAGTTCGAAAAACGTCCTTAGGAAATCAGACAATTTCCAGGATCAGATAGTAAATAGAAGCAACAGTAAATTGCAGAACATGTATTCTTGTACTGCAAATACAAAAAAAACTGTCATAGTAAGTTACTGTTAAAAGACATGTCCTACTCCGTAGGAAAAGGGGTCCTTTCCTTATCGCTCTGTTCATTCGTACGTCGTCAAGGTGGTGCCCTCAAGGGTTTATAAATTATTAGATGTAGACACTTGAAATTTTACATATTGATAGGACATGCTAAAAACAATGAATGAATAAACTTTATTGTACACAAAAACATTAATTATACAGTAAATGAATAGCGGAGAACAGTACAATCAGGCGGCCTTATCGCTAACTAGCGGTCTCTATCTATCAGACAGCCTGGTTTGCAAATGGAAAAAGAAGAAGAAATCGTAGAAGTAGGCAGTGTATAATAACATTAATAAAATTATAGAAATACAAAGAACATATATAAAACTAAATATGTGCACACTGAAAATAAAATAACTATTGGCAAACATTACCATTTACGTAACACTTTTTTGAGAGCCCATAACACTTTTTTGGGTGTTTTGGGCAAGTTCAAATTGCGAACAAACTGTAGTTTATGAATTGATGAATCGGAAATAATGAGTCTGACAGGGTGATTGCGGTTATTTCAACATGCAATACAAAAAAATCAAGTTGCATTTTAAGTTACATTTATTCACATTCTAACTGCGACGTTTTAAAATAACTGTAATGATCCTGACAGACTCATGATTTACGGTTTTCCTTTCCATAAAGTACTATTTTTTCGCAATCCTAACTTACCTAAAACACCTTCTCAAAAATGTGTTACGAGCTCTTGGGTAATTACGGGGTACATACCCTGATGAAGCTCCTGGTGTTATGCGCCATCTCTTAGTAGGAGATCAATACTTAGTAGTACGGTAATATTCCGCTATGTGGTATGTCCAGCTGAAATTTAGTTTTTCGTTAATTACAAATAAACTCATTGTCAATAGGAAATATAGCGCCGTTATTCTGAAGCTAGTAAAAAAACATTAACGTGATAGGTTTACTCTTTGGAACGTGATCGTGCCAGATGCCAGATGCCAGACACAGACATCCGGACGGACGAGAATAATTTGAAATCATTTTTTTCCTTACACTAAATAAAATAAATATCCATCGAAGTATTAAGTGTTAAAATACAACTTTCATCTTTGTGTGTATTTACATTTAACTACAAGTTCCATACTCATTACAGTGATTTTTAGTTTAGTTAAGAATTTTTTGTTAGTATCGCTATTATTCAGGAACGGCTTAACCTATTTGAATACTGTTTTTTTTATCTTATGCGCCCTATTTTAGGAAAGGGTTAAAAGAAAGAAAATAAAATGTTAATTATAAACATAATTATTTGCACGCCAGTACAATGACAGAACATGTATGGCATCTAGGATACATAATTATATCACAACATTGTTACCCATGTTTTGAAGCAAATAAACTATTTATTATTATTATATAAAGGAATAGTGAAAAGATTATTCAAAAATACAAATAAATAGACATTTGGTCGCTACCTCAGAATATGTGGCTTCAAATAGATAACGTTTGTACTAGGCCTTTTGAGTGAGTGACCTGTCATTGTAAAAGAAGCGTGGGCTATATGACCATTGTTCAACATTGTTGGTCGATACGGATGTGTGAAAAGATTTAAATACTTCTTTAACCGGCTTCCCTAAAATTTAGTTCCACGTTTTGCAATTTTTTCTACAACAATATTTGTTACAGTAAATGTCGACTCACGGACGGATATAATAATTAGTAAACATCGGCAGACGAACGGAGTAATAATTTTACTCGTAAAACTTTAGTTGAGATTTTTTAAATATAAGGAAAGGTATAGGACCTAGAATAGTACTCTGTAACATTCCCTAATCTTTGATAATAACTAAATAGTATTAAACGCTAAGTACAGTTAAAATTTACTTTCACACATAACTAACTCTCCAATAAAGTCGTAAGAAACAAATTTACCAGAAGTTCGAATATGTATATAATATAGTTTGTAGTTTCTAAATTCAATGTGGATACGTATCAAATGCCTTAGAAAAGTCGTGATACAAAAAGTTCTATCGGTTTTTATTTAGATTAGAGACAGTTAAGCAGTAACTGTAGCAAATACTGTTTATAGTCCTACGTATGTATATATTACCCTACATTTCACGTTTAATGTCAAAAGAATAAGAAATTGTTTGGAAAATCCAAAGTGCACGTCCCATATTTTTACATGACACCACTGGCTGATAGCTGATGTTACAAGTAATAACATAGGCTAGTTTATTTATAGAAAAATAATTAGTGTTCCGCCTAAAACAATAAAACCCATCAAAAATTAACAATATCACAGAATTTTTGTTCCCTATTCAAGCTATGTCATTTTTAGTTTAAAAAAAATATTACCAGTAAAATCTTGATTTGTTTCGGTACTATACTCTGTGAAAAGTATGGGTCTTTAAGTAAGGTATATTGTTCATTGTGTCGTTATTTAAATCATTATCAGGGTAAGCCCTATAAAGTTTTGGAAATTAAACACTTATCTCGTCAACACACACCATGCGCGCACGCACGCACACACACTCAGTTACACACAGTCACACACGCTCACCCACACACAAAGTATTATGTTAATTTTTGTTTAACGGTATTCTTAAAATAAATTTGCTAAAATTGTTCCATCATTACGGAGGGTAGTTCTCAAAATACAGGTTTTCCTAGCTTGAGGATTACTGCAACATTAATTTTGTAACAAATTTTGTAAAATAATTTATTTTAAATTTGCAAATAAACGTTATTATTATTTTGAAACGTTTAAAAATAAACATGGACCCCAATTATGCCGAACTATATTTCTATCCAGGTTAAATAAACGCACGTAGAAGACAAACTAACCAATAAACTTAACTAAATGTTCTTGCGAACTGTAACAGTTAATAAATCTAATAATTAATATTATAATTCTTGCATCAAATTAATCACGTATTTAAATTTGTGTTCAGTACATTATCATCTTTAAAATAATTTATTATCAATCGATACATTTGTGTAAGTAACAAGCCACAAGGTTAATTACTCAATCTTTTTTGTTAATTAATTTTTTTGTACACTAATCGCCTGAACTTTGAGGTAGAAGGGATATATTTTCTTGACTATCTGAACAGATCCTAATTTAATCAGTGGCCGGCATTTGAGTCGATCGATAGGGCAG
Source organism: Charaxes varanes (assembly GCA_024363005.1). Classification (NCBI taxonomy): domain Eukaryota; kingdom Metazoa; phylum Arthropoda; class Insecta; order Lepidoptera; family Nymphalidae; genus Charaxes; species Charaxes varanes. Next base: position 7,112,344 of record JANCMC010009603.1, read on the forward strand.
GCAGTTCTTACCGCGGCCGGGCGATACATGGGTGAACCGTTCTAAAACTGGTTTTCAACGTCTAACTTCCTCTGTGCTTCGGTAGGCACGTAAAACAGTGGGTCCCGATTATTTATTATATGTTAGTCGTCATAGGGATTGTGGGGGTTCCGGGGATGACGTCAGACAGCATTCGGACATCTCAACTCTCCTCACAGTCACATCCTCTGCAATTTAAACGGGCCCTGGTACTAGACCGGGAAAAGGCCAGGTAGAAGAAAAGATTTTAAATACCTCTCTTTCTCAACGATGAGATCCGCCTAGGTGATGAGAGACGCTTTGGTTGCACTACAGGCTTTTCAACATTTTTATGCGTTGGTACTTGTCGGCTAGGTCTGTTCGTTTTGAAACCTGCAAAATAAACGAGAAACTAGTAAAACAAATTTATTAAAAACAAACAATTTAAAGTCATAGTTTGGCATTTAAATATATACCCCATATGAATGATCATGTAGTGTGGCCGGGGACTTTGCGTAGCCGCACAAAGTTTTGTAAAACTTTGTAATCTTCTAGGACAAAAATTTGCAAACACTTTGGGCTATGTCTGGCTCTGGCATTACAGATACAATTCTGACTACTAAAGGTAGCGGTTCGCGAGCGAGACCGAGACCAAAGACCCTTTTTACCCTCACGCATAAGTTATCCTCGGGGGCCTCAATAATGGAGAGGGAAGTACACAGTTTTTTCAGTGGGTATTGTGATATCTGGCCATTGTCCCACACTCCTGAACAAAGAACTTTTGCATAAATGCATTTTTCTAGGAAAAAAAAAGTTAAATCTATGCACCTGTCGATTTTGAGCTATCTATGCTTTTTACAGAAAGCCCTTGAACTAACATAAATAATTTCTTATATTTCTTCGAATCTTAAAATTTTTCTAATGATTAATATTTAGTAATGGAAACAAAATTTTAGATAAGTCAAACGACTAAAAAGAGAAAAAAATTGAAATCATTAAATTTATCACATAGACGGATTTCTTTTATTACTGACAAATTTAAGCTTATGATATTGCGCAAATATGCATTCATTATTTACAATTAACATATAATTTCAAAACATAAGGTGCACACAGCGCAAAGGTTCGTAACACAATAGAGACACTGGCAATAGCAACAGAACACACAATCGCACACTTCCTTACCGCCCCAATGACATTTAACCGATTACAAAGAGAGTACGAGTGGGCGGCCGTCAAAGGAAAGGCTTACGTATAAGTTGAGAAACGACAATCCTCAGTGAAATGTCCGGTTTTCTCAATAAACCTGTTGTTGGCAGGGTTATCTCAAAGCTATAGCCGAACACTCAGCATATAAATATATCACTGTCTTTCACAGTGTCAATAAAACGTAATAACAAAGTTAAAAAAAAGAATAAGATTGCAAGGATTATGGAAATACATATTCAAATTGTTTTTTCTTTAAAGTTATGTAGGGGAAAATACATGATCTTTATGACCGAGAATTATCGTCCATGTTATCACAATCCAGAATCGTCCATTAATAATCTGTGATTACAAAAGATTCCTCCATTACTTGCGAGAAAAAAAAACCGGAAGTTAAGGAGAAAAAGACGCAGTTTAGGTGACAACCCTAATTATTGACAGGAATGTAGGTCCAAGGCTGCTGCAGCATGAAAGTGCTATTCAATCGAATACCAACACTTGATTAAACGATTCCTTCTAACTATTATTGATTTCTACCTATAGTGATTTAACTGATACACGCATGAGCACTTACAATGCTATTTTATCGTACTGCAAAAATTATATTTATTACTAAGCCGTGACTGAGCATATCATACACAGATATTCTTGCTTATATTTTCATTGTTTATATATATATATATATATATTTATTGATATTATTTGAAAACAATTTTACTCTTGCATTGTTTCAGTTTATTCAGTGCAACATAAACCATAGTCGGTTTTTCTGTGTACTGCACACTGTTAAAGGTAACTTCTATACCGAAACTTATACTAAAATATATAATATATTATACAATGCAGTATCAAAATCTAATATATTATTTTTGGAATAACAAAATGAAATTGCGGGTATTGCAATAATAATTTTTACGAGTATAATACCGAAGCTAGACATAGCGCAAAGTGTTTGTACATTTTTGACCTTGAAGTCTACAAAGTTTTACTAAACTTTATGGAGTTATACAAAATCCACGGGCATACTAAATGATCATTCAAAGAAGCTGTGTCTTGATCCGGCATAAAGCAAAAGCGCAAAATCAATAAATATTTATAATGGTTTCAGTGTGATTTAAAAAGGTCAATGAAACTAGATGCTTCCAAAAGTTATATGAAAAGTACGGCGTTATGCGAAAATATTTTCAAAACGCGTTTTTAAGACAACCTCTGAATAATACAGAGTCCCTATAGATACGTGGACTTGTGGGCGACCAAGGCACACAAGTTACGAGTCCTATGAAGATTTTTGAATTTTAGAATGTTAGACCAGCACTAGCAAAAGTTTTGCTGTGTAAATATATATTATTTAATTGTTTTATTTTGAACCTCATTACAGTTCTCATTATGAAAATAAATGATTTTCAAATATGGAAGTCGTAGTACCATATAACCGAGTTATTTGTGCCTAAAATGTCATACAGGAAATAGACGCAATTGGTATTGTTTACGTTCTTTGAATACATAAACAATGTCAGCGTTTTTCCTTATAAATATTGTAGAGACACTATTTATACGATACGTATATTTATTGCGACGCAATATAACATATTTGCGTTTCATTACGAATGACACAAGCACTTCATTCTACCTTGTTTCAGGCCTGCCTCTGGATATGCTAACGGGGATGAAGACTGGAAAGTTGTAGTTCTAAATAGCTTACCTACGGAGTCAGGTCTTCTTTCAAAGTAATTATACAACCACAGCCTTGTAAGTATTTAAAGTAAGTAGTAAATATTAAAACGTAACGAAGATCGTAAATCTTGGCGCGAATAAATTTTCAACATTTCGTCGCTTCTATTGTTACAACGTGCTTAGTACCATTTTAAAGGTAGTTACGAGTGAAAACATTAATCACTGGCATTTTTTCCCAAAGAGCTGTTGCCGTTAACTGTTAATGACAACTGCCATTACTGATACTCTGAGTCGGAACTGATAACAAAGTTGTCGATGGACATAGCTTAAGTCTATGAACGTTGGTGTTGAAACGAGACGTTGAAAGTCGTGCAAAGGGTACTGGACTGGAAAAGGCCTTCGTCCAACAATGGTCGTCATGATATACTTGGAGCCATATTTTATTAATATATTAACAAAGAATTACGTCATCACCGCAATTATACACACTTGGTACGCAACGTGTTTAATCTCTGTAAGCCATTCATTAAACTTATGTTATCGCTGAACTGCTTTTAATAAATGTTAAATCATGTTAACATAAATAAAAAGATAAGAGTAAGAATAAAGTGTCTTGTTAAATAACGAGATACCATAATATTTAAAAAAGCATCTCGTCTCTTGTCTCACACATTTTAAGTCCGTGCCCTATGGTAAGATTGTATTAGCTGGATTGACTTATTAAGAAATATGTGTATTTCTATTGCACAAAATGTTTCGCCGGCAGCGAAATGCAGCCACATCCTAAGAGCACGCTCGATGTGATGAAATATCTGAACAAGCGTCCTCATGTCGAAATAAGCCGTGATCGCTGTGGACGCGGACGGTACAAACTACAGCTTTAACATAATACCGTAAGTCTGGTTGTTCAGAGGCTATAACAAAATTGCAACACTTTCAATACTACTAAAATTAACAAGCATTTGTGTTTGGAGGATTCGCCCTCAAAGTAAAATTTTTGGGATAGCTACAAATTTCTTACCTTCATAGTGATTATCTTCATCATCATTGTGATGAGCTGTGCTGATTTGCCGACACAAATCTTCGTATTCTGCCCAGTAAGCTGCCAGAGCGGCTGGATCAGGCGCCCGCGGAGGCATCGGTAGTGACATGTGTACTTCTGGAGTTTCCTGCAATTAAATAATTAAAAAATAAAATACTTTATAAAAGTATACGCGAGATAGTTTTAGAATTTATTTTAACGGCCTGAAAAACACAGTTTTGTCGTCGTTGATGATTACATAGGAACGAAGATTGGTTAATTTACTCAATTGAAGGGGTCCGAATATCAAAATAGGTTGCTACGATTCTACTCAAATAAATTTATGCGATGAATACGAAGTCAACTGCAACTGGTCTCATTTTTAGGCGATGAGTGGTATTTAACCATAGAGAAAACAAAATTTCTGTTATATACGATAGCAGCGGTGGAGCTTTCTCGTCATGACGTAAATTAATTATTATCTATTTCAAAGGCGAATTTAAAAATACAATTTCAGTTGGGTTATAACATACATATGTATATACAAGAATATATGATTATGCTATGAAAAAATTTTAAAAATTGTTGTAGACTTCATTTTTTTTTTAATTTCAGACTTTACAGTAAAAAAGATTTAGGTCTTATGGTCTTTAGTGTGTCCCAAAAATCCTGTTTAAATAGAATGTAACTTTAGAACCAGTGTGATTAACAAACAGTCGCGCCTTTACGTGTTTGTCCTGGCGATGCGTCGCGCCTTGAGCAAATATTTCAATGACAAGGCCGTAAAAGGCATATTTACATGGGCCGATTAAAATGGCGCCGACGCCATTAGGAAACCTTGATAACAAGAGTCCATCGTGTTTAATTAAGACTTATTAATAAACATTAGGGATTAAGAAAAAATCTGTTTGTTTCATCAATAAATACAGCTCAACGTAATGCCTGAAACTGTTTAAATAAAATTAATCTCTTACGTCTTATTATTTCAAAAAGTAACGCAAAAGTAAAGCACAATTTAGATTTTAAATAAATGAATAAATTGTACAGAAGCCCAATTTTATTTAGCAGGTTTTTCTAATAACACCACGCTTGACAAATAGGTTGGTCATGGCAAATAGATCTTTGTATCATCGGATAGTTCTATCTAGTCCGCTAAATGTTTCTGAGGCATCTGAGGCCCTAGCACGAATATTTCGAACCTTTCGAGTCGGAGATTCGACTTTGGAAATATACGTGCTGAGCGCATATCGGACCCTCCTAATTAACTTAAATAATTTAAATATTTGGATGGGGCCTAGGATGGTTTAGATTCACAAATCCACCCGGAAGATGGCGGTGCAGTCGGTATCTAGGTTAACTTTTTATCTTTCGTGCAGAACAACGTCTACCAATTTCGCTAGTATAAATATAGTATATATAAATTAATCGTTGTCTGTTAGTTTCGGAAACTCAGAAAGAACTGAATAATTTTGAATTCTGTTTGTTTTGTTTGATTCCGCTTATTTTCGGGAAAAATACTAAAAGATGCAGAATACTTCAAGTGGATGACGTTCGTACTAGATATTGGAAAAGACGCAAAGGTATTTGGCTAATTGGCTATAGCCGACGAGCCAAAATAGACATCAACTGTAAGACAACGTCTGCCTTTATCACCAACCAAAAAAGGAATACTAAGTAACCCAACGAGAACTTGGGCCCAGTTAAACATGTATAAATCTCCAACTGGACAGACGCCAAGTCCAACCCAAATACAATAGCGCAGTTAAACGCATAATTTGCGCATCTTATCAGTGATTTACTAGGCTTCTAGTTTTCTAAACAGTCTTCAAAGTGACAGAGGAAGTAATTTATTTTATTCTTAGCTTGTGAATCATAGAGACATGCTAGACGCTTTGAGGAGGTTGAGCGTAATTAGTAGCCGGCATTTGAGTCGATCGCTAGGATAGTATTGTTAAGGTAAAGGTACTAACCCCAGAAGGGCAGCTCTACATACTGAGATATTCATGTTTTAATTGTTTTTCTCCATCTGACTTCAGTTAAAAAAGAATAGAAATCAAATTGACACATAGAACGCAAATAATTCAATATAGGGTTTGGGATATAGAGGACAAGTACTAGGAAACAACTAGTTTGTATAATTTTTCATATTAAATAGTAAAGAAAAAGTTGCGGGTTTTTACTAGTTATTAAAAACAAAAACAACTCTAAAAATTTTGATCAAAACTGAAGCGCGAGACGAGCTTTTAATTAATTTTAGTTTAGCTGAAAAATTAATCGCGTTCCCTCCCTGAAATTCATTCTACATTGTTGAAGGGTAAATGACGTGGCTCTCTTATTAAAATTTATTTTGTTATTTGTGTAAAAGGTCTTATTTTCGATTTAAAAAAATGGACTTTAAAAATTTACGTATGCGTGAGGGGCATGCCTGCAAAATCTGATTCGGTAAAGTCGAACTACTGACAAGACCCAGCAAGAAATAACTCTTTGGTGATAAAAAATAAACGCATTTGATATATCTCATAGATAATTGTTAAGAGCAAAACTAAATCTTTAATCTAGACAATATCCTCAGTAAATAGTCTTCAGGGGGTGGATGTCCCTTTATATCTGTCCAATAACTGGTGAGATCCACTACGGGTACGCGACCTCTCGCATAAGATTCACGTGCAGCGGCAGAAACATTGTTACGACAAATGATGGTATTGTTGTCGCTTTTTGTTCGGTTTTTGAGAGTTCCCGGTGGGCTAAACCCCTTTTTAAAGGCCGGTAACGCATCTGCGGTTACATTTGACAATTAATGTACCGTCGGCCGTCATGACTACGCTTTGACACCATCTTAGAGTAAAATGTATACATGTTGTGTAATTCGTTTGGCATTAGTTTGCGTGTGGTTTAATTTTAATTGAATAAATTAATATTGCATATTTTATTAAAATGTCATATCATGTACATTCTCATACCCTCCTTTATATAATCTATAATTGTGCCAAATTTCAAACACCTGCGAGCGCGTAATTTTGCCTAAAATGTCATCTTAAGTTTTTGCTTCGCATATTAATATAATATATGTATAGATAGATAGAAAAATATAGACTCTACGTGTCCGAAACCTTGTCTATAAGAACATTATTGGTTTAATTTTCGCGCCAAAGCTGTTCCGAAGACGACATAAAATTAAATTTCAATTTAAATCGTCCCTTTCCTGTGATACCGTAACAATGCGCTCCCTATTGTTTCCATTAAACAGTAATACCTGTTAGGGTTTGTTTCATTGGAATTATGCAAAATATTATTATTTCATATTATATAATTACTAAAATTTATTCTTGAAAGATATCTAAATATATGTAAATTTGATTAGGTACTTTAGAAACTGTAGCAATCGAAAAATACGCGCATACGAAATAGGTAAAAACGTAACAGTAACTATAATGTAGCTTACACCAATTAAATAATAATAAATATATAAATATATACAGGACTATATGACACACGGACGTCTGTTCCTAAGGTAGACGACTTAATGCCTGTGTTATAGGTAAATTAAGACCTTTGCAAGCGGAGAAGGGTGGCCGGTGCTACTTTCACCCAGTTTCACAACCAGTTCGCGAGATATTAAGCTACAAGTTAATTTAAAGTTACAATTACAGTAATGAATAATAATAATAACTTTTTCTTTAAAGGATACTTGATTTTACAGTTCTGCAGAATATTCCAATTTATCATACAAGTCTCGGTAGCTCAATTGTACGATGGATTGAGTTGCGTCTGGTGCTGGGCTACCATCATGGCCGTTCTGAAGAAAAGCTTTAAAAAAACCTTAGCTGGGGTGGTTCTTCTTTTCTTATCGAGTCAATGACAATGTTCATCATAATTAGTAGTTATACAATAGCAGCTCAGAAAGTGGCCACATCAATGACTCTAACTGATGCAGCCATTCAAGCCTCCTTTGTGCAGGTGTTAGGGCACGCAGGGCACTACTGGGATGGTTATTAGCATAGTACGTAAGGGATCGTAAATTAAGATGAATTTTACAATTTTTTAACCCTACCTCGGTCCTTGTCATATTTCGGAAACCCCCCACCCACTTTGTGTGACGTCATATATTCAAGAAAACACTATTTACTTTTAATTATTGTATGTAGAATGTTAATTTTGACAAGTGAAGTCACACAGTTTTCGACTCTCCTGTCTGTTGTCACGCAATGTCCCATTTTGGTGATGCCCTTCCTCCCACGCATAACGTAGTTTTTTTTTGCATGGCCCCTTGATGGACCCCTGGATTTGAACATAAAGTAAAAATTCCCCTCATTTTAGCGTTTCGTAATCCTACAAGGAACCCTTGTTTGTTGCGCTCTGTGGGCCTACCACGAACGTTCTTGATAGTTTTACTTACTTTTACGTTCGAAACCGAAAGTCAAATAAAACATTAATGCTACCGTTTTACAGAACTTACTTGCTAAATATTGTTGGCACGAATAAGATCAGAACACTTACGTATTGAATCCTGGACGTTACGGCCATGTAAGGAGTTTAAAATGGAAGCACGAACCTTCATTTAAAGTTTCGTTTCTAACGTTAAAGTAAGTACAACTTTCGCGAATTTACGTGCGTCCGTTCGCAAGGTAGTCCCCCTCTAGGATGTCTAAAGAACTTGAAATTTTCCAGGTTAATAGGATATATTTTTTGAAAAATTAGAAGAAAAATAATTTTGAGCGGATTCGGACATCAACTTTTGATATTATTTAATAAATAACTCTATTGCGTATCAGATATGGAATCCTACTATATAATCATGTGTTAATACTCTCTGTGCCATTTTATTTTATTTTATTTTGAAGCTAAAACTTCTTTGGCTTAGCAGGAGTGGAAAATTCCCTCCCCCCCTTTTTTATTAAACATACCTAAAAAGTATTTCTAATATTCTTTATAAAAAAAGCATTTTTGAGCTGGAAAAACTATTAAACTCGCCACAACGTTACCATACCGACACCGTCCGCAGCCTCTGTGTGTTCAAGTGTTCACTTCTATAGGCACTCCAGACCGGATGAAGTTTTTTTTTAATATTGTTGTTCTACTTGTATACAAAGTTGTTTAGTTTAAGTTCATCGCGGGCGGGATGGGGTCGTAAAATTAGTCGAGTTGTCGGCCTTTGAGGAAGGAGTATGCTCTTTTCTTGAAGGTCCCTAAGTCTTATCGGTTGGCTCTTTATTTAATAATACATTAAAAAAATGTCACAAATGAGTGTGGCGCGGTCCCCGTGATGAGCTGTACTCCTTCGTAATTGCGCGTAATTTTAACAAATGCAACCTGCACGCGTCTCCCACTAGAATTTATTGTATTCAAATCACACATCCGCCTGCGGTTGTAGGCTGCAAATACTGATGAGGAAATAACACCCAAACGGTGTATCCAAACAATGTTATCGTTCGCTTACTTTTGCACGCGGCTTTGCTTAAGTTGATGTAGATTTCAGGTCAGTAAGGCGAATTGACTCTGAGATACCAAGACAACAGTCTAAAAGGAACTAGTACTTTTTTCTGGATGTAGGTCAACTTATGTTTATTCTCCAAAGATCTCGATAATCGCGGGACGTACAATGATAAAATTTGGCAAGGAGGTAGTTAATAGTTAGTAGACAATCCGCTAAGAAAGGATAGGTCTTGATTAAAGTGGACTGAGGCTCTTGCAATTTTACGCTTACGAAGTCGCGGGAAATAGCTAGTTTTATATATATTTTTTGTCTACATTATTCATCAACATTTTTAAATACATTGTTTCAGTGATATAAGTACCATAATAGCTTATTAAAATCAACATAGTTATTACTCTTAATATATATAAATTACGCGTCACGTTGTTTGTCCGCGATGGACTCCGTAACTACTAAACCGATTTTAATCAAATTTGCACACCATATGCAGTTTGATTCAATTTAAAAGATAGAATGACTTATATTTCAATTTACAGTCACGTGAAAAAGAGTCGCTGAAATGTATGCACTTTCATAACTTGCGAACTTGGATAATTTATTTTTTTGCTTTGTTCGTTATTGTTAGGACAAGGTCTGTATAATATAAAGGAAAAGGCAAAGCGAAAAGAAAATGGAATGGAAACAGAACGACCACGGGTACAAGAACGAGGACGTGGAATAATGTTAAAGGATAATAGAATGTAGTAAATTGTAAGTAACCTAACGTTCGGGCAGGACAACGTCTGCCGGGTCCGCTAGTTATAATTATAATTTAAATTACAAAAGTATATTGAATTAACTTCAGTAAAAGGCTCATGGCAATCTGTGTGCAATGTCTATCAGTATTGCCACCGTGATAATCATGACGTAAAGCAAATGTTATTGGCCGATTGCAATGGCGGCATTAGTCATATATCACGTTAGCAATACAAAATTTTTAATCTCTGTCTTTCAAGAAACACTGTACAGTCCCCGAACCTTAAAATGCAGAGGAAGAAAGGAACACTAGGAATAACTATTAAAAAATACTAATAATGCAGATCGCTAATCGAAGGTCGCTACTACAGAATACTTCAAATAGATGACGTTCGTACTACACCTTTCGACTCGCTATAGACTAGCAGTATCCCGCGAATTCGTCCGCACAAAATTGCGACAACCTTTATACCTTCTTAATCTGGCCTAGTCGAAAAATTCGTTCTTAGATGTACTACTAACTATAAATTTTATTATTTTACTTTCCGCGATTTTCGAGATTTTGTTTAAGGTGACCTTTGGCATGAATATATATCATCATCATATCAGCCTGGAGACGTCCACTGCTGAACATAGGCTTCCTCCATTAATATATATAGATTAAAATATTATTTAATATGTATATTATTTGCTAACATCGCTGTTTTTAAACTATTTTATTTCCACTTCTTGAAAAATACGTTGCATATTTAATACGCCTCCATAATTTGGGACAATATAAAACTTGTATGGAACCGATTAAAACTTTAAGAAAATAGCATTCACAAGTCACAAAGGCCAGCAACGCATCTGGCAGACTTGTGGTTCTTGTCCATTTATAACCAAGTGAATTGGTTACATTATTACCGACATACATTTTTATATAAGTAATAAAAATATAAAAATGATCACGTGTCTGTCAAAGCACGATTATATAGAAGGGTTCCGTATCTGATACGCTATAAAGGCATTTGTTAAATAACTTTATAACTTTTTTTTGTCCGATTGCGATTTCAATTATTTTCCTAGTGAGTTTTAGCACGTCCTATGACCTTAGAAAATTTCAAATCTCTATGGCGATCATAGAACTGCTCGTCTAGATTTTTGAAGCCTTGTAGTTGGAGGAACAAGGTAAGGGGAAATATATAAAAACATACATATGGATAATACACCGAGACTCGAGGTGGGAATCGAACCCACGACCCCCGGAGCAAAAGGGAGGGTCACTGTCCACTGCGCCAACGGGCAGTCAGTTATGTAATAGTTTTATCTATATCTATACTGCTACTAATATATGAAGCTCAAGAGTTTGTTTGTTTGATTACTTGAGCGCACTAAACTCAGGAACTACTGGTCCGATTTGAAAAATTCTTTCAGTGTTAGATAGCCATATCGAGGAAGGCTATAGGTTAATATCATCACGCTAAGATTGTATCTATTTTTTTTTACCTAATTTTACCCGGACGTAGTCGCATGCACAGCTAGTGTATAGATATATATAAAATGACTTTTACTTGTCGCGGGTACAAACCGCAAACACCGCTAACTCTCGCTAACTGAAATACAATAGACTTTTTGTACATAATACTTATCAACTGTTGTTTTGCTTAACACAAATACAGAATGTAACAGAATGTACAGTGTGTACAGGATATGCATCCCATGGGTTCAGTACATGATTCCAAACTTTCCAGTGGTGAAATTTTTCGTAGGCTTTTTCTTGAAATGTACAATTTTTTTTACCATTTTTTTAACTGGATACTGTATCCCAATGCGATTTTAAATCAGAAACAAATTTCTTCAGTATTTTTACATCTTTGATGGATGTTTTTTTTTTATGTTACAAGGTGGCAGACGAGCAGGCAGCAGGCACCGAAGTGCCTACCGGCGCCCATGGACATTTATTACTGAGACAAAAGGAAAGATGCATTGCTGACCATAGACAAAAGATCATTTTCTTAAATAAATATACATCAAATGATCATCGCAATTATCATGTAGTTTGGCCGGGGACTTTATGTAGCTGCGTAAGTTTTGTAGCATTTTGTAGAATTATTTGCACTAAGTTAACGCTTGATCATGGTGTAGCCGTAGTGTGACCGGGGACTTTGAATATTTGTACAAAGTTTTGGACTTTTCCATGCCGTGTCGGTTTTATAGGACACATCAAAGCGTTCAAAGTTGACATATGTACAAAGTACCCGCTACACTATGGAAACTTTTCTCTCTGGCTCTTTAAATAAAGAATGAAATGAACGAATATATGAAAAATAAAATTATGAATGAATATTTAAAATCAATCATTTATTGAAAAAATTACCTTTATCAAATGTCAGATGTTATAAGTCAAAATAATTGATAAAATGTAACTTACTCCAGGCATAAAATTAAAAAACAAATGATCTCTTTATATAATTTAAATAAAATATGACAAAAACTTAGCAAAGAAAACACTTTTTGAAGCAGTTTTCTGTTCATTCAGACCTAGCTGCATTCCTCGATTTCGTCCTTGTTAATTTAGATAATTTTAAACTTTTGAGGATTTTGACGCTAAAACTTCTTTAGGCGTGTAGGGAGTTTTTTCTATTTTTGAAGTAAAACTTCTTTACATACGCTTGGGGGACGCGACGTGCATCATCGGGCGAGGTGTGAACGGAAATTCTATATGTGATTGTAATTATTAAAAAACTTTATAATAAAGATGCGTTTCTGTGGTATTTTGTGAGCAAGTGATTTTTTATTTCGGTTCAGACGCGAGCCGTGGTCGCCGCCATATTGACTTTGGTTGCTTAGTCAACGCGTATCGCTTATTTTTTTTTAGTAGATGAAGTTAGTATTGGACTTTTACTCTGACCGTAAAATGAGCAAGATAACGTCTGCCAGATCCGCTAGTATTTCATTAAACATATAATTATCACCAATTTGAATTTGTGAATTGAGCGAGCAAAATTTTTCGCACCAACAATTTACATCGTGGCTTAGTTAAAACATTTCATGATTCAACGATTTATTCAGCTATTTCATTGCAAATATCTCTTTTAGAAACTATTTAATGTAGACGTGAAATGAGTTTTCTCTAGGTCCGTAAAATTTTAGCGTCGTATGATTATATATGATAGTCATCGTACAAAGCATGAATGTCATTATGAAGACGCGACTACTAGCAGAAATCACCTAGTAGTTAGGCGCGGTCTTACAAGTTAAGAATTGAACGCGTGTATGACACGGCTGTAAAGTTTTAATCATGAACATAATAAGAACGTAATGGCATCTCAATAGGTACAAGAACAAGCTAGAGCTCGTAACTTCCGCAACGTTATTCTCTTCCCAAAAAAAAACCATTCCTCTAACTTTAAGATAGACGGTAGAAGTAACTGCCGAAACATGGACGTGTCACGACCGACGCAAATATTAATTATAATCGGAAGTTGATTCATTTCCCAACGATAAGAATATTTTTATCTACATACAAAAGTATTTAAAGATAAATACATATCTCAGTCTATATATCTATAAGTAGATAAACTAACACATAAAAGTGATTATCGTACTCAATGATTCGAAGAGATTGTGATTTATGATTGTATTTTACAATCAGAAAGTGTAGCCTTCTAAATTGTATTGCCTTTAAGTTACAGATATGCTATTAATCATACAAATTAATAGCACCACTTTTTAGACAACTTTTACATTTAACACGCAACTCTAAACACTAACAAATTGAGTGATTCCCTTATTTTACGCTAGGTCAAATGAACTGCAGGCGTGCATATATAGAGAGATAAATTATGTTAAGCACATATGTATGTATATTTTTTTTTACCAGGGGCAGACGGTTCACTCACATCTGTCCCACCGAGATGCTCACAGATGTGTTTTCGGCCTTTAAGGAGGCGTTTGGTCCACCGGGAACTGTCACAAACGAACGAAACGCGACATCAATCCAATCATCTGACATGACAGCATTGTCGCCACTACACGCCTATCTTATGTAAGTAAGAGGTATAGATAGTTCAATCCACGATTACGCGTCCTACTCTTTTTTGCAATCGCTTACAGTGCAGGAGTGCAATGAAAACTGCAAGAATGTGAGTTCTATTACTACGCATCGAGTAGCAATGTGTGCGCACGCACACAAAATTAAATCAAAATGAATTTCATATTTGACTAGAAGTATGCTCTACTTCATTTAAACTAACTACTTAAATAACTTATTACCTTTTTTAAATGGTAATAACCAATATCACAATAATTTTTTATACTAGTACAATTTTTTTTTTGTAGACCAAAAGCACTACAAGTGTGGTGCTACCTCTTATTAAATATCAGAAAGAAGTTAGAATAATCACGATTAGAAGATTTATCGCTTCTTCCAACTGTATTTTATCTGTCATTTAAAATAATCGGCATCCCGCCCTCCGCGTCTACACTTAATAATTCTGCCATAAAAGGAATCTAACGGGAATATTGGTTCGTTATATACATACGTTTGATTGTATCAATTCGTTTTATTTAAATTTATTCCGATGTGATAAGGAGTTATTACAATAATTGCCTTGGAATCTTTCGCTATTTGATCTTCACCTTACTATTACGTTGTCGGTTTCAGACCAATTTAGAACCGGTTTTTTTATGTTTATTAGCGTAATATCCTGTTATTGAAAAAATCCTTTTATTAGTGTTGATAGATGGAATAGAGGAAGTAAACTATATGTTAATGGGACCGCATTTTTATCACAATATTTTACTTTGTATATCCGTCAATCGCGAAACAAATTAGTTTTGTTTATTTCTTTAAATGTTTATATGAATGATTTATTTGTCATAAATATCGATAAGGATTTGACGACCACGATTTGTAAATGTATTTTTTATTATTACCTTATTGCGAATCGCTTTAAAAATACGTAAACAATTTAAGTTGATTTGAATATTAAATTTTTAAACTTCATGGACTCTTAATGTTAGAATCTGAATTTAATTTTTAGTTTCATTTAAATTTTGTTCTTAATTCTTATTTAAATTTACCGATTGTAAATTCAATATTTTTTTAATGCATGTCGTTTTATCCTGTACTTGGGGGTACATATAAACTATTTTTATTAAATATTCTTCTTGTATTCTTGTATGCACTTTTGTTAGAGATAGTAATAAATGAAAATAAAAAAAATGCCCACGACCCGAAGTGGCGTGACAATTTGGACACCTTTGGGGGGATGTTGTGGATGACATTGGCCCAGGAAAGAAGATAGATCAAAAGGATGTCCTTTGCCCAGAAGTGAGACACAATAGGCTAATAAAAAAAAAACAATATGTTGAGCCAATCTAATGGAAACTTTGACTAACGACCATTCTAGAACGCCACCGAAGCAGAAACGGTCAAAAAAGAAGCATACATACATTGACTTTCAGATTTTTTCTGTAACTGAGATTACACACAAGCATTCAGCCTTGCTGTTCCTTGGACGTACCCAACCTATAGACCCTACCCCTTACTTACTAATGTTACAAAACAACGCAAATATTATTCTTTAAATATTTGATAGAATCCTGATTCTACTTCACGGAAATCTATGACGTGACATTATGAAGACTTTTCATAAAGACTTTACGAATAACCTTTGTAGAGTCCCTCTACTGATGATGCTTCGGTATCGAAGCGGAACGTGCGTTGAGGCACATAGGAAAGTCAGTGTAGTGCTGTGCTTTGGTAGCGGATTCGGTGTTTTGGCTTTTAGGTTTCCCTTGTATTTATTCGCAGATTTAATGAAGTTTAATAAGCTTTATTGTTACAGGCTGTGATTTTTTGTAGGGTGGAGATATAACTCCAGTCGAGCAGGTATTACCGCAAAGATAATTCGTTATCACCTATTCCTTTTATAGTTTTCTTATTACCTTTCATTTTTCATGTGTAAATAGGTCAGCGCTTGACACCCTTTTCACTTCTGTTTTCAATGCATCAACATTGTAATTGATCACTGACGAAGTAATGGTATTCCACTCGTTGGCCGTATGAACAAGGAACAAAGAGTCGAAGCGCTTCGTGCGAGTTGGGGGAGTTTCAGTTACAAAAGGATGATGGGGAGATCAGGTTATGGAGATTCTGAGCACGCTCACCGAAGAATATCCTGTAAAACACCAGTAAACACCTTTGCTTACTTTATCAATCTCGAGCACCAAGCCAATACAATCGATTGTTTCACTTATTCGCTACTAGGATACTCAAGTCCTTCGAACACAACCATTATCATCATAAAGACGACTATGATTTCATTCAAACTACGGATACATACAATCGGTTAGTATATTGGTTTTATAATTGGCTACTAGGTTACTCAGTGTTTGACAAGTGCATCGGACACAGCTATTAAGCACGCAACCTTGACCAGTGTTAATAGCACCCAACCGTGAAGACGCTGAGAACAATATGATACTGTAGAACAACCACAAGCCACTGAACGCTTCAATAATCATCATGTACTTCTGCATGTTATTTTAGATCGCTTTGCGGTTAGTATCCTGTTCTATGATATAGAAGGTCGTTGTTGTTTTATAACAGTGGCTACAGATGCTATTTTAGGTCAGTATAAACTGATACCGAAAGATTTAAAATATGCGTCAAATTGATGATATCCACATGAATAAATATGTTATGTACCTTGTACTAAACAAATTTTGTAGAAGTTATCCTAAAACTCAAATCTGAACAGAAAAACAAAATAAAAAATTTTGAACACGATTGCAGCGCCATCTATTAAGTTCAATTGTGAATGTAAGCCATCCAAGTGGGTTCTACTCAATCACGCGCCAAAAAAAAATCAAAATTGGTAATTTTATCTTCGAAAACATGGTGAATAGACAAGACCAAATCATGCAATCAGAAATCAAGATTTGTTTTTTAATTTTTCTATGCCGGCAATCTAACCTGGAACGCGCAGGGGCAGGCATTTGAGTCGATCGCTAGGTCAAGCAGTTCTTGCCACGGTTAGGTTTTAGATGGATGACCGATTCTAATAATGATTTATATTTGATATCCGAGCTCTTCCGTGTTTCAGAAGGCACTTAAAACAGACGGTCATCTACATTCTGTGCAATTTAAGCGAACTCTGCTACTAGACTGCGATAACGTTAGGTGGCAGAAGAAATTAACCAAATCTGGTGGACAGGTGACATTCATTGTAAGGAGACACTGTAGAGCGGATACCTACCGTTAATGTCAAGGACTCCGTCTACACTCTTCGTAGCTTCATGAAGCGGAACGTTCACTGGCCGTTAAAAGTGACATTTAACCATTATTTTCGTAGATGACGACTTATGTCTTTCTTTATAAGATAAATAAGGCAAAACTATAGGTGTGTAAACGGTAAATGCTTATGCTTAGTCCCTATATGCACCTACATTATTTTGTAGTTTAATGGTGCGCATTTTTCTATTAAATACTTCTTCCTAATGAAAGTGAAAGTATATCATCTATATAAAAGCGAAAGGTCACCTATCACGATATGTCGAAAACCAGTGATGCTGCTAACTGCGGCTTTATGCTGAATGGTAACCCTATTTGTTACACGTACGTAGCTTTGTTTTACTCATCATGTATATATTCAATGTATTAATACATGAACAAATAAGATTACATCTATCTATCTATCTAAAACCGCTTGATGTACAAAGATAAAATTTGGCAGCGACGTGGTTTGGAGTAAACATCCGCTTTCGATGGGACTGGTTTAACGAAGTCTAAGATCTCTTGCAAGTTTAATTTTACGAGGTCGAAATCGCAGGATACAATTAATCTAAGATATAGCGTGGTTCACTTAAAGAATCATATTAATTGTTATAAATTAACTTAATAATATGACACGTCTAGTATACAGCCGATGCACGTTTAGCTTTACAGTATTTGTTGACTGCGTCATTGTCACAGTTGAGCAAGGCATGTTGAGAGGAGAACAAGTGCTGACTGTAACGAGGGACACTAAGTATTACAGTTTCAAGGGTATACCATATGCTGCACCACCGGTTGGCAAATTAAGGTTTCAGGTAATGATGCTTATTAACATAAGGGGTCATCCACGTAGGAACGTGACAGGAATGTCAGGACTTTTTAACAATCCTGTCACAGGTTGCCACATTTTCGAAACCCCCTACCAATTAAAAATATTAAAATAAAATAGCAGTTTCACTTTCTTTTTTCATGTTTTAATTTTGACATGTGCCGTCACAGAGTTTTTCCCACAACACCCCCTCACTGGCCATTTTGATACCCTACTCCCATCCCTTTAACTCATGACGTAATTCATTACTCCTTAAGTGATTGACAGGATAGTATAAACGATATTTGCATGGATATATTAAATACCGTTACAATATACATTTTATTGACATATTTTGCTTTTTTTTTCTCATAAATTTTAAATTCGTTGGACAAAAAAGTTATACTTAACCAAACGCCTATTTCAAACCTGATTATTCTTAACGATTTACATTCTATAAAATGGCTGCATCATTATTGCAAGTTTCATAAAAATTTAAATTAGATTAAATTTATTTTAACAACATGCAACACTAAAGGTACAAGTGCAACACTTGATATGTTTATAAGGTGAGATATCGATAGAATTCATACGCTCATGCTTTTTAGTTCACAGTTACACTAAAAAGTTAAAAACGCAGATGTCCATGGGCGCCGGTAGGCACTTCGGTGCCTGCTGCCTGCTCGTCTGCCCCCTTCTAACATAAAAAAAAAAGAAAAAAATCTAATCGAAGACTACAGATGCGTTGCCGTCCTTTGAGGAATGAGTGCGATGAAGCTCTTTTATTTTCATTTCTTGAATGTCTCTGTGTCGATTCGGCATCACTAGAGCTGGCAGGTGATTGCACAGAGAATTTGTGTGAGGTAAGAAGTTTCTAGAAAATCGCAAGTTTAAAGATTTTTGGACAACGAAGTGAAGAGGGCGAAATTTCAACGTCTGCTACGATTATAATAGAATATTTTTTAGAATACCTTCTTTATAACAATCGGTTCGAGGGAGAAGAAGGCAATTTCTATATCCTTCTCTTCTCCAGGCGATATGTAGCCCGTGGAAGGTTTTATCAACAGATTCTCAATGTTGTCCCACTTAAACCTGTACACTTTCTTTGAATTGTTCACCATAGTCACTGACCTCCTCTGTATAATGCATAATTCGCATCCACCTACAAATAAATTGAAATATTAAGTACATAATACATAGTTGTTTCCGTTAATGGTCTCATTGCAAAGAGCCTCGACCGTCTTCTTAAGGGGCTCTCGCTTGATGATTGGATCAAATGTCGGATACAGATGGCGGTATTGCTTGAGACGGCACGTATAGGTGACTAAAATCTCCTTCAGCTTTTATAACAATAAATGTAGTGTCTAGCGATAAATTATAAATTGATATTCTGTCGAACTTTCCGATGTGCCACAACGCACGTTTCGCTTCGACACCGAAGCATCATCAGGAGATAGACTCTACAAAGGTTATTCATAAAGTGATCGGTAAAAAACTCAGCAAAAAATTTATACCTCAAGCACTTTGCCAGAATTATCTGACCTTTCACACGACCCATTTTAGAGCACAGTAAAGATATGTGACGACCCTTGGGAGTAAATTCTTTGAGATTAAGGAATCTTGGATGTTAACATACGACTGTCCCGTTGGCGCAGTGGGCAGTGACTCTGCTTTTCGCTCTGGGGGTCGTGGCTTCGATTATTGACTCGAGTCTGGGTGTATTATCTATATGTATGTATTTTATATATTTAAAAAAATAATAATTGTGTCTAACAGGCGTCTCTTACCTATAACACAGACATTAAGTTGTCTACCTTAGGAACATACGTCCGTGCTTTATATAGACCTACGTATATGTCTATTATTTATTTATTATCATAGTGAATCGAGATATAATTCATAGAGTTCGAGAATTTAAAAAAAGTACTTAATAGAAAATTCGTCGTGAATTTTCGGTTCGAGGATGAGGTCGTGGCCTAATCAGTGGTCGGCATTTGAGTCGATCGCTCGGTTAAGTTGTTGCTGTGATCGGGTGATAGCACACGCACGCACACACACACACACACACAGAGATATAGACGCACACACGCACGCACACACACACTCACACATGCGCGCGCACACACACACACACACAGCCAGACACGTCAAACTTATCAATAATCGCTCTTTATCAGGTTAAATACGCTCCGAAAATCAACATCTCCATCAAAACCGGTACAGTGAATGGATTCATTCCCGAAGGCAGCGAGGCCAGGATTCGATGCCAGGTCGACTCAAACCCACCCGCACAGAACTACAGGTGGTACCTGAACAACAATCCAGTCATTGGGGACTATAACGACGAAATGGTGAGTTCATTTTGATTAATCTTTAATAAACGGTAACGTCTTTTTTTCGAGTATACTTATTTTTGAAGCACTGCGATGCATCTGCGATCCACAGGGTTTTGTTGGGGAACTACCAGGGTACTTCTGTTTTCCATGGGCGTCGCTAGTCACTTAGGGTAACCGCCTGCCCGTTTGACCCTCATCTATACATAAAGCTGAAAATCTTATACTAATATAGAAAGCTGAAAAGTTTGTTTGTATGGTTGAACGCGCTTATCTCGGAAACAATTGGTTCGATTTGAAAAATTCTTTCAGTGTTAGATAACCCATTTATCGAAAAAGGCTATGGGCTATATATCATCACGCTAAATTTTTTTTATGTATAAAAATAAAACGAGATATCTCGTTCTAAATATACCTAATTAAAGCTACGTAGCGCCATGCTTGTAGCCGAATTGGGCCGGCGCGTCCGGGTACCAGTACCTCTTTCTCATCTGAGATCGGCGTGAAGTGGTGGCAATACTGTCACGTCTAGTGATGGTGTTGTTGTCGCGTTTCGTTCGGTTTGTGAGACTTCCCGGTGGCCTATAACTCGATTTCTCAATTTAAAGCCAACCCCAAAACTAAAACAACGGTAAAACTATTTTAATCGCGTTGCCGCAACTATCATCACATACGTGGGGAGTCCTACAAAGGTCTACCTTTTTAGGATGTTTCTCTTTCTGTACCATATTACTACTGACCCTTAGTTTGGCTAAATTTCGTTGCTTTAATAACGGTTCCGTTAGAATGCTTTTCGAATGTGAAACACCTATTCCATTTATCCGGATATCTTTGTACAGTAAATGCTCCACTTTAAATTTCAATGCATAACGGCACAGAGAAGGTACTGTCATACATTGCTCGTTAGCCCGAAAATTTGAGTTGCCTCTCTAAAATGATTATCAATGAAGTAACTACATATTATTTTATATTGAAGAGTAGTATAAAAAGACGAATCTGTTTACATTAACTGCAAAAACTACTATAGCCACCGCAACATAACAGAGAGATAGCTGCAGAGATATGTAATATAATATTGTAATTATTTGTCAAATGTAGTCGAACTAACTATTGCATATTGGACAAACCTCTGTGGTTTATAATGTAATTTATTACAAAATTAAATAAAAAAAACATAACGAGATGGTGATGGTGTCGAATTGAAAGATACACCAAAGCAAAAACTAGATGGCGCTGTACGGACAGGTCGACGGACACAGTACACACGCTTTCGCGTACCATACAAAATCGAACTCACGCTAGCGAAGTTTCTACGTACGATCACTATATATGTATCCACACGGTTAAATTCCCCACTCCGAGTAGTTGATCAGCTCGAAGTGACGCGTTACCTGCCACCGTAAAACATTACAACTTTGCCTGATGATTCAAAGTAATTTATTTAAATTTTTTTATTAATTCGCCCGCGTGATTTCAAATTCAGTGATTTTGTTACATTTTGAAAATTTTTATTTTTTTATGCGGAATCCTAATTATTTAGATGTAATCAAAGTAGCCTATTCTGTTTCTAGTAAAATCGGTCATCTGCCAGTGAAAATCCCGTCCTAATCGGTTTTGATGTTTCGAACATTTCCCGGAACAAACAGACAGACAAAAATATTTTAACTTGCGTTTTTTGATGTTAAAAACAAATCCTTCAATTTCATTTATATGTATAAATACTTAGATGTCGCACGCGGCTCGGATCCTTCCAGAACAGATAAGCAAGTATAATTATGTTAAGTATAATTTACACTTATTATAATATAGACTTATTTGGACAGGCATATTTACGTAGGCTTTTGCTGTTCTACCCTTTGGTGCGCTCTTTGGTGGCTAGAACACCAGATCTTATGGACAAAAGTTCAAGCCCACTTGGGGCACATTTAAATGTCATCGAAGTAGTTTAATTGAAGGCAACTAGTTATCGGGCCTTTAACTCAATGGTTCAAAGGTATGGACTGAAATCCGCAAGGTACCCGGTTCAAACCTCACCGCCGTTGGGGTATTGTCGCACCCACTCCAAATAAAAGCTTTTAATTTAAGCTTAGTAGGAGGGGAAAAGGGAATGACAGTTTCCGATACAAAAACCACTTCCTCGCGGGTTTGCTTCTCAGAAGTAATGAATGTACGTAAATAGTTTGGGGTGGCGGTGGACGCGGACGGAACCGCGCGCGTCGGCGCCAAAACGCCGTGACGAACCGATGACTGATTGAAGTGACATTGATAAAGTCACTGCCAACCATTAGTTCATTCGTCTGTATGAGCAGTAGTTGTATGCGACATTGGCTTTCTTTGTAATAGTAGTGAGGCCGCTAAGTGCGAATTGCACATTGCAAGAGATTGTTGAGAATAGCAAAAAAGAGCAGGCTTGTTCCCGGCAGTTCAGTACTGAGGGCTGATAATTAAAACTATTGTCGCATTATAATTGCTAATTTGATTTGTATGACATGAATTTGAGGATAATAGTACTTAACAAAGTTTTGTGTAGCTTCTGAACCAATGAAACAGCGGCAAATCCTTTAATCGTTTCTATTTAATCTCACTTGTTTAATGAATGAAAAAAATATATATTTAAAATGCTTCTATTCTTGCTTTTAATTTGCTAATAATAGTCAATTGATTAGCAGTAGATAACTTTACACGTTCACTGAATAAATGAATAATCATAGGTTTTAAAAAAAGAGTTAATCGCGACTTCATAACGACATAAAATGAAAAAAAATGTAAATACATTTTTACAACACACGATTATGTCCAAGACAGTAACTTCCAGTTCAATAAAACGCAACATTCATTCATTTCTTCTCCCGTCTCACTCTCCACGCTACAAATTGACCATTGTATCACTTGATATTGTTCTTTCTTTCTTTATTAGATAATACAAATTATTCAGCATATTAAAAAGGCCGGATCGCAGACGATTCGGGCCGCTCTACGTTGAATGCGGTCAAGTGGAAGGAGTTCAATAGTGGTGCCCCCGCCCAAGGGTGACAGCAGTACTCAATGTGAGACAGAACTTGCGCCTTGTACAGTTGTAAGCGATGTGCCGGCACGAAGTACTGCTTCGCCCTATTGAGGACACCAAGCTTCTTAGAGGCTATTTTAACCTTCTCTTCCAAGAGGCCGCGGAACTCAACGCGATGAAGAAACTCAGGTTCCTTTATTTATTAATGCGCTCCACGTATGAATAACTTCTTTAGATACCAAAATACTTTTTACAACATTCTTTATTATTGAAGCGAAACTTCTTTGGGACCTGACCCGGCAAATTTTGTTTATCAGTGTTATCATGTATGAACATAAACCAATGTATGATAATTTTTTGTTCGTTAATTATGTATTAGTACTAAGTAAATGTAGATAATAGAGCCTCAAGACCTCAACGGTATAAGGTATGGACTGAAATCCGCAAGATACCCGGTTCAAACCCCGCCACCGTTGGGGTATTGTCGCAACACTCCTAATACAAGCTTTTAATTTAAGCTTAGGAAAAAAAGGAATATTAGACATACCCTCTTCCCCCCGGACTGCCGACAGGCTTAAACGTGTGCACAAATTCGCTACAGTATTAATACACAAAATTAAATATGGGTGTAAAAGACATCGTATCCCATGGGTTCAGTGCATGATTCTAGACACCCCAGTGGTGAAATTTTTCGTCAGCTTTTTCCTGAAATGTACATTTTTTTTTACCATTTTTAAACTGAATCCTGTATATAATATCATTATTTCTATCGGTCCCTATGCGAATTTAAATCAGAAACAAATTTCTTCAATTCTTACATCAAACCGCAATGTAAATAAAACTAAAGTTACTTCGATCAGCCGTTTTTGCATGGCTTCGTTGACTTGTATTGCGCGTCAACATTTTGTTGACGATTGCTTCCCAATGTTAACGATACATTGCGCGCTCAAGAATGGTATGAGGATGGCAATATTTGAACCTCTCATTTCCGAGATGAATGGTTTTTGTGATTTTATTTAGGACATTAAATCTAGCCTTATCACAAAGTTTGCGGTACAATGTTTTTTATACCTTGTATAAGCAACACATCATGTAAACATTAAGAGTGGGGATAAATCTCCTACCATTCCATGGATTCATCGTGCGTCCATCGTGTTGTAGAGGAAGGAACCATATCAGTGCCTGAGACATGCGACACATATAAAGGTTTAAGAGTACTCTTCTTCTTCTTAGCGAGTCCAGAAGAAGAAAAAGATTCTTCTTCTTCTTTGCAAGCACTATATTGTGTCGGCCCAGAACTTAGCCACATCAACTGCGTTATCAGCGGCAGCCATCAAGTCCTCTTAGAAAGAGTAATTTAACCTAGCGATCGACTCTAATGCCGATTTTTTTCTTTCAAAGTTTCCTGTTGTAATTAGCATAACTGCATTTAAATATAGGTCTGAAACATTAATAATAGTTTTTAATCAATTTTTTCTCTTGCTACGTTTCGCATTCCAAATATTTCATGTTCTTACTTTATAATTTATTTGGTTTTTAATGTACGCCATAAATTTAGTTTTTGAGGTAAGTTTTCAATCATCTAGAACATCTTCCAAGGCCACTTCAATCGGTGTTCTCTTCAATAGGCAATCTTTCAATGGGTGATACTCAGGCACTTTCACAGGATCTTTTATTTTAACTTGAACCGGGCTCTCTGCACATTCGATACACACGTCACGTGGGCATCGCTTAAGAAAGTTCACTGTGCCGAGCAGTTTAGAATGTTCTTGGTCTTGCATGCCATTTCGCTTGAACGCAGTGGATGGTAATGAACGCACCTGCAATTGATAGTGGCCATTTATTCTGGATCATCTTGATCGTCAATTATCAACTAACATCCACCCATACAGTAAATCTATAAATAGGTCGCGTGAGATAAAATTTTGCACATCATTTTAATAAGACAACCCTTCCCTAAATTCATTAGTCACTGCCATACGATATCCCTTATAGACAAAATTGATTAATTAACGCACCAAATTGGGTCATCACTTCTTCGAAACAATGGCGACAAGTTTCTTCATAGGCATAACAGGTAGAACGAAAGGAGTATCACACCACGTTGCGTTTTTCCAACATTTGCGTATATAGGATATTCCACCGCTTTCTACGAATTTATGATCCTGAAGTCCATTTCTTTTTAACGCACTGGACGGAAGGGGCATAACCTGTTAGGCGAAATTTCTTTTTGTTGTCCATCAAAAACTTTACTGTACCATCTCAAGCGTTCAAAAATTTAAGATATTAACATTTGATTCTTTGGTCTCTCTTCTTTTTAACGGGCGATACTTCTTTAGTGATTTTTGGGAATATTCTTTGGATTGGGTTGATAACGGTATAGACGAGGCAATCGTCGCCCAAGCCTCCGCCAGCACACAAATACCTCATTGCGCCCCTGTAGCCATGGATCTGGTCTTGCATACCATTTCTGCGGTATGCCGAAATTGGAAGTCTACCATGTCGTGTCGGAACGTACTGTTCCTGAAACCAACCATAATAAATTGCGTTACTACTATCTAGTTGGTTTCAGGAACTTTAAATAGAAGAAGTTTAGTAGAAATATGATAAAGTGAAGGTGGAAGATACTTACAATTCGACCATCCTCGTACCGATAGCATGGTATTACATATTTTGTCTTCACTGGTTTACAGGGATTGTTGCATGTGGGGCAACAGTATTCTTCGTTCGGACAAGGTGGTTGCTTTTTAGGAGAGCCTCTAGGTGGTTCATTACAGCAGTCATTATCAGATGTTTTAGCTTTGCATGGTGGTGGGCACGGTTTTTCGCAGCAATACACAACTTGTCCTTTAGGACAACCAGGCAGGCAAGGGTAACACAGCGGTGGGCCTTCACAACATTTATCCATAGGGCATGGAGCAACTAACATCGGTTGGACGGCGTAACATCCTATATCTTCATAACAACAAGACATTTTTTACTTTTCTTTATACGATTTTTCTTCTTTTATATAATTTTCTTTACATTATAAAATAATATGGTCACTGAAAATTTTCTTTTCCAAGGCCT
>JANCMC010009603.1:7138991-7334727 GCA_024363005.1 Charaxes varanes
CGATTTTTCTTCTTTTATATAATTTTCTTTACATTATAAAATAATATGGTCACTGAAAATTTTCTTTTCCAAGGCCTAAATTTGAATGAAAAATCGAAGATTTTGTACGACTCGTCAAATTTAAAACTAATTTTAAAATGTGATTCTTTTTTGTAAAAATTAATAAGCTGGGATATTATAAATGGCCAGTTTTAATATTTTAAATTAATCGACTATGAAAACTTTTTTCATTTATAATGAACATATAGTCGACCAAAAAATTAGTTTGTAATGCTAAGGTCGATTGTCGTTTGCACGTCAATTAGTGAGAAGGCTTATTTATGCTTCATTTTCATTACATTAATTTCTAATAATGACCCTCAGTAAAATTTTATTTAAGTGGGAACTGTCATCCAAAATGGTAAAGGACTTCCTTGGTCCACTATACACTATATATCAAAAATTTGCTGTTAAATGTTTTGCATACATTTTAATTTATCCCTTTAAGATTATCGGTAGAATTTTTTATAAATTTAAGATTTTTTTTTTCTAAAATACATTTCCAAATGCTTCGTAACAAACTAGAGGACCGAAGTAAAATTTGTATAATGTTTTATAATCCATGCACACCACTGAACCGATTTTCAGTCACGTATTCAACGCATTTTTTATAAAAAGAATATTAAGAATATTTTTAGTAAGTCTAATAGCCGCTGCACGTATCGATAAATCGTTGCGAAATAACTGTGCTGTACATCTATTAGAACGTTAATAATTCTCCGTGACGAACTGCCGAAATGACCGATCGCCATGCACACGCACCGATAAAACTGTACGGTTTTTTCGCAACGATTTATAGAAATGTAGCGGCTAGCGTCGGCTTAAATTAAGAACTTTTTTTATGGGTATGCTATGCCCTAGCGGCATCGTGGTTTGAACCGAGTACCTTGGGCTATTGAGTCCCTTTAACTTGCTCGTTTTTTATTTGCCGAACAAAATGTTCTTAGCGAGAAAATTCGAAAGTAAACTCCGTGGAAAGCTTCTACAAACATTTACAGACGCCGCCTCTTCGTAGCCGATTTGAAAATGCAATTTTCCCAATGCAAATCGAATGCTTCAAACAGATTTAATGTCTTTCAGCTCGTCATTTCCCGGGGCCAGCCGCGTTGGTGGGAAATGGGGGGATATTTGGTAAATCGTCCTCAGCACTTTACGGCCTGGGCGTGCGTAAACTAATTTATATGAAATCTATTATAAGTATAACGTCTTTATTTTTTTTAAAGTCCGAATTAAAAGATGTGTTTTTATTTTCTTTTAATGTTATTTCAAAAATGGAACGGTTTTAATTCGTTTTATTTTTTAGCCTGTAACGTCTCATAGCCAAAGAGAGGTCCCTTCTTATGCCTGGCATCCACGTTACGGTGTACAGGACGGATTTTTTAGCAATTTGCCAGCGCACTTCGACGGCACTTCAGTAACGTTTATGGACGTACGATGTACCGTGGAAAATATACCGTGACGTGGATGGCTGGCATAAGACCACTCTCTTCTTCTTCTAAAGACATCCAGGTCACCCTCTTCATCTTTTTCTTCCTAGCGTTATCCCGGTTAAAGACCAGGGTCCGCTTAGATTGTAGAGGATGTGGCTGTGCGGCGAGTTAAGATAACCGATTGCTATCTTATGTCATCCTCGGAACCCCCAAAATTTCTACAACCTTACGACTAATATCACAAAGTGACATTAATTGGGTCTCATTGCTCCGAATCACGAAGGTTGGATATCAAATATAAACCAGTGCTAGAATGGGTCAGCCATCTATCACCCGGTCGCAGCCGATAACTTAGCGATCGACTCAATTACCGACCACTGATTAGGCTACGAACTCCTCATTAAGGTTTAATGTTTATTACGAACTAATTTTAACTTCAATTAATATTATAATAAAGATTAAGGTTTAATATTTATTATATTATTAATTGAAGTTAAAAATAGTTCGTAAATTATTATGTACATAGTTTTAATATAAGTATTGTCGTTTAGATTGAATATTGTACATACTTATTGATTTTCCCGTTGGCGCAGCCAGCAGTGACCCTGCCTTCCGCTCCGGGGGTCGTGGGTTTGATTTCCACCTCGAGTTTGGGTGTATGGTCTATATGTATGTATTTATACATTACTACAAAAAAAATATAACAGGCGTCTGTTACTTATATCACAGGCATTAATTTGTCTACCTTAGGAACAGACGTCCGTGTTTAATATAGTCCTGTATATATTTACTTATTTATTATTTATAATATCAAAAGTAAATTAACATGAAGAGGCATTCCAAAAATGTATTCTTAGTTTCTTAAAAAAAACTTTCCCTGCTTGTTATTAATTTTAGCAAAGCAACGCCAATTTCTATCTGTTAAAAGTTTCAGTGTTTACGCTGTTTGAGACGCGGAAGCAAACAACTTATGGCTTTGAAACGGCAAGCACTTAGCGCATGCTTGTAGCACTCAAGATATCTTGTACTGTATCTCACTTCGTGTTTGTTCTATTATTACGTACGTAAGGTGGCTTTCAATTTCTGACTGATGTTTCACATAGGCACCTGAGATCCGGTCAAAATCTTAAAATTTCCCTTCCCTCCAGTTCCTCTCATACTTATTCAAGATCTTTTAACATTATGGCTGCAAAATTATGGAATAATCTTCCCGTAGAAATTCGCAGTTCTCCTTTTATGGGGTTATTAATAGATCTAGGCAGGTTTCATTTTTAGAAAACGTCGTTTTATCCAACCAAATATCGGCCATCCATGTATTATCTATTAAACCTTTTATCATACATTTATGCGTTATGTTATATGATAGCATTTTCGATACCCTAGCAATAAAGCTATTAAGTATAGGATATCCATAATTCTTCGACTTACACCAAGTACAAGCTTTATTCAACTTATTAACGACTTTGACCCGAAAGCAAATACCGTAAAATTTCACAAGCGGCATAAAATATATACGGGAACATGATCGGTTTATAACTATTCTATACTATACAAACATTGATTGGTCTTATTTACAGTGCATGCATAAATGTCGGCGATACTATTTATGGCTGCAATCTGATGGTTATTTCTGCCCACTAAGATGCGGTTAGGTGCACGTGTAAAGAATCAAAAAAGTAATCATTAAATTATCGGTTCTATACTAGTTTGGAGCAACGAGAATGAGGCGTGGGTAAAGCGAGGTTTTCAACGTGTATCGGGCATTGTGTCCTTCTTTATAGCCGTATTCCGGTCTAGTACCAGAGTTCGCTTAAATTGCCGAGGATGGGGCTGTGGGGTGAGTTAATATGACCGAATATCGTCTGACCTCATCCTCGGAATCCCCACAATCTCATGAATAATATCAATATCACTCAGTGTCATTAATCGGGTCCCACTTTCGAAACACTGGGGAGTTCGGATATCAAATATAAACTAGTGTTGGAATGGGTTACCGACCTAAAATTTGGGCAAGACGTCGTCTGCCGGGTCTGCTCGTAATTATCCGTGTCCAGACTGAACAAGCAGCCTCGGTCAGTCAGGAAGTGCTCAGTTCGAGGAAAAAGCACGTGCTCCAAACGAAAAACGTCGCGGGAAACGTCCGAGGCGTCAGAACTTCTTCTTCTTTATCCGTTCCCTCATAACTGAGGATCGTGATCACAAGAACTAAGAAGTATTGTCCAAGAAAGTATTCTTGAACAATCGATCGCCACTGGACCCGGTCCAAGCTTGGTAGCAACCTGGTAGAACTTGTCAGGGGAGGTAGAATCCTTGATTTATTCGGACCAACGGGTTGGCAAACAACCACGACGCCTTTTGCCCTCAGTGCTACCAACGATGACCAGATGTTTTAAGATTGTCACCTCTTCTGCGCATGGATCAGTCAGGACACGGCTATTGATAAACTATTTATTGAGGCACTGTCTTTCTTTCCGGCGCCTGAATAATAAAAATGGCAATGATAATTTTATGTGTAATTTTGTAGTTGAAATGAGTAAGTAATTCAGGTATGACAAAAAATACTTAGTGTCCTATCCTAGTATGAAGTAAAACGACATAAATGTTAAAGGAGGTTTTTCATTACAACCTTTTTTATAAGTATTTCAATGTACGAACCTATTTAACTTTCGTAATCTATTATTTTTGGTTGCTAGGTAAAATATTGTTATTCTCAAAAAGTGTCTTTTAAAATATATTGTTACTTTATTACAAAGTAATATATAAGGGACAGCCCATGGAGCTGTGATTTTATTTTAAATTCAAACGACAAGCTCGTCTACACACATTTGCATGTATATTCAAAGCAAAGTAGGGGGGAGGGTACAAAAATTATGTATTTACAAGTTTCGAAAATTATCGTGCCCTCATGAGAAGACCTGATTATAAGGATATACAACGATTACTATATTTATTTATATATTACTACCATAGACAGTGTTCATATTATTATTTTTTTTCACCAGGAAACATTAATGAATTTCGATGATTTACTGCAATGCCCTGTCTGTTACGAGATACCCTCCGGGCAAATATTTCAATGCAATGAGGGTCACCATGTGTGTGGTCGTTGCAAGATGCGCTTGGACGTGTGTCCAGTATGTCGCGCGCTATTCTTCGGCACACGCAACTACGCCATGGAGGAATTAATTGCAAATTTTAGGAAATTACGAGCACTTGTAAGTAATTAAAACTTTAAGTTCTTTATTAAAAAGGAGAGTAATAAAGGCTGCACTAGTAAGATAAAACCAGATTTGGTTAGGCAAGGAGCGTTAGTGGCCATTACAAAGAGCGCTCTTAAAGGTGTAGGCACCTGGGTCACAAGTCCCAAGCACTGACATGGTTCCTTCTCCTGCAACACAATTTGCCGAGACAAACTCTATGTGGTTTGACAGCTCTTTTTTACTCTTAGTGACTCTAAGGTGTTTGTAGAGTTGGGATGGTCTCTTTAGTTTCATCCCAAAGTTATTGATGTCTCTGTTATACGTGTAACTCTAACGGCTTTTGCAGCGCACGCCAGAATAGCTCGCAGATGGCAGAATTTTCTCCTACTTACTTAACATTTGCGGCTATATTTTGGGCAATTTACACAATATCTTTATAATTTATAGCCTATATGTTATTCAGGTTAAACTATATATAAAATTCTCGTGTCACGGGGTGCGTTGCCAAATTCCTCCGAAACGGCTTGACCGTTTTCATGAAATTTTGCGTGTATATTGGCTAGGGTTGAGAATCGGTCAACAACAACAACGGTCATTTTTCATACTCCTAAGTGATAAGGGTGGTCTATATTATTGTAAAGTTTTAAAAATCCATGTAGTAGCTTTTCCGTCAACGAGCGTCAAATATACATTCATGTGTACAAAATTTTCCGTTAAAAATATTAGAAGGATATAGAGGGTGTGCGAATGATAATCATTTTATAGAATATACTTTGTAAATATATTAAATTACTAAACGGAAACCACACGCACACTAATGCCATTGGTTTTAGACACATAAATATACATATTATAAGATGGTGTCATGACGACCATATAAATAAAAATAAATAAATATGTAGGACTATATGATACACGGACGTATGTTCCTATGGTAGATAACATAATGTCTGTGTTGTTGGTAACAGGTTCCTGTTATACAAATATTTATATTTATATATATATAAGGAATATACACCCAGACTCGAAGAATCGAACCCACGACCCCCGGAGCGGAGGAGTATGAATTAATTAATATAAACATTTTGTCTTTTTGCTTGTTGCGGGTAGTCTCCGAGATGGCTGGACCGATTTGGATGGGATTTTCACTAGTAATTAGCTGATTTTATAAGGAATAACATAACTTTTAGCTAAACAAATAGGGTTCTATACAAAAAAAGAAATCCCTCAAAACAAAATCACTGAATTCACGCGGGCGAACAGTCGGGGTTTACAGTTCCCTTAATAACGGCCGTACCAACTCACGATATTGACATCTGCAATAGTCCTTGAAACGCTCGAATTTCGTATAAAAACCTGAGTAATATTGTAATAATGAATGTTATGATTGTCTGTTTATTACGCTCTCATCCTTTAACGTTTATATCGTCGTTCGGTAGACATATATTTTTTTAATACGAGCAAATACGCGGGCCAAAGCCGTTTTATTCGGAGGCAAAGTTTGTTTTACTTCGTTGTTAATCAGTTAGTTCAACTGTTATTTGTGCAATATGCATTATTAATTGCGACTAACGATATTGAAGATATAACATTAAATTCGAAATTTAAAAAATATTTCACTCAGGTATGTTCGCTGAATTCAGTATTACCCCCTACGCCATAACCACCTCCCCCTCTCTTCAAATACCCAATTTAGTAATACACACATCAAACCTTTTCATTTGATACCCCACTCGTATATATTCGTTTCCTATCGTTTATTTGAGTTCACCACTTTCTCTCTCTCCCCCCCCCCCCTCCCACTTTGTAACGCCTCCACCGCTTTTCCTCCAACCAGTCAGCACTAAAATAATTTTAAAATCCGACCAGTAGCCCCTGAGATTAAGTAAACAAACAAACATAGTTTACTTGAATCCTAATATATATATGTTATTAATACATGCATTATTAATGCATAAAATTACGTAAATAAAAACTCACGCACACCAATACCAAACGATTTACACACACATGTGTATATTTTATTAGAAGATGGTGTAAAAACGAACTATTGACGACAATTGTCAAGTATAACAATATCGTCGCATAAATAATTAAAACTTGATATGCAGTGTTAAATAACCATATAGTACGCAAATCTTTGAGGGCGAATTTTGGTCAGCCATATTATTATAGCATATTATATATATTACAGCATATTATTAACTAAAACTGATTTCTTCCAGGTTCACATCCCGAGCATAAATATGAAAACCGATTCTTAAGTTGTGAACTTCGATGAATATTTAGCGAGAATATTTTATAAGAACATAGTAACACGCCCCGGCTCTGCATGAGTACAATTCATACATATCTAGACGTGTATTATACATATAAACCTTCCTCTTGAATCCTTCTGTTTTTTGATGAAAACCGCATTAAAATCCATTGCGTAGTTTAAAAGATATAAGCGTACAAGAATGGGAAGGAACTTTGTTTTCTACTATCCAAATATAAAGATTCGTCTTTTTATCATCGAACCAGCAGGCTATGCTTTTTGACATATTAATATACTCACGAAATAGTTACACTATAAACTGTACAAATTTCAAAATTTCTACGCTCTTCCGATCTATTAAAATGAATTATCAATTAAATCAATTTTTTAAATTTTAATTCTTGCTAAAGATCGACGGTTGGAGTTGTCCAACCGTCCACACGTTGATGCGTCCACAAATCGTTAGATTTGCATAGTGTATGCTTATTTAAAACTATGTACAATATTTCCATTCATTGTACAACTACGTTATTATATTTGACATTTAATATTTTTACCGTCATCATGACTACGCTTTGGCGCAATCATATAATAACAGGTATACAATATGTGTGTGTAAATCACGTAAATAGTCTGGCATTGGTGTGCGTTTGGTTTTCAATTAATAATTTAACATGTTAATATTGCATATTATAAAAAAAAATAATAGCATTCGCTCCACCTCCTTTGTATAAATTATAATTGTTCTAGATTTCATAATTCTCCGTCCGCGCGATTTTTCTTAAAACGGTACCTAAAGTTTTCTTTCACATATTAATATACAGATTTAGAGAGAAAATTGCTTAGCATTAATCATTGCAGAGATTGCATCTTTCTAAGTGAATGTAGAAAACGATATTGAACTGGTTACTTTCAACTAACTAATTTGAGATAGTTTTCGAAAATTATTTTTGTTTTAGTTTACTGTATGTTTCTTTAATTTATAAGTAACGTTACTTATAAATTAAAGAAATTATGTTAATACATTATTTTAGGTGTACGGTTCAGCGGTGACGTTCTACGAGAGCTACCCCCACGGCCAGTTGAACGACTCCCAAATGGAGCAAGTTTATTTATACTACATATAAACTTCAATAGAATTATTTGGCATTTGCTGTCATAAATGAGTGTATACTTTAAGCCCCTATTTGCACGAGATTTTAAAAAGCGTTGCGTTAATTCTCGGCGTTGACGATTTTTCAACGTCGTGTATTAGAAAATATACCGTATACTAATTCATAAAGAGTTTAAAATAGAACATTCCTATATACAAAGCCTCGCGTTATAAAGGCGCTGCTGTGTGTCCATATGTTGTATTTGAACGCTTTTTTAAAGCACGTTAAAAATGCTCTCGGACGAATGAGGGCTAATTTCAAAAGTTTTGGAAAGCATTTCTCATTATCATTGGTCCTTTTTTTATTTCTTCCTAGCATTATCCCGGTTAAGTAACAGGGTCCGCTTAGATTGCAGAGGATGTGGCTGTGGGGCGATTTAAAATGGCCGATAGCCGTCTGACGTCATCCTCGGAACCCCCACGGTCTCAACAACCTTACAACCAATAACACAGTGACATTAATCGGGTCCCACTGTTACGTGACTTTCGAAACACGAAGGAGGTCGGATATCAAATATAAACCAGTGCCAGAGTGGGTCACCCATCTATCACCCGGTCGCAGCAAGAGATACTTAACCTAGCGATCGACTCAAACGCCGATCCCTGATAAGGCCGCGACCTCCTCACATTATCATTGGTCCTATTTGCATTAATTGTTATTCAGTAACTTTTGATACAGTTAGAGATCGAAGCCATCCTATCCACGGTGACTTGCCGCCACTTCACGCCGATCTTATCTGAGCTGACAGTACTGTATATTAAAGAAATAAACCGTATTTATATCATTGCCAATATAAGGAAGTAAATATAAAATAAAAATTACCCAATTATGGGAGCTACTGTAATTAATCAAATTCAGTATTGTAGATCAAGATTGTACTTATTCGGTTTTATGACCAGCTAACCGGGTCCGGTCGTAACGAAACGAAATAAAATTTACGACTACAGTGTTCCAGATTACGAAGCAAATGCTGTTTAAATTTTAACATGGATTTGTTAAGTAGTTTAAGCTATTTCTGACTTCAGAGAGTAATTATATGGACTGAACAAATGCGTGACAATGAATGAATAAACAATTCTAAGGGTGCGATGTATTGATGTCGTCTCGACGAGACGACACTTGTCGTCTGGATTTGAGACGACGCTTGTCGTCTGATTTTAGGACGACGTATGATGTCTGTCTTTGAGACGACGAATGTCGTCTGAAATCCAGACGACATGTGTCGTCGATTAGAAGTCGTTCGTCGTTTAGATTTCACTATGCGTGTACTTCCGCCGAAAGATGAAAGCGTACTGAAGAACATGGCGCCCACGCCAACCTGCTGCGAAAAGATAGAAAGAGATAGGAATAAAGGTAATCCACTTGAACAGAGGGAGAAAATGAATGAATGGATGAATGTGTGAGTCGAAATCATGAAGCGTAATCTCAACGTGGTTCAGGGGAAGGCTCGAAAAACCTAAATTGGCATTTTATTCTAACAACTTTAAAACTAAGAACTTCCCCAGACGAGATATCTCGTTCAACCTGCCTCTACTATGTTTATAGCAGTAATACTTATTGTATGTAACATGGAGCTAAAAAAAGTGTGCATTAAAAAAGTAGTAGCCAATATGCCGTCACCGTCTGAACACAACTTAATGGGTGCTCGTCATCCGTGCACTAGTGTTGCCGGTCGATAGTCTCGAATATAAATAATCGATGAATAATAGCCAATAGTCAAAAATAAATATATTTTTCACTAGCAGACCCGGCCACGCGTTGCTGTGGCTGATTGATTTAGGAAGAATTCGAAAGGTAAAATTAGAAAAAGGCAATTAATGAAAATAAAAACTATCCTATCTCTCAAGGTGGACCAAATTAGAGTTAAATACCAACTTTGATAAATCGGTTGACTTGCTAAAGAGGTCACTGAGAACATACATAGTGACACTGGTTATATTAAGATTAGCAACAGCACCATGTCTAGTATGTTGGCCTCCATCTAAAAGTATAATCCCAATTCCAAATCATCGATAATATAGATTTAATCAAGGCTAAGGTCTTTAGACTATCGATAGAACCAATTTTAGAATCGCCCAAGAGCGGGTTTGAAACCAGTAGGACTATCCCAATGAACATAAATATATTGTCAGTCTTTATGAAAACGTTTCAAATATATACACAACGCGGGACGCAAAGAAAATTTGCTAAGAGCCCTACCTCACCGAGACGCCATGGCGACGTATTCGTCTACCGTTACAATCAGTCCAGCCGTTTTGCAGATCTCCCGGAACAAACAGACAGACAATCTTTAAATTTGCGTTCTTTCTATAAATATCGTATAGCCCTATGCAATTAGTAAAAAATAATAATTTCCACGTTACAAACAGACCCCTGAATTTTATTTGCCTTAATTTTATCTCAACATATATGTAGATATTAAATTAAGGCCATTTTTTACAAACCATCATAGCTAGAGTAACCATTGAACGTTTAAATATTTGTAGCTTTATTTAAATTCAATGTAGTAAACGACGTTTTCCTTCCGCAAGCCGGCTCTAGCAATTACCAAGTGCAATTATTCAGGCCCCGGAACGAGAATGGCCCGCTGTAGATTAAAGGCTGACCAAGTCCCCGTTCACAATATACGGTTAAAGTATTGCGGGTTGACCGTACATTATACGCACTATAGACTGGCTTCGCTCAAAATGTATTGGATAAGTGACCATTTAAATATTTGTGGTTTCATTCATATTTAATGTTTTAAATGACGTTTTCCTTCCGCAGACCGGCACTAGTAATTACCAAGTGCAATTATTCAGGCCCCGGAACGAGAATGGCCCGCTGTAGATTAAAGGCTGACCAAGTCCCCATTCACAATATACGGTTAAAGTATTGCGAGTTGACCGTACATTATAACCACTATAGACGGGTTTCGTTCAAAATATATTGGATAAGTAGAAAAATAAATTGTGTTAGATGAATGAAGTTACCATTTAATTTTTCTTCCTAGCGTTATTCCGACCTAGTTCCAGGGTCCACTTAGATTGCAGTGGATTTGACTGTGGAGGGAGCTAAAATGACCAATTTCCGTCTTACGTCACCCTCGGAACACCCACGATCTCTACAACAACACGCCTAATATCACTCAGTGACATTAATCGGGTCCCACTGTTAAATATGCCTTCCGAAAGACGGAGGAGGTTAGATATCAAATACAAACCAGTGTTAGAATGAGTCACCCATCTATCACCCGGTCGCAGCAAGAGCTACATAACCTAGCGCGACTCAAATGCTGACCACGATCTCCTCTATTATAAAGTACTGTGTACTATTTTCTTTAAAGATTTAAGCATTGTAAACACAAAGTAACTTTATACTTAACATACATATGCACTAACTGCATTCATTGTTCATTATGAACAACACAGTCTTAGAGTTAAGACCCCATTACTAGCTGTTGCAGCCTTCAATGGTTTATTTATCAAATGGGGACGAACGGAGTTCGAGCACATTAATTCGGTTATCGAACGTGCCACCGATATCCAGCCAAAGTGCATTTCAAGCAATTATCTCAGCATCCCGTGGAGACAAAGATTAAACCGCCCCAGCACTTACACTATTGCAGCAATTAACACGAGACATGCCTTTATAGATTGTGTTAATATTGTGACCATGTGATGTTTTGTTGAAACATTTTTACATGTACCTCCAAAGGAAAAAAGGAACCCTTCTATAAGAGTCCTAGTGTCTAATATATTCGGTAGGAAATATATCTTACTAGTTTACTGTTATCCGCGACTTAGGAAATTTGGTAACATTTAGCGTGATGATATTTAGCCTAATAGCCTTCCTCGATAAATGGGCTACCTAACACTGAAAGATTTTTACAAATCGGAACAGTGGTTGCTGAGATGAACGCGTTCAAGTAAACAATTAAACTCTTCAGCTTTATATACTAAGTATAGATAGAAGTATAGATACCAAAGCACAAATTATTTCATATTACACTCTCATGACGTTGAAAACATACATAATAACACTCATCTTGAAGCATCCGTGTTAATTGCGAAACTTTTAATAAGCGACACTCGCACAAACTAAAATTGAGGAATATTTTATTTAATTCGGGGAGCAACTTGCATCTACGGAACTCGTTTTAATTATAACTTTATCTATTTCCAGCGATAAGCGCTTGGCTGCATTCGTACCTGGTGGGTAATGCAATTTAGAGTGGTACAATTTTACCTAAGATTTTCTTATACCAAGGACTAATGGATTCATCTGTAATTAACTGAAGTTTAAGAGAGATAAGGTATGATGTGATTTTTGGTCCGTAATGTGAAGTTACCTCACTGGCACCCTGCAAAAAATCAACGACAATCAATACTAGTCGCTTATACTAGAGTCAGACATAGCTCAGTGTTTGTACATTTACGACCTTGGAATCTACAAAGTTCTACAAAACTTTGTGAAGTTACACATGATCATTCAAATGAAGCTATGTCTGGCTCCGGCATTAGTGTATTGAGGGTTGCCAGCACACTATAATTTACAGATCTGAGATTGTTTACATTAATAAAACAACCTCCACAATGTAAAATTATAAACTATAGCAAATTATGTACTAGTAAAATAAAATGTTCAGTCCCATATTTAATGCGTGAAAAATCATCGTTACATGACACCGACGCTATAATATTTTAATATATGATAACGTCATTTTTATTCAAGTCTTTTTAGTAACCAAAAAGGTTTGAGTTGGTCATAATTCACCAGACTTCTACTAGCTACTCGTCCCGTATTCGCACAGCTACAATCTAGATATATATGTATGCCGGATGCCGGTGCCAGATATAGTTTCATTTGAATGATCGTTTCAACGATCTTAAAGTGTGGCCGCGCACTTTGTGTAACTGTACAAAGTTTTGTAGTACTTTGTGGACTTCAAGGATAAAAATGTGCAAATACTTTAAGCTATGTCTGGCTCCGATATTATACATATAAACCTTCCTATACAATAAATCTTTTTATTGGTGAAAATCGCATTAATATCCGTAACGTAGTTTTAATTATGTAAGTGTACAAAGAAAGGGAAGCGACTTTAGTTTATACTATGTAAATATAAAGACACAAAACACATTATTCAAGCTTGAAAAGCTAACAAGAATCTAGATTAAAAGCTGAATCTGAATATACCTTTGCCGATATTGAACAGTCGAAAAACGGCGTGTACAGCTAATGGAATGGAGCAACAATCACGCGTCGAATTTTTCTCGAATACTATTTTGAAAACGCTACACGTAAACTCAGTTTGTTTTTATTGTAGAATTCAATTCGTTCTGTCCATTTATATGCCGTTTTACTTAGACTCTATTGCCACTACATATATGCAATTTTTTAAAACGCGAATCACTTGAAATGCATGCGACGTACAGATTGAAAATGGAAACCAGCGTATTTTTACAAATATTTCGTTTTTGTTACTTTTTAAAGGTTTTCGTCCCAAAATTAAACATTTTTTTTAATTACATTTTAGCCACAAATGTATCCTAACATACGGACAATACGGACATTAAAATTAAAATATACAGATTAGTGTTCGTGCTTTACGCACTTTAAGACTATCGCATCATTTCCTTTGCCAATTCAAACACTATTTTTTTAAAAGGAAACCATAAATAAAAGAAGTTCCAAATTTGAAACTGATGCTCAAAGTAGCAAAGAAAGAAAATTTTTTTCATTGCCAAAATTCGATATTCGAAACTGATGCTCGAAATAAAATTTTTCATTAACAGTCCACGTCCGTGTCTCCAATCTCGTTGACAAAAGATAGATTAGCGCAGACACGGTCACTTGCGTGACTTTAATAATTCAACACGGTCCCGTAGAGCGTCACAAGTCGCTGTCTTCCTGTCCCTAAAATTATTAAAGAAAATTGTTTTAGCATACACCAAGAGTCAAGAATTTTACTTCATTTTTTTATCATCCCAGATGAGGCAAACGACAAATGGTTAAATGAATAAAACAATTTAATAAAATATCTTTTTATTAATTAATAACTGTTAAAATCCGCTTTTATCACAATTTCGTGTAACTCAATTATTTTTTTAAATT
Source organism: Charaxes varanes (assembly GCA_024363005.1). Taxonomy (NCBI): domain Eukaryota; kingdom Metazoa; phylum Arthropoda; class Insecta; order Lepidoptera; family Nymphalidae; genus Charaxes; species Charaxes varanes. The sequence continues at coordinate 7,153,168 of JANCMC010009603.1, forward strand.
TTTATGGGCAATGGTCCAATACATCTGCTCATTTATATATAATCTGTGCTTACGTAAGTCTGAGCTTATCTTCGATCACACATTATTTTACTTGCTTAATTGTACAAACTAGGCAAAGTAAATAATTTAATTAGGGGTAGCGCCATGCTTGCTGTCCTTTTGGTCTGCAGCCGAATTGGGCCGGCGCGTCAGTGTAACAGTACCTTTTCCTTCCTAAGATCGGCGTGCAGCGGTGGATGCGTTGTCACGTCAAGTGATGGTATTGTTGTCGCGTATCGTTCGGTTTGTGAGACTACCCGGAGGTCTAAACTCTTCCTTAGAGACCAGCAATAGTTACTTATGTTACATCACTACATCGGTAGTTACTTATGTGCCTGCCCGTTTGCCCCTTGTAACATAAAAAAAAACGAAATAAATAAACAAAAAGTTTTTAAAAACAAATTCAATGATCTCATTACATAACTTCGCGAATGCCACATGACGCATGAAAGTTATATTTGGTGCTGTTTTAGAATAACTGTAGTGGAACGCTGCGGTTGCTATCTCGTTCAAATTCTCATTTACCCCGCAATCTACACGAAGTTGAAGTCTGCGTCTAGAATCTAGATCTCTGTGCATAGAGTTATGGCGGCAATTCTGTCGCTTCAAGTGATGGTATTGCTGTCGCGTTTCTTTCGGTTTATGAGAGTTCTCGATGGTCTAAATTCTTTAAAGGCCAGCAACGCATTTGCGAGCTTCTGGTGGTGCAGATGTCAATGTGCGTCGGTAGTCACTTAGGTGATGAAACGCCTGCTAGTTTGCCACTTGTAATATTAAAAAAAACACAATTATTATGTCTGATTAATGCAACCTCATTAAAATTAAATCACCGTTATAACACCTAATATTGCCACTGAGTGATGTTTCATTCACCTCACGTAATCCCTACACGTCTCCGCCAAAATTATATCGCATCCAAAATTTACACAAATTTAGACAAGATGTAATTTTGGTACTAAATCTGATCCGGTTCAGGTTTACCTAAAATTGCTTGCTTAGATGCATTTAGAATGGAGACATAAGATAGACGAAGAATCTGTCAGTTACCTAACTAAAAACAATATTGAATAAGGAGTGTTGTGTAGCTAACTTCCCTCTAATAACCCACTTTTTTATTAGCTTTTCTGCCTCCATTTTCTTTTTTTGATTGCTGGGAAAAGGCCTCCTCCCCTCTCCAGCCACACGTTCCTATCCTGGGCTACTTGCATCAATTTATTTCCCATAAAAGCGTCCAAATGATCTCTTACTCGGCCTACATGTTCGTCGGTAGCCACAAATGAGATTCCATACTGTCGTAACAATGACAAAAACAAACTTCAGCTTTCCTGACTTCTTTCCCAAATCCATCAAATAACATAAGCCTTCTAAGCTTAATTTCAACATAATCTTATTTACATACGAAATCAATAAAAGACGTGAATTTGAAACCAGTCTACGTGCTATTTTTAGCCCCTCTGATTACTTTAACATATACGACCTGATAAAATAAAATTGTTCTCTATTAATAGCCATTTTTATGGCGTATATATAAGTATGTACAGCATTATCCTTAGGCAGTTGTTAATTCGGTTTAATATTGCGTAATATATTTTGTCTGAATATCTTCCATTTAAATCTGCTTTGGGCCTGCCTGGATAATTTCCATTTAGACATATCTGAAACTAGTTGTTAGTGATGATATATAGCCTAAGCCTTTTTCGATAAATGGGCTATCTAACACTGAAGGAATTTTTCAAATCTGACCAGTACTTCCTGAGGCTTGCGGGTTCAAGTTAACAAACAAAACAGTTCACCTTTATATATTAGTATAGAAGTATAGATATAATTATTGTCTAAAAGGAAGAATGTGGGGGGATCTTTGCTCAGCAGTAAAACAAAAAGGTTATTAAAAAAATGTAATTACATTGGTTAGAGATATAACCGCAAAATATCGAGGCCATAATCCAACTTGTAGGAGTCAATATCGCACGTCACTATATATATATATATCAAATATGTAGGTTATTATTTACATGGCTGTAATAAAGAATGCAGCAGAAAGCCAGCTAGCTACATACACAGAAGAGTATATTGAAAAAAAAAAAATAACATGACACTCTGTCCGATTAACAGTGGAACCCGATGGATGGAACTTTGTGATATTAGTCGTAAGGTTGTAGAGATCGTGGGGGTACCGAGGATGACATCAGATGGCAAGCGGTCATCTTAACTCACCCCATAGCCACATCCTCTGCAATATAAGTGAAAACTGGTACTAGATCAGGACAACGCTAGGAAGAAAAAGAATGACGGACATGACGAAAGTAGAGAACAAGTCTTTGATGATAATATATACCAATAAATGATTAATAAAGAATAAATTAGTTGGTTCTCTTACCGGTCCATGTTATGCGAAACATCCTTTACAATACCACATCTCCAACTATAGATGTAATGTTCCAGAAGTCAATAAGTTAAAACAGAGAGTTGAGACACGAGATCTACTCTACCCCGAACGCAATCATATTTCCATTATTGAATATCTGTGTTGATATCTCACATATTTTTCCCCGATGTTGACTTCAGAACGCCTCATTCGTATGCACAAGACAAAGTTTATTCCAAGTATTATTTACCCATTTCTTTTCCCAGTGTGCTGTCGAGACTTACTCGTACGATGCGTCTAGCTTATTAGGTATATCAATTCGTGCTATTTTTGTGCTGTGGTTCTTTCTGGGGCACGTTTGTGTGTCCGTGTTTTTTTTTTAATTTATTTATTTATTTATATAAAAATTAACATATACTTTTAACATTAAACAAGAGCCGTTAAACCACATAAGGTTTGTCTCGGCACTTCGTACATTCACAAAGATGCATATTAAAGTTATATTTCCATTAAACTTAACCTATTTTACATCTCTTGGGTATGAGACCCTCTTTTAAGTATGCAGATACTTGTGTTAGAGTATCTCGCTCTTCCGTAGAAGGTACATAATTGGATTAAGTCTTTTATTTAAAGTCAATTAATCTTAAGTAGGATATACGCGCGCATATAAGTGTGCGTATGCGTGTGAATGTGCGTGTGTGCGTGCGTGCGTGTATATGTGTGTGTATGTGGATATGTATGTCCATACATATGTAACTTTGTATTGTCCCGCTTCAGGACTTTTGTCTCGCACGGAGAGAGATTGTAAAGCTTTATTTAATTTGTAACAAACTAGGGGGGTAAGCGGTTTATCGAAATGACTGCCGGCGCATATGGACAATTGCACTTCCGGTTCCATGATGCGCTACCGGCCTTTGTGTAAAGAGTTTCTCAGATGTCCAGTATACGATTCCATAGCAATACTTTTTAGTCTGTAATAAAATGTAATACTTAAATATGTATATAAGTTAAGTTTGCGAAATGTTTAACCCAGGGTTCAAACTCGCGGCCTCTAATCAAAAATCATACGACATATCCACAGAGTCACAACACAACCAAATTATCTTCATTTCTTTTTATTCCAAATTTGTTAAAACGAGATAATAAAATGTCCATTCATTTTTAATAAGGTTATGAGATTCACTGGGTGTCGGGGTGGTAGTCGTGGTACTAAGGAACTCCTTCTTATCGACTCCGTCGCTGGCCAATTGGTCAAGCGCAACCGAGCAAATTCTTATATTGCAAATCTATACTAATAATAGCGCTTTTAACAGAACATTGTGCATTTTTGAAAGAAAAAATATTCATTCATAATGAATATTTCAGATTTTCATTTCTCTTTTTAAAACTGTGTATTGGGATATACTAATGAATACAAATGAAGTGCCTGTATATGAAAGCAAATTCTTATATTGCAAATCTATACTAATAATAGCGCTTTTAACAGAACATTGTGCATTTTTGAAAGAAAAAATATTCATTCATAATGAATATTTCAGATTTTCAACTGTATATCGAGATATACTAATGAATACAAATGAAGTGCCTGTATATGAAAGCAAATTCTTATATTGCAAATGTATACTAATAATAGCGCTATTAACAGAACATTGTGCATTTTTGCAAGAAAAAATATTCATTCATAATGAATATTTCACATTTTCCACTGTATATCGGGATATACTAATGAATACAAATGAAGTGCTTGTATATGAAATCAAATTCTTATATTGCAAATCTATACAAATATTAGCGCTTTAACAGAACATTGTGCATTTTTGAAAGAAAAAATATTCATTCATAATGAATATTTCAGATTTTCAACTGTATATCGGGATATACTAATGAATACAAATGAAGTGCCTGTATATGAAATCAAATTCTTATATTGCAAATCTATACTAATATTAGCGCTTTTAACAGAACATTGTGCATTTTTGAAAGAAAAAATATTCATTCATAATGAATATTTCAGATTTTCATTTTATTGTGTCAGAAAAAGACAAATATTTTTTTTAATTTATCGATAATCGATATAGCTTATTTTTCTAGTGATGGGAAAGAGTTCGATCGCGATCGGCTAGAAATTGTTTTTTGATGTGATTTTCTTAAATAATTACGATGTTTTATATTATGTCGATTGTTTTGTTGCGCTTTTTTAATTAATTATATTAATTACTATTGTTTATCGAAGACATTGCATATATTACATATTTTGGCCTAGCTTTGCAATTCTAGCGATAAATGTTTGACGTGTACCTTCTTCATTCTATTTTTCTAATAAAATTGTTGTAAATTCTCAATGGATGTCGTTTCATCATTATAAATATTGAACATTTTGCGAATGAACAAATTTATAAAAAAATAACTACTTATTGTTTTATAGTTAGCTTCTTTATTAGGATATATATGTACAAAATAAATGTTAAACTGAAGATTTGTTTTAATCTGCTCCTGAAATAATTATGTCTTATTAAAAGGTTCTGAATCCTTTGCATTATTCCTTAATTAAAAAGAAAGGGTCAAGGGTTTTGATTATAGTATCGTATATAACATATACGATACTATAATCAAAAAAAATTAATAAACATCGTTCTTACTTATATTGCACGACGCTCAAATCGCCAAAGCGAAGTATTTTCGATGCCATGTAATGAAGGAAGAGATCAACCCAAATATATGCAAGTATATGCAACTTCACGCAGATATATGCAACTTTATTTTTCCTGTTGAAAAACAGCTCCTTTGAATAGTTTTTGAGTTTTTCAAATGATGGACGATAATGACGAACACAAATAAAATAATTAAGATTTTCTCACGTAGTCCAATTTTATGCAAATAGAAGCGTTTAGAAATCTCACAGTACAGAGAAAAATAGAAACAATAAAATGTAAAAGACATTCAAACTGTCTGAGAAGCCATGAGATCCAATGCTTAGAAATACCGTCTAAATATGAGTCACTTTCTATTGAAATTCAATTCAATGTTTATTATGATCGAAATGGACGTAGCTATCTGTAAACGTTTACGTATTTCATTTCCATTGATAAGTAAAAGGAGTAAGTCAAAATAATGGAACAGTTTGACAGGAATTCTGGATATCTAAGCAGCAAAGCTTGATCTCATACAATATACAAAATCTTTTCAACTAATAGACAGTTCAATAGTCACGTAAATAACACTTCAATTTTGCGAAAATACATTACACGAATACAAGCCATGCAACTTCATTGAAAAACGAGATAGTTTTTACGCACAATTTTCTTAAGCATCCCAAGAAAATGTTTTCAGATAAAGAATCTGTTTTCAAAATTCAAATACATTTAGAACACAATTTTAACTTACAATTAGATCCTATAAATGTTCAAGGTTCAAAATAAAATCTAAACCCTGATCTCGTAATAAAAATAAAATTAGACTCAGCGAAGCACTGAGGCCGACACAAATGAAAAACAAATAGTCATCTCATAGTCATTAATGAAGATTACTTCCATTGAAAATAACGATGTTGGGTCGAAAAGATTAAGGCAATTGTTATCATGACAAAGAAGATCCGGCTCATAAAAGGTTTTGTGCTACTATTTTTAAATGACTTCCAATTTCCAAATAAGATGAATCGATTCTACAATTACATTGATTTTCTGTTGTGTTTCAGCACCATGTTTTACGTAGTAAAAACGGCCATGAGCGTGTCAAGACACGCTTATATAAAATGGTTCCGTATCTATAAAGGATCTAAAAGGAAGGAAGGATCTAAAAGGGTTCCGTTACGATATAAATAACTTCAAAACCATTTGTTAAATAACTTCAAAAGCTGTAGTCCGATTTCGTTCAAAATATTTTTCCTAATGAGTTTTTAGCATGTTCTATCAACATGGAAAATTTCAAGTCTTTACATCTAATAGTTTGGAAATGCTAGGGGGGCTACCTTACGGGGGACAGAGCGAAATTATAAAGGTACCTTGTGGAACGGAACCTTTATAGTTCCCTACGGAACACTAATAAAATGAAGTCACTTCCCAGCGTTGTACGCGCAGGTCTTTTAAACTACGCAACGGATTTTAATGCGGTTTTCACCAATAAAAAGGGCGATTCAAGGAGAAAGTTTAACCAGAAACTTTAACCATTTACGCTGCGTACGCAGCGGAAGCTCTACAAGGGAAAAGGTACCTCCGACTTTTGAAACATTCTTCATTGGTGCTCCGCTCCTATTGGTCTTAGCGTGATGATATATAGCCTATAGCCTTCCTCGATAAATGACCTATCTAAGCCATCCTAATCGAAGATAACTTGCTTGTCTTAGCTTAAAACAGAAATTACTAAACTTTTATTCCATTAACTTTTGGTATCGGGTGTAGATTTACGCAGCCAAGTAGTAATTCAGCTCAAAACCAAGGCTTAAACTTAGATTCAATTTAGTTTCGGATAAAAATGAACTTAAACACTAAGCCAGCCTAATCGAAAATAAGTTGCTTGTCTTAACTTAAAACGCAAATTAATAAACTTTTATTCCATTAACTTTTGGTATCGGGTGTAGATTTACGCAGCCAAGCACTAGTTCAGCCTAATCGAAGATAACTTGCTTGTGTCATTTGGCTTAAAAGCAAAACGTGATAAATCGTGATTCCATTAAGTTATAGCAAAGTAAATTGTGTGTTGACGTAGGCATTGCACTGCCTATCTGTTGACACAATTGAATAGTGTATTGACACGCATCTCACGTTCCGATCATTGACCTTTATGAAACCAACTTAAGAAAAAACTATAATATTACAATTCATTCATTCTTTGGCCTTAATAATGGACTTGTTTATCGAAAGACAACCTGACAAAATGAACCAAACGGTTGCTTCTTATATATTTTTACATTATTGGTCGAATTTTATTTATTATTAAGTGTAAGGTATACTAAGTGCCACGTGGACAAAGTCGTGGAGAACAGCTAGTTAGCTATAATTAAAATACATACCGTTTACTACTTATTACTATAATGTCGTTTTTATCGAATTATAAGCGGAATAAGTCAATTTTATAATAATAATAAAATCTTTTGTTCCTCTTGCTAAGCCTAATTACAGAGTTATAACTTAAATTTAGATGAAGGGTCTGGTTAATTTGGAAACGGCAAATGTATCGAAACATTTATAGCTTGACCGACATCGAGGGTGCATCAAAAGCGCGAACGATTTTGGGGAGCCGAATTCTATGTTTGAACTATATCATCTATGATTGCTATATCACATCTGAGCTAGCATTAATACATATTCTTATAGACTCCTATTTTCACCAGTCATATCACAGCGACTTTTCTTCTCTTGATTACTCATGACAGCTGAGTCCGTGTCTCAATGGCGCCCCGAGCCTGACCACTTCCCTCCCACGACAATTGTTCATTATAAATAATATTTTAACTAGCGGAAAAGTGAATTGGTGACTTGAATTAATCTTTTTATTTAGTTTCCTCTACTTTTAAAAAGTCTATAACTGTAGAAAATTGTATAAGTATATGAAATAATTTATTGATTTTAATAACTGCTACGGGTACTTTGACATATCTATATTTAGGTATGTGTTAAAAGCGACAGGTCACTTGTTATGAAATCTCGAAAACCGCGAGACGTACAATGATGAAATTTGACAAGGAATTAGTTTACCTTTAGTAGACATACGTTAAGATCGGATTTTTCGACAGGGCCGGAATAAGGTCTAAAAACTCGCGCGAGTTTAAATTTACATGGGCAAAGTTGCGGGAAACAGCTAGTATTTTATGCAGGCACTAAACACAACTGTAAAGTTCTTAGAATCAACTAACGCATTCTCGCGTTATTTTTTTTAGCTGCTTTAGCGAGGAAGCTCAGTGGATGTCTGTCTGCCACTGTCAAATATGACGGGCGGTGTGCTCCATTAGATGTGGGAAATTTGATGATTTATTTACATTTTAATAATATAATAATGCACAGCTATTAGTGTCGGATATTATTGTTTTAAATTTCATTTTAATAGAATTTCAATTTGACTTTTTTTTTTTATTTTGGTCTCACCAAATAAGTCAATATAAGTGACTAAGGAGGTGTCAAGACACGCTTATATAAAAGGGTTACGTATCTAATACGCGATAAACGTATTTGCTAAATAACTGCAAAAGTTGTCCCGATTTCGTGGAAAACAATTTTCCTAATGACTTTATAGCATGGTCTTTCAACCTGGAAGCTTTCAAGTCTCTAGGTCTAATAGTTTGGAATTCCTAGAGGGGACCACCTTGTGAACGAACAGACGGACGGACAGTTTGTAACTATAAGGGTTCTTTGTAGAACTCCGGAACCCTTAAAATCATCTATATAAACAATAATAAATATATATAGGACTATATGACACACGGACGTCTGTTCCAAAGCTAGATAACTTAATGCCTGTGTTATAGGTAACAGACGCCTGTTATACACAGATATTTTTTATATAAATTCATACGTATTGGTATAATTCACCCAGATTCGAGGTAGAAATCGAATCCATGACTCCGGAGCGGAAAGCAGGATCACTGCTAGCTGCACCAACAGGCAAATCAAATCAAAGTATATATTATTTTTGTAGTAATATTTTTGAGAAATGTCTAATATTCTTAATATAACTCCAGTTTGGTTACAGTCGAAAGCTAGTGAAGGTTTACATCTTGGACGTTGGACCGTTCTTATTACAATTGCTATAGGGGTGAAAATCGTCCTACCAGTGTAAAGCTTCTTCAGCTTTTTTTTCTTTTGCTTTTGATTGCGTTTAAAATTCATACTTTGTCCATCCTTGATAGCGCTACGCTTGCAGTCCTTTTGATCTGCAGCTGAATTGGGCCGGCGCCTCCGGGTACCAGTACCTCTTTCTCACATAAGATCGACGTGAAGTGGCAGTAATGCTGTCACGTTAAGTGGTGGTATTGTTGTTGCGTTTCGTTCGATTTGTGAGACGTCCCGGTGGCCTAAACTCGTCATTAAAGGCCAGCTAGCCTCCTAGCTAGGTAGTCACTTGTGTGAAACGCCTGCTCGTGTGCCCCTTGTAACACTAAAAAATCTTCCATATACGTGCTTGTCCTACCTAGGATCATTGACTAGCGACGCCCTTACTTCCTGGCATTGGCATTCCTAAGCCCAGCAGTGGACCAACAGTAATAACTCAGCCGTTATCAAACAGAGTCCACTACACTGATTGAATTTGTTACCCGCCGGAACAGAACCGGTTACACATCAGATCAATTAAATGATAGGAAACCTATAGCGATCGGAAACGCTATTCTGTGTACTATAATAATCTCGCATTTCATTCCGAGTTTTATTCTAGTTACGTTCAATTTTAATTTTATTTAAAATTACCGACCAGTTCCGACTACGCTCGGGTCTCCATACTTACTACCAGAAGATGAACAAATCGAATAGATGGTTGTTTTATGCGCCTACAGAGATAGATAATATAATATTTAAATTCTTTGTCGTACTAACTTTTGCATATTGGACATACCTCTGTGGTTTATAACGTGTAATTTAACTATGTATTTTGTTACAAAATTAAATAAAAAAAATAATAATAATAAAAATTATATATTAACACGTGAAGCAAAAACCTTAGGTACCATTTTACGAATGTTGCGCTTACGGAGAAGTATGAAATTTGGTACAATTGTAGTTCATATAGAAGTGGTGCGAATGCCATTATTTTTAACCGACTTCAAAAAAGGAGGTTATCAATTCGACCCGTATGTTTTTTTTTTTTTTTTTCGGTGCCGTCTGCATCAATTTAGCGGAGAACCTATTAGGCTTGGTGCCGACTTCAGCACACCAATAAGTGTCTACTAAATCGTATGAAAGTACTATTTATTTTGTGCTTTTTAGTTCGCCTCGCCTTTTTTGTTTTTGAAGGCGGTTTTCTTTTTATTTAAAAATAATTTATTGTTATATTAATATATTAAATTATTAAACCACGGGCACACAAATGCCAAATTATTTGCTCCATTTACACACACATGTATTGGATGATGTCGAAGCGTAATCGTGACAACTGTATGTTATATTAATTGTAAAATTTTATTTTTCTGTGAATAGATCGTTGTACGCAAAAAGGTTTGTGGGCGAATTTCAACCTTTAGTTTGTATTATTTAGGAGGTAAGCTAAATGTAACACAATATTACCATAACTATTTGGGGTGTTTGTGTGGTGCGGCTCCCCAGAAAATGGAGCATCTTTTATCGTGCCCTTCCTGTCTTGCCACCTGTACGCGGGAGGACCTGATGCGAGCCACAGAGGATGCTGTACGCGTGGCTGAGTTCTGGAACGAAACTGTCTGATGCGCCATCGACACGACAAGAAGAAGAATACCAAAACTATTGTACGACTAGACCAAAGAACTTCACAAGACCCACTAGGAAGCTGGCTAGGCTGGCTAGCTGGCTATTCAGGCAATATTTTCCCAAATATTTCATAAAAATTAAGAAACTTAAGAGTCCTTACAGAATAATTCTAAATATAATGTTAATAATTTTGAGATTTAAAAGTGAAAACGTAAGTTTAGAAGTAGTGAGAAGTGACTTCACAGAATATGATTGTTAGCTATCCGTCTATCTATCGACTTCACACCGACAACAGCGGTAGTATCTTACCAATATCGATGTAGTAGCTTGTATTTGTACACTCTGCAATCCAAGATAAACATATATCTATACAAATAAATTAAATTAACGCGTCTCTTCGTAAAGTTGAAAGGCTATAGGACGATAAGGTAAGTGAATCGGCCCAAAAGAATATTTAGTTTATATTTATAGGTTATGTTACTACATAACCTATTAATACAAACTATCATCAATTCAATCACATCAATTCACAAGTCTAAGAAAAAGTGATGTTTAGTTTTTTTCCGATTTATTTAATATCGATAATATATAGAAACCTGAAACTTACAGAATCATAGTGTCTTACTAGTAGCAACATACCCTGAAAAGATGAATTAAATATCCTTCTTGAGCCGATTCATTTAGCATATCTTGCTATGACCTTTATGTTTTTTTTTATAAATACATAAGACCTTCATCATTTTTGTTTGTCTATTTGATATGGATAATCTCCGAAATTATGAAATCTAAAAAATATTTGGCGGCATTTTCACTGACAGATAGATGATTTTATAAGGAATAATATGATAGCTTCCTTATTTTTATTGAAAGGTTTCCACGTATTGAAATTGAATTTAATCCCAAATAACGCCGCGGGTCACAACTAGTGTTGTATCACTGCTTTATCACATACGGGCTCGCTATTAAAATGAGCAAGGGGACTCCAAGAAAGAAGAGAGAAAATTTGATTATCGTAACTTTTTATGTAACTAATCTGAATTATGCATAATTCTGTGTCATGAGACTTTCAAATAAAATAGTTGGCACAGCAGTTATTCTCAAAAAATTTATTCAGTAAGTGAGTTTCTTTGCAGTAGTAGTGACATGGAATAAAATTATTAATAATGCAATGTGTAATATTATTTATTTTAAAATATATGTAAATACATTCATAAATATATTACACAAAAATACACATACCTGATGCTTAAAGAAATTGTATCGTTTCAATGGATACTAAATATATCTTATTATATTTTTTTATATAGCGTAGGCTTCATCTCCAGAGAATTAAGTAAAAGATTAACTCCCACTGGGAAAACGTTATTAATCTTTAATTTTATAAACACAGTTTTTATTGAAGGAGAAAATACGGCATTAATATTAGTATTCAAAAATATTTATAACTAACACTATATCATAGAAGATTTTGTCTAAAGCCATTCGTTGTTACAGTATGGATCTCATGGGAATATTTAAGTTGTGGAGCGAAACGCTCGTCGAATTAAATATTTGTTGAGACAATGCAGTGCATCATAGATATAATGCTAGTACTAAGTTTTGGTTTTTCTATTAGTACTTATACTTCAAAATTTATGTAACAACAAGCTATTTCCCGCGACTACGTCCCTTCAATCCTTAGACCACCTTAATCTAACAAATAAACAAAGAAATAAATCAGTACTAATGTGGCCCAATAGAAACCTCCATTCTTAGTGGACGTCTATTATTTGTATATTTGTTTATTTATATCTTGTTAAAATCTTTCTCCATTTATTATGACCTCTTATCGTGTGCCCTGCCCATCTCCATTTGAGTCTTTTAACTTTCTGTGTTATATCTATGGTTCTTGTTTTATTCCTGATGACGTAGTTCTTTAGTCTGTCTGATCTTTTGATATTTAACTACGCTGGTCGCTTTATCTTTACTGATGCAAAATGATTTCCTTGTGATAAAGAGAAGCCAACAACGATAAGTACATATTAGGTAATTGGAGATAAGCGCCTAACAAAAGTTTTCATTCACCTACTTAGTTACACCACAAGCGCCATATAATTATGTTGTACAATATCGTTTTTGACCGACTTTATTATACGAGACGAGGACTCTTATCTAACTGATTTATAAGAGGTAAAGATGGTATTTGTTTATTGAATCCAGCCATTTTGTCGTCGAAATACTTTCATTAAATAATTTTTGAATTAAAGACTTAGTGCTTTAAACTACTTTTATAGTTTATTGTCGATCGAATTCGTACCATAACATACTGTAAATGATTTTATACATTTCAATATAATTCTCTAATATGTTTTGCTGAAGTTTAGATCATCTATATATTTGTGTTCAGCGCATTTTTATAATTTTTTTTATATACATATTTATGACAAGGGGCAAACGAGCATTCGGCATTCGCATAAGTTACTACCAAAGCCCATAGACAACTGCAACACCAAAGGGCTGCGTTGCTGGCCTTTAAGGATTGAGTATTCTCTTTTCTTGAACGTCCCTAATTCGTATCGGTAAGGTTCGGTTGTTATCAACCATCGAGAGAAACAAAAATAGAGTAATTGGTTACAAAAACAAACCTTCAAACTTTTCATATAGCTGAAAATCCAACTTCTCGGGTACAAACTTAGGCCGTACTACTTTCGACTCTGTATGTTCTGATTGAAGCTGAGTAGTTATCCCTTTCAGACTAATGGCAGCACAATATCTATTTGCTTAGTTGTTTTTTGTTTTTTACTTTTTTGTGTGTAGTAGATTTAAGTTTTTAGATATAGTGTTGTTATTTATTTTATGTCTGAATAAAGTTTCTTTCTTTCTTTCTTTCTTTCTTTCTTTCTTTCTTTCTTTCTTTCTAATGTTTTGAAATTCCAATAATTTAAATTTATCTACGATTGTGAGATAAATAAGGTACCCATCCAGTCACTTAGGAGGTGTATATAGCAACAATAACTCTTTTTATATTTTTGTTTTGTAATTTAAATCGTTGACATGAATAAATGAATGCAGATTAAAGAATGATGATTATCTTTACAGTGAATAGTTGTTAATCATACTAATATTATAAACGCGAAAGTTTATAAGGGATAAATATAATTCAGGCAGGGCAGGAAAGCGTCTGCCGGGTCCGTAAGTTGCAAATAAAATTGATGTATTTAATGAAATTTATACTCACAAGTAATCGATACTGAGCTGAACGCAGTAAACATCAGGAACATGAGACAGTAGTAAAGATATTTGTAATTATCCGCCATATATTTTGCGTCCTCACCGATATTGTAGTAGAGGAAACCCACCAGAAGTGCCATGCTGCAGTGGATGCCGATAAACATTAGCGTGAATTCCGGATTATGCCAGGTGGACTAAATGAAAAATTACAAAGCAATAAATTCGGTAATTGATTCTAGTAATCACCTTACGCAGTGCTTTCTTTACATTACATTACACGACCTTTAGCCACTATCCAAAGTACGAAACAAGCCTTACAGTAGCGAACTGTAAGGATAGATAAAACAGTTTAGCAGTGCTTTCTTTACATTACATTACACGATCTTTAGCCACTAACCAAAGTACGAAACAAGTCTTACAGTAGCGAACTGTAAGGAAAGATTATTAAGTAAAATAACTTAACCCCATTTTGCGGATAACCCGTCTAAGTTGTGTGAGTAACTGCGTGAGGTTAATGGAAAGGAAAAATGGCGCTTTGTCACTATAAAGCACTAGTCTTTTTAAACTATTCTAGTTATAACGTATCTCTACATTTATTTATTCTCACTTCCAATTTGTGTAAAGTAAAATGAAAGACAAGTAATTACAATAAATGTATAGAACATTATATCTTTTGGAATTTTACTAGAATAAACTCAAAAATTTATACACCTAAAATTCGTTTATTGTAGGTATATAAAGTTTGTATATATGTATATATATTTAGGATTATCATCATATTCTATTTGATATCCGTGACTTGACCTATCTAGTCCTACACATAAGAAATCTCCAAACTTTTTAAGCGTTTAGCGAAAGGAAGCGACGCAATTTTATATAAATAATAAATATATACAGGACTATATGAAACACGGACGTCTGTTCCTAAGGTAGACAACTTAATGCCTGTGTTAAAGGTAACATCCGCCTGTTATACATGGATATATTTTTTTAGAAATATATAAATACATACGAAACTTTTCTGTATTTAGATTTAAATTGAATTGGATGAGAAAAGTGCGCGAAGAAAAGAATTTCTCTCTTTCTCCTTAATTCCTGTAATAAGGTAGTTGTTAAAGGTTCATTTATTTTATTTGAAGCAAAAGAAAAATCCTAAGGACATTTATATCAGGTAATAGAAGGTAATTTTCTTCTTAGATAATGATGGACATAGGTAACTGGTCTGAAAACTAGTTATTAACATATTTTTTCTTTATTCTTATGTCACAAGGGACAAACGAGCTGGTTGCTCACATAACTAACTAACGACGCCCATGGACATCTGCACCACCAGGAGGCTAGCAAATGCGTCGCCGGCCTCTAATGATGAGATTAGGCTACTGGGAAGTCTCATAAACGGAACGAATCGCGACAACAATACCATCACTTGACGTGACAGCTTTGCCGCCACTTCACGTCGATCTTGTGTAAGTAAGGGGTAGTGGTGGACGCGCTGGACCAATTCGACTTAAGACCAAAAGGACCGCAACCCTAATTAATATACCCTTCGGAAGCTACATGTATGTCTAAACTATGCTGATGATGTAGTATTCACTACATTTTACTATTATTTGAAAGGAAGTTAGTTTAACCGAGTTTTTACTTGTAGCTAATGAGGAGGTCATGGCCTAATCAGTGGTCGGCATTTGAGTCGATCGCTAGGTTTAGTAGCTCTTGCTGCGACCGGATGATAGATGGGTGATCCATTCTAGCACTGGTTTTTATTTGATATCGTTGTATAAAACGTTCCATGCAATATACTTATTTAAAACAAATCTATATAAACACCCACATTCAACAAATAACTATGGGATTCGACGCCCTGAGCTATATTCAGCGCCCTAGGCCGACACTTCCACCGATAAATTAACCGAAAAAAATGACCGTGAATATAAATTGCCCCGCGTCTCTATATGTATAAAATGTACAAAGTATTAAATGTTGAATTTTCTTAATTCGTTCAAGTAGTCAAAAGAGCAAAGCGCGATTATAATATATGTCAAAAATATGTGTTGTAGTGGGTAAACCTAACGTAAATAGTTTAGGGAAGTAAGTGATTTTTAAAATACGCTATTTTACACCACTAGACAATACTTCTACATTAGTATTAATCTAATAAAGCTAATTACATAGTTCTATAGATACATTACTTAGTTTAAGATACATTTTCCTGATTATAGGAAAGGTAAATAAATACTCGAAAGTGGAGCTCACCCTACAATTAAGAATTTTTGTTTTTAAATTCTCTATGAAAAAAAAAACAAACATCATAGGAAGCAATATAATATTAAAAAGAAAAGGCGAAATAGCCCAAAACATTGCGCAAATAATCGCAAATAATCTAATACAGAAAGCGAAAAACAACAATATTAAGTCTGAAATATTAACAAATAAAAATAATATGAGGATGCTCTGGCAAACTTTAAATAGAATTACAGGTAGAACTAAAAAATCAATTGACGAAGCTATCCAGAGTTCATTTAGTAATTTTAATTTCCTAATGAGTTTTTAGCATGTTCTATCAACATGGAAATTTTCAAGTCTCTACGTCTAATAGTTTGGAAATGTTAAGGGGGACCAGCTTAGGTAGGAGCAGAACTACAAGGGTTCCTTGTGCTACGGAACCCTAAAAATATCCGCTCCGTCAATTATATTACCGGCTTTCGCGTTTCATCGTGTTATAAAATAATATAACCAGTTTATAATATCGCGAAAGCGGTCCAATTAAGTTTCTATAATTGATTGACATGATGAAAAATACCAAGAAACATTTCTATATACGACCAATACTAAAAAAAAAAAATGCTCAGCATTATTGTAATAGAAACTTAGCAACTTCTATTCTAGTACCTAGCGTCATCACGGTCTATGGAAAAAAAAGAAAAAAAAAAGTCCACGTAAATTGTTGAAGATGTGGCTTTGGGGCGAGTTAGGATGACCGACTGCCATCTGACGTCATCTCCGGAACCCCCACGATCTCCATCTCCATCTCAATCTCGACTAATACCACTGAGTGACATTTAGACAGTAAGCAAGTTTTACCCAAGCAAGAACTTGGGTCTTCGAGCGCTTATGTACTGTTTATTTAATTTAATTTTATTTATTAACGAAAAATTACAGTTAATATACAAGTAATAAGTATCTAGAAGACAATTAAAGGGTTGCACGAATAGGTATTAGTATTAAACAATATTGCAAACAAAGCGCTTGTTTGTTTCTACAATGATTAAAAATTAAACCAATTTTATATTCAGCAAATAAATTATTTTTATTAAATGAAAATTTAAAAAAATAGAAAGAAACATTACTTATCCTTTAACTTTTCTAAAACAAATACGAGTATCGTAATTTATTAATTAATTTCAGCTTTTTAGGGTTCCGCAGTCCCACAAGGAACCCTTATAGCTTCACTTGGTCCGTCCGCCTGTCTGTCCGTCCGCAATGTGATCCCCGCCTAAGACTTCCAAACTATTAGACGTAGAGATTTGAAATTTGACATTTTGATAGAACATGATGAAAAGTTATTAGGAAAATTATTTTGAGCGAAACCGGACAACAACTTTTGACTTTATTCAACAAATACGTTTATCACGTATCAGATACGGAACCCTTCTATTGTTCTAATTTATACGTACAAGTGTATTTATTGTTTCTTTTGAAGATAGTAAATACTTAAATTTCGTACATATTAAAGATAGTATAGGATATTCTGTTGGTATTATATATGGCCTAAAAGCTAAGTTTGCGGTTTAACTCATAGTTTTACTACGGAGACAGTTACTTTGCGTCATCTACTGAAGACAGTCTAGTAAGTGAAATAGTTTTAAAGGTAAACTTTTAGAGTGTATTTCTGAAATAAGGTGATTCAAGCCTTAACATTTCTATTACAGCTGGTTATTTAAAAAATATTGCTTTTTTTATTACCTACTAATTATTTGCATGAGAAGCTAAACTACTTTGCTTTAATCCGCGAATGAATACGAGGAAAAATCGGTGTAATGCTGCAACCCGAAGGCTATCTTACGATATCCATTTCGACTTTCTATCAATAAGCAAAGTCTATATAAGGTCTGACGAAATTATTTAACATTGTCCGTCAACAAAATCGTCAGTCAAAAAAATCGTACGACAAGAACGACGTGCCGCTACAGTAGAAACACAATAAACTCGAATGCGTGCCTCCAACAGAGGGCAGTAATATGCAAGTGAAAAATTTCTCATTTCATAATGCGTTGAGTATGTAGTTTCAGAGTTATGGAGGCCGCGATTAACATATAAATGTGTGCGGAAAATGGAATGTGTGAATGAAATATTTTTCACTTTATTGGAGTTATGCAATGCTTTCGCGTTGAATTCAAATAAGAAACACGCCGTATGTTTCAAAGGCATTGTGGAAGGCTGTGCGCGATTTTAAATTTATGGAATTTCCTCTTAGAAAGCGTGTTACGAAAAACTCGCTTTTCTGACGGAATACAAAATATAGCTTGGTGTAAATGTTCCTTATTTTTTTCTAAAGATGTTGCGTACTTTAGTCATGCTTTATTTTTTTTTTATAAAACAAAGGGCAAACGAGCATACGATTCACTTGAATCGTATACTATACTACCCATGCCCATGGACAAATGCAATAAGTATGCTCTTTTCTAGAAGGTACTTTATTAGCGAATGGCCCGTGGGCCGCAAGGAGCCCGCTATCCTTCTCTTTGTGGCTTATTTTATTTTGTTATTCAATATTATTAGTAATAAGTAATAATTATATTATTTGAGCGCTAAGTCTCACAAACCGAACGAAACGCGACAACAACACCATCGCTAGACGTGACAGCATTGCCGCCACTTCACGCCGATCTTATGTGAGAAAGAGGTACTGGTAAGCGGACATGCCGGCCCAATTCGGCTACAAGCATGGCGCTACCTCTAATTAAAATTTTAAACTTTACTTACCACGGCAAGTAATGTGATTTTGTCTGGACTGTAATGAAGATATTTTACCGTATCTGTGGGTGATGTTTAAGGCAACGACGGGACTTCCAGTAAAATAACAATATAAATTTTATCAAAACCGATCTAGTGCTTATAGAGAAATCAACAGAATAATAAAAAATCATATAGATATATATTGTTACACGTCGATAATGTTTTCGTTTACTCCGAAACCTCACTTGACAAAATATATTTACTTTTTACTAAAAATTTATAAATAAATTATTTTTAAATAAAAACAAACCCGCCTTCTTATTTTTCGCTTTTTATTTCCTTAATGTTTTTTTAAAGGAGGTTTTCTTTTTATTGAAAAATAATTTTGTTTTGCTGTGTCTAATTTTAGCTTTATCAGGTTGGCACACGGCGTTTGATTTTGTCCGCCTCTTCTTAGGCTTGCGGCAGATATGACTATCCTATATACATATCTATATCTAATATATAAAATTATCGTGTCACGGGGTGCGTTGCCAAAGTCCTCCGAAACGGCTCGACCGATTTTCATGAAATTTTGCGTGCATATTGGCTAGGGTTGAGAATCGGTCAACATCTAGTTCAAACCCCACCGCCGTTGGGGTATTGTCGCACCCACTCCTAATACAAGTTTTTAATTTAAGCTTAGTAGGAGGGAAAAAAGGAAATATTAGACATACTTAAAAAGTATCCCTAATATTCTTTACAAAAAAATAGACAACTGCAATACTAGAGGGCCCGCAGATGTGTTGCTGGCCTTTGAGAAATGAAAATGTGTAATGTTCATGTTTTCCCTCTTACTAACCTTAAATTAAAAGCTTATCTAAGCCGCTGGTTTTGCTCTTTTTATGGTAAAAAAAAAACTATATTCATAAAGCTCAACATATTTACTAACGCTAACTATATCTAGTATAGTATGGTTATTATTTATTCATTGTATTGCAATTAACGCTAGAAGTAATCTAGATAAGTTAATCAACTCTACTAAAGCTCTCCCCAGTTTAATTAGCGGGCGGATATTGGCCGTCTGGTCGCCAGCACCTTAGCAAACAGCTGTGTATTTACTTGGATTATCGACTTTATACGGGTAAAGGTTGTTGCTCATTATACTAACTAACACTATTGATTGATTGAGCCGATGAATGAATGCTATAGAAACGTTAATGCTAACGTTCTACCCAGTTTAACTAACGGGCGGATCTTGGACGTCTGCTCGCCTTCACCTTAGCAAACAGCTGTGTATTTACTTAGATTATCGATTTTATACGGGTAAAGGTTGTTGCTCATTATACTAACTAACACTATTGATTGATTGAGCCGATGAATGAATGCTATAGAAACCCAATAGATTTCCAAATAAAAATACTAGATATATCGTTATACCATATAGAGATGCTACTTCCAAAATTCCTATGTATAGTCGACCAAGAAAGTGCATTAACATTTTGGATGACAGCTTCTAGTTAAAAAAAATTTTGCTAAGGGTTATTGTTAGAAATTAACGTAATGCATAACAAGCAAAAGTAGGCCTTTTAACTAATTGACGTGCTAACAACATTCGACCTTAGCGTGGCAAACCAATTTCTTGGTCGACTATACTAAATAGGTACAACAGCTTAGCCTCTACGATGATTATATTACACACCACTCATCAGTCTTCGCCCTTTACACATATAGTTTACAGACATAAATCCAATAGCTTACGATTAACATGTAAATATCAAATCAATCTAAACATCATAAACTGCAATTACACGTCAGAGTAATCACGATTCGACCAGAGTAGTTTGGGTAGATACATCTGACCCACTGAAACGTAGCAATTACATAGATTGGACATAAAATGTTTAACTATACAGAAATACGTGGGTAGAGCGACGCAGTTGTTTATAGGTTTACATTCTATTTTTTAAACCTAACTACCATTACAAATGAATTTTTAAGTTTATTGCTTATTCTGTTTTTTTAACTACTCATCCGGTCATTATTTTCCTTGCTTTTAAACGCTTTGAAATTTTACCAGTTAAGGATAAATAGAATGAACTATTTGACCTTTTAAATAAAGAGTACTGTTTCTATAGAATAGAAAAAATATAGCTACCTATATAATATTAACAACTGTTTATTACTATATTAAAAATTATTGCATATTTAATTAATAGTAACCTTAGTTAACAAAATACCGGTGTAATAATACCGGTGAATTGAAATTCAAACACCGGTATTATTCCTAGCAATTCCTTGGAGCACTCAACGTGATAAATGCGGTAATAGAGTGATCCCACATCTATCCTTTGTAGAGCAAGAAAAAAGCGGTCATATTAACAACCGTTTTTTAAAGTCGGTTAAAAGCAATTTCAATAAAAGATTATAGTAGCTAGCCGATAATTTTTATTGCGTCTATTAAAAGCGTTGCATTATTAAAGTTTATCTTCAATTTTCACGATGACAGTTTTGCAAGCTAAAAGCTTTTAATTTTATTAACATCCAATGAAACGCGAAATGTTACGGACGAAAATAAAGCTTTATACATTTTTGTCCATCATATCCATATGGACGCGTAGAAAAAGCTTTTATTATTTGAAAGTAAATAATTTTATTTTAATCTGCGTCGTTCCACTGATTGCCAAAACTCTGCGTCAAGACATAATAAATACTAGCTGTTACCCGCGACTACGTCCGCAAAAACTAGATGAAAAATTTTAGCGTGATGGTAGCCTTCGTCGATAAATGGGCTATCTAACACTAAACAAAATTTTTATATCGGATCAGTAGTTCCTGAGATTAGCGCGTTAAAGCAAACAATCAAACACTTCAGCTTTATATATTAGTATATATTTGTCTTTCCTAGACAAGCACCAAATTAATTCGAGATCGTATATGTAAACGAGGAAATCTCAATTTCAAACAAATCTTCTAGTCCAGTAATATTAGATTTACCTTTTTAAGAAAATTCCGTTTTAAATTATATAGACGAAGGTTATTATCGTGAATTTGTGACTGGTGCTATAATTTTAGATCTCGAATTTCATTTCACAGTTTTAGATCGCCACAAATATATACGTATTATATCATATGGGATATACTAAATTTTCTTGCAATAATTCACGCAATCTAGCTTTTTTTAAAAGCACGATAAAATTATTTGCAATGACGCATGCATTTGTGAATAACCAAAATATAAGCGCAAACTTTAGCTTTGTTAGTGACACGTTTCAGTTTGAAAAAATCGGGGTTTTTTTATTAGAAATAACGACAAATTCTTCACTAGTGTTTCAAGTTTTAATCGACGCGAAATGTCACCTTATAATAAAAGTGGCAATAAGTTTTTTTAACAATACTTTTTAGACAAAAACGTGTCAACTACATTTGAAGTTACTTATTTTGATCCGTCCTTTATCTTATATTTTAGCCGCTAAAAATTATATACTTAAAAGCTTTAGCTCGTCTATAGCTTGTATTTTTGACGTTAATAATTAAATATTAAAAAAATAAATCTCAATTTTTTTTAAAGATTATTAGTTTCTGAATAAGAGTAATTTGAGGCACATAGTGCATATTTTAATAGCAAAAATGAACTTGTGCATATTATCACATAACGCTATAACGTATTTGTGTGACTTTTTAAAAAAAGGAAAGAAAAAAAAGCTTTTTACTAAAGGTAAGTAAGATAAGATAAGTAATACATTTACTTTTATAATTTAAATTATAAAATATAACCGACAGTACGTACTTCACAAGTGTGTGTCATACAATAATATCACATAAAAACCGCTCTTATATCCAGTGCAGCTGTCGACACGACGACGGCTTAAACGAGTCTACGTAAACAATTATACGACTTAACCATTGTAAATGCAAATTCAAATGATATTTTATTAAAGTAGAATTTTACAAGCTCTTTGGAATCGTAAAATATTTTAAAAGCTACCACTGACTCGTAAGAGTCGAGCCACGAGAAGAATCGGCAAGAAACACGTTAGCCACTCTGTTAAATATAGTTCTTACGAGTACGAGTTTAATACATTGTTGCAGCGACTGCTGGAGCAACTCAATCAATCAATGCCAAGCAGTTTTATTTTCAAAACAGTCTTCGATCGCATAATAAGCCATACGAATAAGCGTGTTTTTTAAAATATTTACGCAAACTTTGTGCTGTCTTTGTGTAATAGATCCTTAAATAAAAAAAAGGAAAACACGCTCGCGCTTCCCGTTATTTGGCTTCCGCACGAAAAACTGCTCATTCGGGCAACCTACCAGTAGCAGTACCAGCAGTAGCAGTGGCAGGGGCAAGAGAATTTTTGTGTTCACATTCTCCTCCTGCCTGCTTCCCTGCTTCCGGGGAATTGATCTGAATATAAACAAGGTATTAAGACTGGTTATAGACATTCGAAAATTAAAAATGTGATGTTTATGTTAAAAATAAATGTAGCGTGAAGGCATTAAATGGGTGTGTATAGTGAATGTAATACCTGTCTTGCGTGTATAATGTGTTTATCTTGTATGTATAGTCTTTTATTATAAATCAGTGTGAAATTGTATAAATGGATATAAAGATTTTGTAACATAATAGCGTAATATTATAAAAATGTATTTTAATAATAGTTAATAATATTGAAATGACATTTTTTATCTGTTTGTCTTTTAAACTAAAAACTTATTTCATTTAAAAATACCAAAATAGCTGTATCTCAGCGTTCGATGGAGATATCAAAATAATTCTTAGAGTGGCTGATAGAGTACGTTGAAACGAAGCTGCCTGTAAAATTAACTCCGTTTAGATCTGAAACGTAATCGGTCAGTTTAATATTAGGCGTGCGATATTTCAAAACACGTCTAAGACTGCTTTACCCGAAGTATTACTTGTTAATATTATGAATACATACAGACCCTGCATTGTGGGGTTTTCCTTCGAATAATGCCGCTTACTTCTTCCCTTGGACA
Source organism: Charaxes varanes (assembly GCA_024363005.1). NCBI lineage: Eukaryota > Metazoa > Arthropoda > Insecta > Lepidoptera > Nymphalidae > Charaxes > Charaxes varanes. Next base: position 7,177,087 of record JANCMC010009603.1, read on the forward strand.
GCGCACGCTGCGACAATGAGACTCAAACACAAAATAAAATCTGCAATAACTAACCCATCTGGTAAGTGAATGATCCTATTTTATTTGGCTACTACCCGTTCCTTGTACTTAAGCCTTACTTGAGCTTTTCTCACGACTGTCCATCAATACTCACACCTCATTCCTGTTACTGTTCAGGGAGTTTCCACCCTGGGAGGATGAAGGCGGAGAACATTAAAATTGAAATCGGGTGCAATACAAATTTAATGGTGATAGAACGAATTGTAATATTAAAACGAATTAATATAGCGAAGAAAAATAACCCGAAAGAATGCCATATAAAATCAACCAACTACAGCCATAAGAGGTTTTACGGGTTTATAAATAGGTTTAATGGTGCCTTCAATGTCGCGTTGCATCCTATAAAGCTCATAAAAATGAGATCAATAACAAATGCTCCATTGTTATTCTCACATACAGCATCTAACGACGTTTATAGAGTATGAGATATGGGAATAAAATTCAAAGCTGACCATAATACAAGCTATAAACAAAATTAACAACACAGGGACCCCCGCTGCTTTCAATTTTGGATCTGACATCGGCCCTAATTCAATAAAGCAATAAAATTCACCTAATTATGTAAATGCTTTTAAATTATCAAACATTATGCTTTGTGGCTTAAAAAAACATGATAGATGACGTGCAGTTAACTTGTGAATTTTGATTAATGGATTAGAAAGTAGGCACATGATAATAATGCAATTATTCTAACAAACTGATTAATTTGCAGTTTCATTATTATTAGTGTGAGGATGATATTGCGTTTAAAATAATACAATTGGATTGGCATTACTAGATCAAAAACCCTAATGATTTTGATTTATGTGTTGGTCTATCTATTGTATAAAAATATGAGAAATAGATAAATTATACATAGCAATTAGTAAAATCTCGGTTTTAATTGAATTCGTAAAATGCCTCTGTTCCAAAAAGCTAAATTAAAATTGAGCTGTCGAGGAAATTAACGAAAAATTTTTTATAATCTTTTATTTTACATTTTCCCTTCTCTTTTCATTATTTGCGCAATATGCATGTAATCTTATATCAACCACTGTACATCGCTTGTCTGCTTTTTTCTTTTTCTTGGATTTGCATGAATATTTTTCTTTTCAGTACCGATTTATGGAAAAACCCGTTACGGTAATCAGGTAATAATAGTGGGCAAGAACACCTTCAGATTTGTGCCTCGTAGAAGAAACAGAGAACATCTAGGATATTGGATTTGTACTCATAGGTCGTGTAATGCAGCCATATTTACAAAAAATGATACTATAGTTAGAACACGAGGAAGCCATAACCACTAAGAATTCTCGTGATTTTAAGAGAGAAAGGACATGTTAACATCTCTTCTTATAATACATCGACACAACATTTTATTTCTAGGTATATTGATTTCTATTATTACGATTTTTTCTATTTTTATACATGTACTATTAATATCCTAATAAGGTCATTATTTCGAAGTACAAGGAACATTTATACAATAATAATTTCTGTTGTCAATACTCTTTTCTTTCAAATCCTTGACATCTTACGGATATCGATGATGAAATATTAGTAACATCCCAGGATTCTATATCTAAGAGTTATTACGTTATGACAATATAAAGTTTATTTTATATAAGAAGTTAAATTGTTTTTGTTTGCATTTCTATATCTTCAGTTAAATTTTCTCGGGGGCGCGGGTAATTTGCTATCGCGAGCCGCATTAAGTGCTTATAATGTGGAAATTAAAAAAATACACGACATTTCAAAGCGGACCCTGGTACTAGATCGGAATAACGCTAGAAAGAAGAAGAAGATTAGAATTTTAGCTCAGGATAACTGTATCCGGATCAATGGCTTACATTGTTAACTTTATTTATCTGTCTCAAGGATATATTTTTCTGAAATTATATATTATCCTATGGATAAAGTTTAAATGAGATTTACAAAAGAGTCTTAAGCTGTGTAAGGTTCCACACCTAGGTATCTTACAAGTGCTTTCTCTATATAATTTTAAGGCATATATAGTATTTACTTCGTCTTGGGCACTTTGAATTTATGAGCTGAACTTAAGCGGTGCACGTACGGCAAGTTACCCGAAGCGTTGGCTGGTTATGGCTGGCTTAGTGGCTTAGGATAACTATATCGGGTTCAATGGCTTAGATTGTTAACTTTATTTAACTCTATTATTAAATCTGTTCCAATATATTCGAAGTGTCCCGCTTTGCATTTATTACTATTTCTTAAATAACTTCAAAAGTTATTTTCTGATTTCGCTGAAAATAATTTTCCTAATGAGTTTTAGTAGGTATATTTTATTATAACTTATACCGTAGAGCCTCAATAGCTCAACGGTATAAGGTATGGACTGAATTCCGCAAAGTACCCGGTTCAAACTCCACCGCCGTTGGGGTATTGTCGCACCCACTCCTAATACAAGCTTTTAATTGCAATGCTGTCACGTCTAGTGATGGTGTTGTTGTCGCGTTTCGTTCGGTTTGTGAGACTTCCCGGTTGCCTAAACTCATTAAAGGCCGGCAACCCATGTGTTGCCTCCTGGTCGTGCAGATGACCATGGGCGTCAGTAGACATTTAGCTGCCTGCCGCCTGCTCATTTGCTCCTTGTAACATTAAAAAAGAAAATCAAACTTATGAAGAGAAAAAGATATTATTACGGTTCAAAACATGGACAAAATCACTGAATTCGACGCAGGCGAAGTCGCAGGCTTTAACTAGTAAACGTTATACATATCTTTACCTATGAAATTTGGGCCATCTGAACACAAAAGATAAAGAAACAAAAGTAGGTTTGCGTTGTTGACATGTGTCGGGTTTATTCGAGGTTGACATTGGAACTACAGAATGGATTTTGTGCGATATTTTTAAACGAGGTTGTCCTAGTTGTTTCCTACGGTATGTTTAATCTGAATGGTTAAATTAGTAACGGCTAGCTACCAAACGTAATATCTTTACAAATAAAATACATATCATACGGACAAATATACCCCTAATTCTGCCGTTGTATATATAACTTCTAAATAAGTGGTTTAACAATGTAAACTACATATTTCTTTATTTTATTATAACTATATAGTAAAATACCTTGGCTTGTCAAGAACTACCAGAAGTTTATTATTAGAAAGGACATCTAAAGCCGTACTGGTAGGATCATATCTGATTTGACTATGCAGGGGAGGGAACACTGGCAGCTTCTGGTCTACTTAGCTGCCCGCTGTCTGCTCGTTTGACCGTTGTAACATAAAAAAAGAAGCTATTTTTAAGCTTAGTTGGAGGGGAAAGGGTGAAATAAGGCATACCTAGAAAGCATTCCTGTTTTTATTCTTCTTCCTACCGCTATCACAGTCTCGTACCAGGGTCTGCATAAATTGCAGAGGATGTGGCTGTGGGACGAGACAAGATTACCTACTACCGTCTGACTATACAATCAATCACGACTAATAACACTCAGTGGCATTAATTAGCAAACACTGTTTTACGTGCCTTCCCGAAATATGAAGGAGGTAGACGATATTGAAAACAAGTATCAGAATGGATCACCCATCCATCATCCGGCCGCGGTAAAAACGGCTTAACCTAGCAATCGACTCAAATGCCGACCACTCATAAAGGTACAACCTCCTCGAAAAAAAGACATAATTATTTTAATATCAGATGGGCTAAGTCACGAGCGACGCCTAGTTGATGCTTAAAAATGTCTATTGTATTGCGATATAATAATATTATTTTGTGTTTCGTCTTATTTTGAAGCCAAATTAAATCAAAATATAACATGGGAGTGCTTTTGTTATTCTTTTAAATAAATTGTCATTGTCACAGTTTCTCAAACTTTCTTTGTTGTGAAAGATAATATTTTACATTATTTTGAATAATAAATAATTTTATTTTAACCCGTACGATCATTCCTTGTCTTGGTAATTACAAGAGACTTAACCTACCGTTAACAACAACAAGGAGTTAATAAAAAACTTATTAACTATTACTTAATTATATTATTTATACAGCCTCAATAGCTCAACGGTATAAGGTATGGACTGGAATCCGCAAGGTGCCCGGTTCAAAACCCACAGCCGTTGGGATATTGTCGCACCCACTCCTAATACGAGCTTTTAATTTAAGCTTAGTAGGAGGGGAAAAGGGAATATTAGACATACCTAAAAAGTATTCTTAATATTCTTTAAAAAAAAAAAGATTTACTAAATTATTAAGACAGCTAAGACGCGACCATTCTTATCTCTCTTATGAGTAACTAGGTAATTCCCGCGACTTCGTCTGTGTAAAATTAAAATTGCGAGTGCCCAAAGACCTCTTGAATTCGGCACCATCAAAAAATCTTTCCATTGCGGATGTCTAGTAACTGTAAACTACTTTGCCGATTTAATTTTTGTACGTCCCGCCATTTTCGAGATTTTGTAACAGGTGACCTTTCGCTTTTACATACAAATATTATACATATAAATGAAAATATGACGAATGTAAATCACAATCGCAAATCTGGCTAAACCTCCATAACCTGATTTCGGCAGTGACTATTTTATGTACGGATTTTTCAAAGGCAAAGGTCGTATCTTAACAACCACTGACTTTACTAATCCGAATGAATACTATTCAATACTAGCTGTACCCCGCGACTTCATGCGCGTGAATTTAGTGACTTTGTTAAATTTTGAGGGTTTTTATTAACTATAATTAGTTCCCCATAAAATAAAAACCCTAGACAGGTAATCGTATTTTTCTAAAACTAAAGCAGTCGTGTTACTAATTATATTTTCAGCTATCTACCAGTGAGTGAAAGTCTGATCGAAATCGGGCCAGCCGTTTCGGAGGTTACCCGCAACCAACAGACAGACAGACAAAAATGTTTTTATTTGAGTTTTTGTTAAAGTTATCGTGTATACTATATAGTGATATGCAATTGGTTAATAAAGGTAATTTTGACGTTACAAACATACCCTTCAATTTTATTTATATGTATATATTAAGGCCCATATTTACGACTATATTGTAGGTTGAAGCAGTTTTTTTTTTCACAAACTCTTTATTAATGTCAAATATTTTAAAATCTACCACTGATGTCTTATTTTCCCAAGATATAGTTTTACATAATTTGATGAGGTCGCAACTAATCAGTGGCCGGCATTTGAGTCGATCGCAAGGTTAAGCAATTCTAACAGCGGCCGGGTGATAGATGAAAAACTCATTAAAATTACCTCTTAGGTCTAATTTTTCTACCACTCCTACTGACAAGTTCTTCCTCTTTCTTCTCATCTTCTTTTGCTTCTTCCTTAATCTCGTCCTCTTTTTTGGACCTTCCACGCGGTGTCTTGGGTTCTTTGATCTTTGGTGTTTCTTTGACAGGAGTTTTGGCTGTCGATTTGCGACCTTTGCCCGCCTAGAAAGGAAAATTAACAACATATTATAGAGTTTGTGAAAAAAATAACTTTAAGTAAATAAAAATAATAAATATATAGGACTATATGACACACGGACATCTGTACCTAAAACAATTTAATGCCTGTGTTATAGGTAACAGCCGCCTGTTACACACAAATATGTTTTTTTTAATATATAAATACATACATATGAATAAAAGTTAAAAAATCAAGTAAACTTTATATAACAAAAAAATTAACAAAATTCTAATTGCTTTTATAGTATCATATACGTGAAGCGAAAACTTTAACCAATATACACTGCGAGCACTGTAAGCTGTGACATCAATTTTGTATACTGTAAAGGTGTTCCTTTTTCCTAAACTGGTTACAGTTTAAAACGGAACACAGTCCAGTATTACTGACATACCTATTAAATTTTTCATTTTTCACTTCTTCAATTTAACAAAACCACGATTGTGTCAAAGCGTAAACATGACTACCGTATACAAACTCATTGAAGAGTCGACCAAGAAATTGGTTTGCCACGCTATAAGGTCGAATGTCGTTTGCACGTCAATTAGTGAAAAGGCTCATTTTTGCTTGTTATGCATTACGTTAATTTCTAACAATGACCCTTAGCAAAATTTTCTTTAAGTAGGAACTGTAATCCAAAAACGGTAAAGCAATATCTTAGACGACTATACAAAGAATTGAAATTTTGTATATGGCTTTAAATAAGCATATAGTATGCAATTGTAAAGATTTGAGATGATCCCTAGCCTCTTTTAAACTATCACATACCTTGCCTTCGTCGATCACTAAAGTACCAGTTTCGTCGGAATCCTCGATTCCTGTGTCATTTTGTGTTGTGTTCTACAAACAATAAAAAAAAATTGTAAACATTTTGATGTAACTTATTACAATTATGTAGCTCAGTTTGAGATAACATTAAATGTATTATGAGGTATATCACAGTTCAAGTTTAAATGTAAAGGGCCCGCTACGTAAATTTAAACTGTTAGTCCCCTCGACAAATACTTGCCCAGCCTTAAAGGAGTTACTTTAGCTAAAGACTATTTAATCTGTGGATTGATTAAAAAGCACACAATATATTTATAATATGCGCTCTTATTTAATCCATTTTCTTAACTCAGTAATATAATATCAAAATGGTAAGAAAAAAAATTATTCACTTTTCGAGCTATGCCTAAAATTAAATAAAAAACATGATTTTTCAACATGGTTTTCTCATCAGTGTACAGTATAAATGTGTTTAACATGTATTCCACATAATAGGTGCAGTTAGAACCGAATATAACGACATCGGTTACAGCGACGTACGATTCGGCTGTAACGGCCAACTAACATATTTTTCATTATTTTTTTTCCAAAAACTGACCCAAATCTAACTTTGCAATTGCACCTTAAACTATTAAACACAGTGCGCATAACTAACAGTAGACACCGTTGTAATTTAATCTGGATCACGAGTTTTTGCGCTAAATACATCTCAACATATGAGGATTATAATGTCATAATAATCGGTTTTAACTGTATATAAAATATATATAATAAATATATATAAACTATAAATGCAAGATACTTATAACTGAATAACAAAGCCGGTCAATTGCGACTCAGACTCGCGCATTAAGGGTTCCGTACTAACACATAATATTTAACCAGGTTATTTTAAGATTTATACTTTTCATAAGATTTCATTTAATTTGAGAGTCACCTCATTTTGTTTTGTGATGTCACATTAAATTTACAGGTTTTTGAATTATTCCTATACTTATAGACTTAGCTTCTTGCCAAATTGCATGATTCTAGCTCAATGGGAAGTACCATATACGTTTCACTGCACTTTTCGAAAATACTAACATGACATAAACGGCCATATCTCTTGATTGCATATACTTAGGAAATTGTTTTTTTTTACAGCTTCTAGAGACTGCAGACTGCATTATTTAGTATTAATTTGAACTCTACACTTTAATGAGAAAAAGGGTCTTGACGGAGAAACAGATAGACAAACAGACAGACGTTCAATAAAGTGATCCTATTAGAGTTCTTATTTTCCTTTAAAGGTACGGAACCCTAAAAATAGCACAGTCATTCTAAAATCTAAGTACGTATACATATACGTACAAAATACATATTTTGAGTGTAAAGCGAGTAGTACTTGTAGAACTTACAGTTCCATGGGAGACCAACATCCCCATAGACCATCTGTTAAAAACGAACAAGTACTTTGACCTAACCAATGAGCTCACTAAAAACGGTTATAAAACCAGCTTATTGTATCGACGACGTTAAAAAAGCGCCAACACCGAGATTTAACGCAACGCTTTTTTAACTCTCGTACGAATGAGGGCTAACTGTCTATCTTGGGAACACACGTCCGTGTGTCATATATTCCTATATACCTATTTTTTATTATGCTGGTTTTCTGTACAGACGACCTATTAAAAAGTATTTAGATTCCTACTTATAAGTATCATTAGCGCAACGCTTTAATGGTTTGTCTGCTATACCTACTTCAAACTTTGTCTAGGAGCTCGCGAACCGACTTGAGAGTGGAGTGTGAGAGACTACTTAGCGATGAACGTCCGTAGTTTGCCTACGAACAAATACAGCTTTGAACCTTTGTTCCGACTATTTAAAGCAATACTTATAAGATTAAAATATACAACTAGAAAAATTTTGGACCTCTATTTTGACTCTATAGTAAAAAATCTTAAACTATAATTAAAAACCCGCTAAAACTAGCTTAATTTCTTTTGTTTGGGACATTGATTGTTCTCGTAGTTCATACAATAGCGTAAGGTGCAAAAACACATATGTACAATTTTTCTTACGTTTCCTGATTAAATATACCGGCAATTTTTTTAAAATATTATAAATGTAAGGAACACTTTGAGATATTCCTAATAAAATTTTATAACAGTTTTTAAGTTTTTTTTAAGAGCTTGTGTTTGAAACGAGCACCTTACATATTTCAGTCCAACCTTCCATTATCGAGCTATGAAGGCTTCTAAGTGATAAATTAATGAGTACTGCGTGCTTTCTTTTAAGTTCTACTTTTACGTTTTTTTAGTTGGTAAAACCATCGAGAATGTTTGTGCTGAACCCGTGTGATAAATAAAAATATTTTCATTGAATGCGTGACAAGTTGCGGAGTAAAGCTAGCATTCGATAAATTAATATTCAATATTATATTTCTATAAATAAAAATATATTGAAAATATCAGAGTAAAGCTAACAATGCAAAATACTTTTTTCTAATTTGGTACTCATAAGACATATTTTACGATCTTTATTTATTGCAACACCAAAAAGAACACACAACACTCAAAATAACGAAAAGAATTTCGTATTTAATATCATTCGATGATAGATTATATAATCTATAAGGAACTGTTATTTAGATTTCAAAAAGTCTTTTCTCTGTTGCTGTAATTTCTGCTCCAGCAATGTTATTTTCTCCTGATACTTTCCACTTTCTCTCGTCAACGCCTGTATAGCGGAGTCCTTGCGCGCCACTGCCACTTTCACTCTGGAACAATGCAAGATAGAAGACTATTGCACTGAGCGCAAAGTGAGTTATTGTTGCACGGGCGCTATGTTGGCTTCCGAGCGAATGCGCTAAATTATCGGGTCAATTTAGTCATAGATTACTGCATGTGCATTAATTGCTCACATCATTAAGATGCGTAATCTACTTTTCCTTCAACTACATCGCTGTCTTTTTCAACTTTTTAATCTTTTCATGCTAAATATCAAAGTTTTGCAATGGTAGAGAATGGGGGCCTGTTTTTTAGTCTCACAAACCGAACGAAACGCGACAACAACACCATCACTAGACGTGACAGCATTGCTGCCACTTCACGCCGATCCCATGTGAGAAAGAGGTACTGGTACCCGGACGCAGCGGCCCAATTAGGCTACAAGCATGGCGCTACATCTACTAACAATAAAGTACCTCCTTGCCAAATTTCATCTTTGTATATGTCCCGCGGTTTTCGTGATTTCGTGGTAGGTGACCTTTCGCTTTTATCCCTTCGGATACTAGCCGATTCACATAACTTCATTCAGATTCTTCCTTTAATCTGCGAATAAAACCAACTTTGTATTGTGAAGAATTAAGTCACCTTAAGAAGTTTTGTCAAAATTTTAAACAATGTTTTTGTTTTTTTTTTGTTGTCATGATTTTTTTTAATATACAGAACACATTGATGTTCAGTTTCAGGATGCTAAATTATTTTGCATAAATCGGAGAAAATATACAAGAAAATGCTATACCGCTCAAGGCAAGGAGCTAGTCATCGGTAAAGGCACAGCGCTGCACCAATTTTCTGTTGTGTGGTAACACACGTTTCACTTAAAAACCTGTGTTGAAATAAATTGCGACATTAGGGTATACCACCAATAAACACCTAAAAGGGAAAGCCTAAGAAACCTTGTAACTCAGGTGATACTAACTTCTTCTTCTTCTTCTTCTTCTTGTACTATAGCGGAAATAATGACAGTAAGCATAGACATGGAGTAGGGTGCATGATTAGGAAAAGTCTCAAAAGTACGCATTTCCTATACTAGTACATTCGTAAAGGGAATCAAAATCTATGGGGTACTTCCCGGTAATCTAGAACCATGCACTTTGGCAAAAAGGCTATAGGTTATATAGCTTGAATTCCAAGTATAGGAAAATTTTGAGAAACGTTTATTTGTAATTACAAAAAAAAAATATTACGGTGACACATAAAGAAAAAATCGAAAAGTATAAATTTTAAAGTAAATTATTATATGATGGTACGGAACCCATCATTCGCGAGTCTGACTCACTTGCCCGGTTTAGTTTTTAATTTTGGAGTCGCTGGTCCAGTTGATAAGATAAAAAGCACGTTTATAAAGATATGCATCATTAAGCGTATGTGCCATTGCTAACAAAATTTACGAAGGTGAGGGACGTCTGTAATATTAAGTGTAGTAGTACATTATTGATTTGGATTAAAAATGGCGCCAGCAGTCAAATACACTAAGGTAATCACACTTATTATTTTTTATTACCATCATACAAATCTGTATAGAAAACAATATTTTTTAATTTATATTATCAATTAGCGGAACCGACAAACGTAGTTTCGCCCGCTGTTAGCCAGTTAGCCAATCTCCTTTATTTATTTTCCATAAAATATGACGCAGGCCGTATGTTAATACAGCCTGCGTCATGCTTCGGCATGTCAGTGAAAAAAGGTCTAGTACGAACGTCTTTTATTTAAAGCATTCTGCAGTAAAGACCAAATCTGTATTTTTTATTATTTTCAAATAATCTTTACACCAGAGCACACCCCGTGGGGCGTGCAATATTATATTTTTTGGTTTTATTTAGCGTGACGCATTCCACGACTGGACATAGAGGTTCTAAGAATACACAATCACAAATATTTTCTCCGAGGCCTCATCTATCTCGTCACGTCTAGTTGTCTATTATTGTTAAATTGACAATACAATTGCTTCGAATGGAATTCTCTTAATGCCGGAGCCAGACATAGCTCAAAGTGTTTGTACATTTTTCTCTTTGAATTCTACAAAGTACTACAAAACTTTGCACAGACACACTAAGTCCCCGGCCTCACTACGTGATCATTCAAATTAAGCTATGTCTGGCACCGGCATAAGGATATATATTAGGTGCGGACGGACAGCGAGAATTTGAATTATTTGAAAGGACCCATCCCCCATCACTAGGCCCTTTGAAATACCTTCGGATTTTAATGAAGCGAAGCTCGATGATAATTAAGTCCAAGACTAATAAAGCTTACTTATGCTTTAAGCAGTGACTTTGTCCGCGTTGAATTCAAATAATTCTTATCAATTTCTGTGCGGAACCATTGTTGTTTTGCTATAAGTTAAGTAGCCTAAGTTATTCTTTGTAACTTATGCTGTCTACTGGTGAAAGTTCTGTCATAATTGGTCCGGCCGTGTCGTAGAGCTTTAAGCACCGACTTTGTCCGCGTTGCATTCCAATACTTTTGAACCCTTGTTTTTTGCTGAGAGTAAAGTAGGCTATGTTATCCATTGTAACATGAGTTACGCACTTATAAAACACTACAAATTTTTATCAAAACAAAAATAAATAATTATGTAGTAGGGTAGTCTAGAGTAAACTTAATGACTACCAAAATTACAGGCCGCTTCAAAATCGATATATTTTTATTAGCATTTTTTTAACATCTACTGATCCAGCAAATATCTCGTAATATAGCAAATTTAATTTACTTGGACAAACTTTTATACTGAATAATGTATTAAATTACATTCGAAAAATTAGATTAAGACGTAAAACCAATATACACGATTTAAATTCCTTAAAAAATATAACAATAGAATTAGGTATTTACAGATATAAACTTGTCGAGTGGAATTAGATATTTACTAGCTGTATTCCGTGAGTTCGTCCGCGTAAAACTAAGTTTGCGGGACCCCTTCGCTCTCGTTAATCTGGCCCTATCGAAAGACTGTTCGTAGCGGTTGTGTGCTATTTATCACCTCTCTGCCAAATTTCATTATTCTACGTCCACGATTATAGAGATTTCGTGATATAGGACCTTTCGTTTTTATTTTCATAGAAAATACAAATTAAAAATGGCTAATAAATAGAAAGTTTATTATGTATTTCTTTATTCAATGCGGTCAATTAACCTGGCTCTTTAAAATTTCGTAACGCTCACTACGTTTTGGAGCTTAGAGTTTATTTACAGTTACAAGAGTGGGCGATACCATAGAATTCTTTCATTGATAACTTCCGACACTCCCACACTTAACGGAGTGAAGGTATGTTAAATAGCATCTTCTGTATGAGGTCGTGAACTTGGATTCTTGCCATCAAAAACTGCCATGCTCATGCCAGAATTGCATGGAAGAGTTAGCTGGTGTATGCATTTTACATTATATTGCGGATTTTAAAACACCTTTGAGATATTTCTGAGGTTTTCTTAAATATTAATCTAACGTAATATCGATACAAATTGTGTTAACTTCGAATCTGGATTAAAAAATATCTGCTCTGTGTGAAACTTTTTGTGTATGTAACGATCTGGATAGGTTCATAGATGGTCTGGACGTAATCTTAAAATTGAAGATTTTAAAGAACATATATATTATATAACGTACTAGCCTATAACTTTCCTCGAAAAATGGGCAGTCTAACGCTGAAAGATTTTTTGAAATCGGCCCAGTAGTTCCGGAGATTAGCGCGTTCAAACAAACAAACAAACAAACTCTTCAGCTCCTTATATTAGTATATATTTTATCTCTCTCTGTTTGAATCAATTCCTCAATGTTGATGGTCGTGACTCTTGGAGTAGATTTCCTTCTTACGTATATATGAATCTATACCAGAAAGATATATATTAATATTCGACATGCACGCTTTTTACGGTACCTGACATTAGTTAATTGCATATACTTTTGGTGTGGTGTAAAACAAATAAACTAAAGATTTTAAAGATATTAGCTAGATTAACCTATAGCGTATATAGTGATGTAGCGGCTGCTACATAACTAGATGGCAATGATGTCAAGTGGAAAAGGTTACACCAAAGCAAACTAGATGGCGCGTTACACTCAATACGCTTTGAGTGAAATAAACCAGGCAAGCGCCATTCAGACTCTCGCACTAAGTGTTCCATACTATAAGTAGTCTACAAGGTTATTTTAAGTCACTGTCATTTTTTTGTGATCGAACGAAGTGGTCCTTTAAAGGTTCCTTATATTCCTTTGGAGCCACGGAACCCTGAAGAGTCTAAAGCATTAATTCTATACCAACGCTTTATTCAAATTAATCTGAAGTGATAACAATGCTCAATCATCGACTAATATATTACTTTAAAAGGACTAACCAAAGTTAAGTATCGATTCGTGCCAAAGGTCGCAGCGCAAAGTCTGTAACAAAAACTTTCATTAGGCTGGTACTTACAAACAATAAAGTAGGTTGCCGTCAGCGATCGTCTTTGTGGAGCTCTTTGGTATTTATAACGAGGCGTGCTTTCTGATTTCATTTGAGTTATTTGTACTAAATAGATCTGATCGATTCAAAGGATTCATTTACAAATAAAACCAAACCGTTAACCCTTCATATTACAGTAGCACGATGTTTTCATCATATCTACATGTTATAAGATTTGTAAAAATTTCAATATTTACAACAATAAAGCATTAATTTACAAACATAATCTACAAAAATTGCTAACAAAATACATTTCCCTCCTTTCCCTCCTATACGCCCTTGCCCTCCTTTTCACCATCCGTCCGTCACATCACCGTCATCGCAACAGCGCTTGCTTGCTTGCTTGCTTGCTTGCTTGCATGTGCACTCGCCGGGATAACGCTAGGAAGAAGAAGAAGTAAAAAAAGACCCTCAATTTATCTTCTTAGGTGACTACTATTTGGTTCCGGTTACAATTTAACAAGATTGATTGTTTTTTATCAATTCATAATGCCAGTTGATCAATTGATCCAATCAAGCAAATTCCAAATCTCAGGATTTAAAGGTCTTAATGTTGCTTAAGCCGGAGCCAGACATAGCTTCATTTGAGTGATCATTTTTTAATTATTCCTTAACAGACTATATTTGTATGTATTTATACGTAAGCATACCTGTAGACGATTTGAAGTTTTATGTATAAGTTTTAATATTCTAATATCGGAGCCAGACATAGCTTCATTTCAGTGATCATTTGAATGATCATGTAGTGTGGCCGGGGACTTTGCGTAGCTGCGCAAAGTTTTGTTGAACTTTGTAGTCTTCAATGACAAAAATTTACAAACACTTTGATCTATGTCTGGCTTCGTTGTTAGAATGTTTCAACCAACGAAGCACTGTATAACGCATCTCCTGTTTATGCCTTTTATATTGAGTGATCATTTTTTAATTATTCCTTAACAGACTATATAATATGTATTTATACGTAAGCATACCTGTAGACGATTTGAAGTTTTATGTATAAATTTTAATATTCTAATATCGGAGCCAGACATAGCTTCATATGAGTGATCATTTGAATAATCATGTAGTGTGGCCGGGGACTTTGTGTAGCTGCGCAAAGTTTTGTAGAACTTTGTAGTCTTCAATGACAAATTTCGTCAGTTTTTGTATGGCCAGTTCCTCCACAACATTTTAGTATAGCAAGAATCTAGAAAATTCCACGGCGTTCATAAACGTGGCAATGTGACAAAAGAAAAATTATTTTTATCAAGTCTTCTCATAAGCATTTTTTGTCATACTTAATCAATTTAATTTACAGACCATTTACAGTTTTTTCTTCATACAAGAATACTTTTTTTAATATAATAAATGAGGAAAATCTTGTGAAATTTCACTTAAAGTGTATGAGCACAGCAATACGCTTCAACATTGCATCATTTTAGGTAGCTATATGGTTTTAGGTATTGGCTAATCAAAGGTCATTATCATACTTGTCGATTAATTACAATTCAGCATTAGAGCTAATTAAATACGATCCATTAATACGAAAATTTGGGTTCGTCTGAGGTGGCCCTAAATTGGACAATTGATTTTACTGCTAATCAATCAATATACCTACCTAATCATTTTAATTAATATTTGATAATAACATTATCATAAAACACTAGCCAAACCCGCAAATTCTTCTGCATTGAATTTAATCCCTAATAAAAAAAAAATATATTTTTTTTACTTTCTCATATATATTCCTAATTAAATATTTTTTGTGAAATATGTATCGTTGATTATCTTTTTCTCTGTATTAGAATTACTCGAACTTAAAGAAAAAATTAAAAAAAACTCTTTTCTTTCTGTAAATGTTACAAAACGAGGTTTTGCTTTTTTATTTTCAATCTAGTCTACTGTTAGTCTACGGATTATAAAGTCGAAAGCAAGGCTTTGCCTCCAAATAACATAGCAATAACCTGTATCGATATCCTTGTCTATAATCTATATAAATAGAAAAATGAGTGTCCGACTTTATTTCCAATGTAAAATTTTGTTTAAAATAAGTTTTTATTTAGAACATTATATTATCCGTATCTATAACTTATATATTAAAACGTGAATCGAAAACTTTAGGTACCATTTTACGAAAATTGCGCGGACGGAGGAGTATGAAATTTGGTACAATTGTAGTTCATATAGAGGAAGGTGTGCGAATGCATATATATTATAAACTACGAATTTTAAATATATTAAATTATAAAAAATAAAACCTCACGCACACAAATGCACCCTTTACAAGCACATGTATTGGATGTTATCAAAGCGAAATCGTGACAGCCGTGTGTTATAGTAATAGTCAAATTTTATTCTTCTGTAAATAGAACAAAATATGTCATAAGCAAAAAGGTTTGTGGGCGAATTTCGACCAGTTGGCTATTTCTTGTACCTATATATATATATAAATCAATCGTTGTTCGTTAAGACTCAGAACCGGCTGAACATTTTTGAATTTCGTATGTTTTATTTCCGGGAAGTGTAAAAAGAAAAAAAAAAGAACAGTCAAAAGATTATTTAAAAATACTGAAACATGCATACTTTGCTATACTTTTGATTGGCGTGCCATTTACAATAACAATTATTGTCATAAAAAATTCGGCCAGTGTCACCGTTTATGAAAAAGACACAAAGGTTACTTGGCTAATTGGTTAATGTGCAGACGAGCCAAAACTCGGGCAAGACAGCGTCTGCCCGCTAGTTCTTTACTAAATACATATGGTCATATTATCGGTATCAATGTTGTAAAAACAGTTTTACCAATATTTTTGATAGTTTATAAAAAGTTTATAAAAACCAAATCGGTTTTGTCGTTATTTGCTGGCAAATAGCTAATGTTGTAAGGAATATCAAAAGTTACTTGAATTTTAATAAAATATTTAGGGTTCCACACAAAAAAAAAAGTAATTGAAAAAATGTTTTGGTTACAACGCGAACGAATCTGCGGAAAACAGTTAGTTATATGTGTAATGTGTGCTGAGACCATTACTCCACGTGTCACGGCCGCGTTGTCACCTGATTTTTAAGTTACTCTTGGCACGTGTAATAATTACACGTGTATTAAAAATTTATACCTCTGGTATTTGGTGACGCTGCAAGTGTCGAAAGAGACAGACAAAGAGTTTTCCTTTGATCTGCGCAGAGTAATCCGATCACTAATCACTAAAAAACCGATGACAATGGCGAATTTTCTGTTTAGAATTGAAAATGGTGCAGCAATGCACCGTTTTTCATCTTATATATAAAATTCTCGAGTCACAATGTTAGTTACCGTGCTCCTCCGAAAAGGCTTGACCGATTTTTATGAAATTTTATATGCTTATTCAGTAGATCTGAGATTCGGCTACTATCTATTTTTTATACTCCTAAGTGATAAGGGTGGCCTACGCGGACGAAGTGGCGGGGTACAGCTAGTTTTCATATAAATTGTTCACATAGGTTTAATGTCTACTATTAAGTTTCATATTAAATGTAAGCATGCATTGGATCAAAAAGATACTTCCCTGAAAATAAAAATCGACTGAATGAGAACCGAAAAAAAAAACAAATGGAGCGCATTCTTTTTCATTCAAAAACTTAGATGTAGTTTAAAGAAAAGTAGATTACGCACCTTGCTGAAATGAGTAATTAATGCACTCTAATTTTTCAAACAAATTTATTAATGCCCGGGGTTGCACCAACGTTGCACTCGTGCATTAATAACTCACTTTGCGTTCGCTTTTACTGGTTCTTCTCGGTGGTTCAACTTTTCTGAATCAGTGGTAGCTTTTAAGTTATTTAACGATTCAAAAGAGCTTGTTTAAAGTGTTGTGTTTTGGTGGAAACGTTTTTCGTTGATGGATTTGGGTTAAACGTATTTGATTATTTCTTTTGTTGCGGAATTGAGTAACGCAATTATGACATCAGTCGTGAGTCGAACCTAGATTAGAATAGCATAAGACCGAGAAAGGTACAAAAGGCATGACGAGAAATTTTTAAACAATAGCTCTATGATATTTTCAAGTATCTGCTATTGCCAAAAAATGTAATATTTCTGTAGAAATTAACATTTTTTTAAGCAAAAAAGAGATTATATAATTTTAAGGATTAAAATTTCTTCCAAAATACTCTTAGTCGTCATAACGTCACTTTATGACAACAGTGCATTCCACTAAGCGTCACCTCGACGTTTTCACCGCGGCCGTAACGATAATATTTGTCAAATGTCGAATATCTGATGAGCATTTAAAACGTTGCGATCGCTTATTGGAACGTACTTATAATATACGATAACGTCATAATATGTTCTGCTGGGTGTTTAGCTATTATTGGCGAGTTGTTTTGTTGTAATCCCTATTAATCTCGCTCGCAATATAAAAATGAATACGCTTGTTAAGCTTTATATATCTTATTTTATCACATGTCAATAAATAATTTAAATGATTTTTGAGTACTGTCGTCATGTCTATTATGAGAAAGTTATATACATCAGTGGGATAAAACAAGCCCGACGATATAAAGTAAATTAATTTGTCCTTCTTTACATGGATATACCGAAAGTAGCACCCGATTTAATATCAATTAGTAAATAACGCAAACAAACAACGTAATGAATACGGACACGATAAAATATTCGCGCATTGTCCATGCCCTCAAAACTATAGCGTCCTTGCCGCGATAATCATTGCGAATAATTCGGCTAAGTGGTCGAGATTGGTTCGCGTTACATAAGGTGCAATCAAGTGTTGTACGCGGCCGAGAAACAATAAAGACATCGATATGATTTCTTTAATAAACTAGGTACGTATAGTTTTAAAAGAGAGATCGATAAATCGTTATGTATTTTAATAAAATAAAGCCACAAAAAAAAGGTTTATTTTAACGCTATAATTCCAATAGATGGCGTTAGATATGAGGCCACAGCACAAACATTTCGAACCGTTTGAGTCTAAGAATTGACTTTGAAAATATTCGTGCTGGGCCCACATCGGAATCTTTTTAGTGTCAACGCGGGTTTCATTAGCATTGATTATAAATGTGACACGATAAAGATTTATCCGTTACCGTTCCCGTCCCTGTCCCGACGTGGGCGTGACTTGAAGCTGTGAAAAAATCAACCCTCGAAGTGTACGCAATCAAAAGATATGGCCGTTTGAGTCGTATTTCCCGTACAGAAAGGGAACTTAAATTTTTTAGGTGTATCCGGTTGACCTAGAATCATGAAATTTGGCAAGAAGCTATATCTTAAAATAATACAAGTATAGACAAAATTCCGAAAACCGTAAATTTGTAGTTACTAAAACAGTTGCGATTACTTTGTCACATTAAAAGAAATCTTATGTTGTGAGTAATATAAATCTTAAAATAACTTGGTAAATTATTAAGTGATGGTACGGAACCCTAAGTGTGCAAGTCTCACTAGTACTTGCTCGGTTTATATCATAGATTGCCTAACAATAGGTAAACAGTAAACCCTCATTTCTCTAAAAGTCAACTGGAACGTATTGTAGAAGAACGCAAGCGGTATTCATTTGATCGTTGCCCAAATCATGACTTATTCATAATTCGTGTATCATGCGAGTATTTAACCTTGCCGTATTGCGAAAACGACCGTGGCATTCGTTGTTCGATTATTTCTTTTGAATGTATGATTGAAGTGGGGCTAAATAATCAGCACGGTTCGTGAGACCACCACTGATGATATACTCGCAACGAAAGAATAGTAGATTGTTGCACCGAGCGCAAAGTGATATATTAAAACTTTAATTACTCGCTTACGCAATGTGCTTAATCAACTTTTCTTTCAACTACTTTTTTAAAGAATGAAGTATCAAAGTTTTACAATGGTATAGAATGCGCGCCTTCTTTTTTTAATAATAAATTATTATTACTGATTATTAAGGGTCCGGAAAAATATGTACTAAAAAATTTTAAATATGTACATATAATATGGTCCATAATTAATTTAATATGAAAAAAAATGTACTAAAAAAAATCCCCTCAATTTTAATAGTTCTTTAATGTGATAAATCAGAATATCTTTATTTCTAGAAAATAACATCAGGAAATTGTGTTCACCTAGCCTATCTGTCACCGTTTCTTATTACAACTGTAATTTTGTTTTATTTCGAGTAGAAACTCGAATCAAAACAAAAATAAGCATTGCATCAACAACTTGTTGGTGTGTGCTGTTGCACTTACAAAATTACTTCTCGAAAATAATAAGCCTAGTGGTTGAAAACGATGGCGCAACGATATCGTAAGGGCACGCGGGCAGGAGATGGATGCAGTTAGCTATCACTAAAAGAATATGGCGTGCGCATGAAGAGGCCCTAGTCCAGCAGTGGACTGATACGGGCTGATGATGATGAGTAAAAATAATAAAAATTATATTTTTTATAACTGTGGATCAAAGTTCAAAATTTAAGGTCAGTAAAAACTTCATCAGATTATAACTTACGTTCCAAGTACAATTATCTATGTTTGGATGGTTTAATGGAATCGGTTATTTTTACATAGCTTATTTTTAAGACACTTCTAAATTTATACACTATTTAATTTATTACCCTTATACAAAAATTTAAAATAGACAGCGCGCTTTATGTTAAGTTTTAGGGCATCCTTCTATCACTCATTCAATAATTATCTTTTTTTTTACTTCTCTCGGTACATATATTTAATTATAGTAATAATTGGTTTACCTGATCCACAGCCTGACCAACGATTTCAGTTCTCGTATTATAAATTACTGACCGTATAGTTGTTGTACCAACATCTAAAGATAAAATATACTTCTCCTCCATTACGACTCAGAGTTGCAAAACACAAAAACTTTAATCACACGCTTAATTTTCCCAAAGCATAATTAAATACGGGCATTTAAATTTCTGCGATTCGTTGTGACTTCCTTTTGCTTCGGACTTTGGTGTTATGACTTATGACACTTATGACTTGACAGAAAGTCGGAATCTGAAATCTGAACAAAGTGACGTTCATGTCATGTCAACATGACATTGACAGTTAATATACATTGTCCATCTGAGTCTTTCTTTTTTTAGAATATACATAAATAAACAGATTTGATACCGTTTTTGTTCCGACGTTGAATAACATCAGAGTTCTGAAAGCGATATTTTTTGTTATCGCTTAAGAGTGATTTCTTTCAGGTTAGGGTACACAAATTTTAGCAGAATGATTGATTGGTGTGACGTAAATCATTCATTTTAATTGATTGGAATGAACGAGTATTATTGCGTAAGGTGGAGGTGGTGTCAAAAATAAATTCTTTCAATGTTGTTATAGGTGACTACGACAACAATGAAGGGAAGCGAGAATTGTATCCACCCACGCGAAGCTTTTGACGTCAAATCGCACCCCCAAACCTGCCATTATAAATACGCCCTACCCACCCATGCGCATTGAGCTCCCTAAGTCCCGGTATGGATCTATCAGTCGACATCCAGGTGCCGTAGCGAGCAGACGTTTAACAGGTAAGGAAACTGTTGCGAATAAAATTCTTTATTTAGATTTATGCTAACTTCTCGACTGCTGCCGAATATTTCTGTCAATTGCGTGCGGTATTTTTAAAGTTTCATGACCGGATTTGTTAGTAGGAAAAATGGTTTTTATTTATTATTTCCAGTTGATATTTATTTTGAGATATCCTTAAAGTTTCTTATCCTTGAAGCAGGATAAAAATATTTATATACAGTCGTATTCGAAAGTCCTGAATTAAGTTTTAAGTTAGAGAAGTGTATTTATATAATCTCTTTTGTTTCTAGATTAAAAAAATAATACTACTATACTTTATGACGGTCATCTCAGCTATAATTAATAACTTTATTTTTATGTTTACTGTGTAACTTTCCACTTTGATTTTTTTTGATACTTCGTATATGCTAGCCTTCTGGTCGTGCAGATGTCCATGGGCGTCGGTAGGCACTTAGGTGCATGCTGCCTGCTCGTTTGCCCCTTGTATCTTTGTTACTATTTTAGTAATTCATTTTTAGGGTTCCGTACTCCTATAAAGAACTCTTGTGGTTTTGCTGTGTCCGTCTGTCCGTCCACGAGCAAGGTGTTCCCCTCTAGGATTTTCAAACTCGAAATTTTCCATATTGATAAACTCATTAGGAAAATAATCGCACAATTTTTAAAGTTATTAAGACGACAGATTCGGAACCTTATATATAATCATATAGGACACGCTCTTGGCCACTTTTTATTTAAAAGTGATACTTTTTTAATCTTAGAAATAGTAAGTCAAATAACGATTTTTCTTTTAAAAAAAATATTAGTCTACTAAAAACATATTACATAGTCTGAGGCCACACTAAATTTATGACAATGACGAAAAATGTACTGAAGAAATATAAGATTTAATTTCGGTCATATTACTCCCATATTTGTAAAACCAAGATGGCGTCCTACACGGTAATGTGTAAGCTGTTTAAGCAAAATCGAAGTTGGAATTGCTGTAAAGGGCTACAAATGTACTGTCACAATATTTATAGAGTCGTCCGGTGTCGCATGCACGGTAGTTACCAGGTGGATATATTAATCAGGGACTACAGTACGGTGCTTAGCACTGGTTGTTTTATACAATATTTTACATTAGAGAACGCAGACGTTTTTTAAGAGATACCAAAGTTTCCAAGACACTACTTAACTTACTCTTCCAAATAGAGAAACAACATCGAAATTCAATCGCAACAAATAACCCGCGAATACAACAAACGTAACAGATAACACTTATAACACAAAAGACACAATCCTCTCTCTTGTTGTTTTATCACAGTTTTGTCGATGTTAGTTATTTAAAGTAGTCAACACTTAATAACACAGGTTTCAGTTTATCTTCTGAACCTGAAAAGATAAACTTTCAGGTTTTATTTGCAATTTTATTATTCAACCAATTTTCCAAAAGTGCTTGAAAATTTGCCGTATTCGAGTCCTGATAAAAATTATAGAAACTAGAAATTGCCGACTGTTCGAAATTTGACCACAAATCTTTAAATTTGCTTACTGAATGGTAATTTACAGGTATATATATATATATATGTATACATATACAAAAAAAATATTTTTAATATTAAACTTAAAATAATCAATCCTGTGCAATCTAAGCGGACAATTTTAATAGACCGGGATAACGCTTCGAAGAAGAATATACTTAAACTCGACATGAGTACGCTTTCTCACACTAAGCAATCTTATAGTGAAATGTATACATGTGTGCATAAATCGTTTGGCATTGGTGTGCGTGAGTTTTTGTTTTAATAATTTAATGTATATTTTATAGATGCATATTTTATAGAAATATTAGTATTCGCACATCATTTTCTATATAAACTATAATTATGCCAAATTTCATACTTCTCCTTCCGCGAAATTTTCCTAGAATAGTAATAATAATTTTCCTCCCGATATAAATCATAAGGTGTTTATCTCTACTTATTCCTCCAACTCTAAAACTCATCTTTCTAGCTTTTGAAAAGTCACATGTGAATTAATTTGTCACTAAGAATAATTTAGCGGAAAGATATTTCTTGTTCCATAATAAACAAGAATCCGTTGTTCCTGACAGAAAATATCGTCTGTCCCAGAGGATATTTTCCGGGTCAGCTAGTCATCTATATATCCATGAAGCGAAAACTTTCGGTACCATTTTACGAAAATGGCGCGGACGGAAGACTATGAAATTTGGCACAAATATTTTGCACTTAATATATAAAGCTAAAGAGTTTGTTTGAACGCGCTAATCTCATGAATTACTGGTCCGATTTGAACAATTCTTACAGTGTTAGAAAGCCCATTTATCGAGGAAAGCTATAGGCTATATGTATATCATCACGCTAAAATTCTCACCTAATTTTACGCGGAAGAAGTCGCGGGCACAGCTAGTAATTAATATAGATGATGGTGAGTGCAATCAAAAAATCACAAGAAAAAACTGGAAACAGATAATTAAAACATATTATTTAAAGAACGTAAAGAAATAATAAATAAAATAATAATAATAAAAATATATATATATAACTAAATAAAAATGTACTTTTGGAACATCTATAACTGCGATCGGCCAAGCCGGTTAAGCAGCGGTAACGGCAAACTCACTGACTCAGTCAACTACCCTACTTTGTTTTTATAAATTGTTAAAAACAGTGATATGTACCGTCCCATTATTTTAAATAAATTGAATAATTTATTCCTTTTATCCAGTTAACTCGAATTACTCTAATTTTAACTCGGGTCAATTCGAGTCGTGTTTTATTCCGAGTTGGCACATCTATAACCCAGGCTGCCGGCATTCATTACTGTTGACAGTTGTGAGTTGACAGTTGTCACTTGTCGTCCTTTTAATTTTTATTTATTTTCCTCAAATTGGCGATGGAAATATGTACTCATTTACCCAATTAGAAAATAGTGAAATACACATAAGCGCAAATAGAACCACTATTACAGTACAGTTCACTATATCAAATCTCTCATTTCATCAACCAGATTTTCTTATTATTTTCTATTGATATTGTTACAATTTTTTACGCTCTAATTATGTCGAATAGAGATGTTGAGTTTTTGATGGAATTATTTTTGGACGACAATGTTTCTACAATTAACAGGCTTATAGTAGCTACAGCTAATGTGATTAATGAAAATGTAGAAAACATTTCATTTATTAATGATGTTTTAATGAAAGAGCACAACAATCTTCTACCTCCAAGAAGAATTGTTAATGGTTATACATCAACACGTGAAAGTGACTTCTTTGAGGAGATAAAAAAAATTACAGATCAAGAATTCGTAGAAAAGTTCAAAATAAACAGAAGCACTGTTAAGGTGAGTTTTATCATATCAAAATCTATACATATAAATAAAATTTAAAAATCTGTTTCGAAATATTTTTTTTCACTAACTTCATATTATGACTATATATACAAACGTACAATAATATAAATTGCCCTGATATAGATTTCTTACACAACATGTTTCATACATTTTAAAAGAAACATCACATGCCTTTTCTCAAGTTCTCAAGTTGATTATTTTAAATTCGTGTTATAATGTTACATACTTATATTTATGTTTTCCTCTAATTTATTTTTTTAATAATAGAGTAGAATTTTTCTTTTTTACGTTTACAGTATTTAGTTTTGAATGTAGGAAACTTTTAATTGGAAGTGTTCGTACCTAATTATGTATTTCACCGCTGTACGTGCATGTAAGTGTGTGACATTGATTAAGGATTCCATAATGACCAAATTTTATATATTGTAAAATTCTGTTGGTACGTCAAAATGAATAAATAAATAAAGATGTTTTTTTTTTAAGTAATCACGTTTCCCAATACTGGGTAAAGGCCTCCTACAGTTATGTCACGAATGATAGTAATACGCATATTCTTTTACTAACTTCATTTATATCTTCTTCTATCTAGCGTTATCCCGGTCAAGATTAATTTACACTTACATTAATAAACATGGTTTATTAAATAAATAAATAGTGGTGAACATATATAATATATAAATAGTGGTATTAAATATATACGTATGAACTATGAAGTTCACCACTATGTATATATTTAATAAACGAAGTTAACTTATACATTGTGTACGAGTTAATATAAGATAATATTAGAAACGATTAATATTTTAGTTAAGGAAGGGACAAATTAATTTACTATTAGATTCTTCTTCTTCTGGTTACAATTTACTGCACTGCTATGGTTCCTTCCTCTGCAACATGATGGACCTGGCACCCGCACAGTGAATCCGTGGAATTCTAAGAAATTTGTCTCTATACAATAAACTAATGATTATTTCTTTTTAGCTGATTATTTTTGCCTATGGAATATATGTGGCCACAGCACATCCGATTTCCCAGAAATGGTGCGCCATATAAACTACCATGCATACCATGCCCATCTCTTGGCGATAGGCTTCAATGGGAGAGCCACATTAAAACTTGAAAGATGCAATAAAGACTCAAGATATAGGAACCGATTGCCACCATTAAAAAGTGAACATTGTTGCATGTGGGTTGGCTGTTCGCTGAAATTCAATTCAATTCAGGTAAACTGTATTAATTACTTTTGACTTTGTCCACAATAACTTGCGAGAGTCCTTAGGCTTTTTAAATCTGACTCTATCGAAAAATCTATTCTTAGCAAATCTACTAACTATGAACGACCTCCTACGAAAGTTCATCTTTGTACGTCCAACGGTTTTCGAGATTTATATATAGCTTCAGCTCCAATATATGTAGATGTAATTGAGTTCATAATTAAGTATTGTACTTTATTACTTATTGGAATGGCTCAGAAATCCAAAATAAGTTTTTGCCTCCGACAAGATTTCCGGCCACTTGTCATTGCCATTAATAATTGTAAATGCTGAAAATTTCATTCATTATTATTTAATCTTTTTAAAAGCATACAATTTAGAAACATGGATATGTCCCACAGCACAGGTTTAGCATTACTACGAAATACACAAAAATATATTAATGTCCTTAAGTGAAATACACAAAAATATATCACTGACCATTTACAATAATACTTCTCAAAAAATATTCCTTGACAAAATATTTTATTGCTAAAAATAATTATTATTGAATAAAGAAAAAACACTCAGATTAGTGAAACGAAGGTGACACAATGACTGAGTAATATTTTGACAATTTCAATTAAAGAGTTCAAGACAGAATTGTGGAGTACAAATAATTCTTATTGTTTTCCTGAAAAAGTGTTTAAAAATGGAAGAAATTGGAATTGTTATACATGAAAAGGTAATATATTAATATCTTCATACACTCAAGTTATACTTTTCTTTTATTTTTACAAATGAGATATTTTTTTAGGATGACCAAGTAACGGACACCAAAGGGCTTCCTTTTGCAAGTCCCCAATCTTTTGATGAATTGGAATCGGAAGATTTGTATACAAAATACAAGGTAAGTTATAATCTTATTTTAACCCCATGTATCTTTTGTTTTATTTATCTGGAAGTTATAGTTAAATATTTAAGGTATAAAAAAGCCTAATATTGAACGTTCGTATATCTCTTTAAGATTGACAAGTTGAAGCAGTATACGTTAAAACGTTAATGAATATGTATTGTGGTCTATTAATATATAATTTCTTTTTGAGTACTTAGAGATTAATTTTCTTTTTTAGAAATTACAGCGAATGTTAGAATTCTTACAAGTACAAGAGGAATATATATTCCCTTTTTCCCCTCCTACTGAGCTTAAATTAAAAGCTTATATTAGGAGTGGGTGCGACAATACCTCAACAACAGTGGGGATTGAACCATGTGCCTTTCGGATTTCAGTCCATACCTTTATACCGTTGAGCTATTGAGGCTCTAAAAAGTAGAATATTACATTCTCATCATATCACCCTGGAGACTTCCACTGATGGGCATAGGCCTCAGAATATTGTTTATTTTATTTATATACCAAAAGTTATATATAAAAAGACATTACATATTTATATATATATTTTATGTCAAATATATATATTTTTTTATTAGCCTATAATGTCCCACAGCTGGGCTCACTCAAATATAATTTAGTATTATATATTATGTACTAAATATAAAGCCCACAATTTTATGTCACATGTTTTTTACAATTACATATGATTAAAGAATTACGCATAATAATGACTATTTTGACAGTGTAAAAACGTGCGTGAATAAACAAATTTTGATTTGATTTAATTGATTAAATTGTAGACTTATCATTAAATTATTAATTACGGAAGCTGTAATAGTATGTATCCATTCATATAATATAACAGTATTCACATATAAAACCTTTGAGATGTAGTATAGCCCAATATATTGATGATTATTTTTATAGCGACTTACTCTGTAATCTACATAAAAAAATCATATGTTAGACTAAAAGACCTTGGCTTGTCAAGAACTATCATAAGTTCATTACTAGAAAGGACATCTAAAGCTGCACTAGTAGGATATCTATACTAAATAATAAATCTGAAGAGTTCATTTCTTTATTTGTTGACCTACTTGATCGCGCTTATGTCGGGGACTACTGGTCCGTTTTGAAAAATTCTTTCGGTATTAGATAGCCCATTTATCGAGGAAGGCTATAGGCTATATAATTATCATCACGCAAAAATTTTTACCTAATTTTACGCGGATAATGTTCCGGGAAACACTTAAAAAATAGTTACTATTATTAAGTATTTATTATTATTATTTATATATATAAATAATTATTATTATTGCAAACGAAAAGGCAAAGCAGCTCAGCCAATGCCGCTTATTACAAGTAGGTACTACTTATTTGTAATGCCGGAGCCAGACATAGCTCAAAGTGTTTGTACATTTTCCTCCTTGAAGACTACAAAGTACTACAAGGCTGCGTAGCTACACAAAGTCCCCGGCCACACTACATGGTCATTTAAATGATAATTCAAATGAAGCTATGTCTGGTTCCGGCATAACAAGCAGCGCTGGAATCCAGCTGCACAAATAAAATATATTTTAATAAAATATACCTAATACTTATACAGAAATACTTAAACATGAAGTTATACAAAAATAAAGGGACTGTGGACTAATTTATAAATAACAAAAATTGAAGAATTTTATATTTTAAAGGAATATTACTTTAGGCGCGTTGAGCATTCTTGCGATTTTTTTTTATGTTACAAGGGGGCAAACGAGCAGGCAGCAGGCACCGAAGTGCCTACCGGCGCCCATGGACATCTTAAGATGAGAAGCTTTAAGCTCGAGTAAAGTCGCGGGTGAATACTGTATTATAAAAAGCTATAAATTAAATTCAAATAAACACGACCATTTCTACAGTATTCTAGCACTGTTTACACGCTTAAAAATTGAAAATCAACAGCATCGTCTAAGGAAAAGTAGAAAAACACTCGTGAATTTAGTGCCTTCTTGTGCGTTCGAGCACAAACATAACGCTCGCGCATTAATAAATTCACTTTGCGCTCGGTGTAACAATCTAGTATTTTAAAATGATTACTACCAATCAATTTTAAGCCATTGCCTATAACGTTGCATATTTATTATACAGCAGCGACATTTCTAGAGTCTTCTATAATAGAGTAGAGTATTG
Source organism: Charaxes varanes (assembly GCA_024363005.1). Taxonomy (NCBI): domain Eukaryota; kingdom Metazoa; phylum Arthropoda; class Insecta; order Lepidoptera; family Nymphalidae; genus Charaxes; species Charaxes varanes. The sequence continues at coordinate 7,205,623 of JANCMC010009603.1, forward strand.
TAGTATATTTTTTACTAAAAATTATTTCCAGGCCATTACGTGAAGAGGAACTACTCGCCACCAGGGTGCAGCACTACCCCCTACCGGAAAGCGGTCTACTGATCAAGAAGAAAGAATCCAAGAAGACCAAGTCCTCAGAAAAGAGACCCTCCGAAAAAACTAGTCATAAGAAGAAAGTTAAGAATTCCAAACGCAGTAAAGACATTAATTTAATTTTGCCAGAATTGGCGAACAACAACGTAGAAGATAGTTTGCTTATAGAAACGGAAGATAAAAATAATTTAAAAAATGACACCACAGAGAATAGTCAACGGCAAAAAGGCAAGACTGAGAAACACAAGAAGTCAAAGAAAGAGTCAAAAGATAAAGATTCAAAGAAAAAGAAATCGTCGATTTGTGTATAACAGGCGGCTGTTACCTATAACACAGGTATTAAGTTGTCTACCTTAGGAACAGACGTCCGTGTGTCCTATAGTCCTGTATATATTTATTTATTATTTATTTTTATTTTATTTAATTTTTATTTTATTAGAAAAACAAACAGTATAATATTTCTTACAACAGTTATTATGCCATTTTTTAAACATCAATTAAGTTTCCACATTTTAACATAACATAAAATGTACAGAATAGAGTATAGATAAGAAAAAAGTTCTTAATGTGTGTTAGTGATATATGAATTTTAAAAAAAGTAAAAATCTTGCAAAAACAAACCTATAATTAATTTATTATTAATCATTTCCTAATTTGGCTCTAATTTGCTTCCTAAATGACGAGATACAGCTAAAAATGACAACACTAAATACATTCAATCGTGGGCCTTACAAGAGCGAAATAGAAAAGTATTTCGATATATTAAGATAATGCAGATATCCGAAAAAGCCCGTAATAACAGTTAAACAGACAAAATTTTCCACAACTAAGGGCGAAACATGAAAGTAATTCGGAATTCGTGGTGCGTCTAGCAGAGATATAGTGAAATGACCAATCGGAAACGTGCGTGGCGTGTGAAATCTCTTTATTTACCTTCATGTAATGATTCTTATCACATATCGAGCCGATATCGTACAAGCGCTAACGTGATATAATGTCTTATAAATAGATGAAGGCCGTCTGCACGCACGAAAAAGTATGACTCATTGTCACGTTCTGATACACTGGCTTTGCCGAATACTAATTGCATACGTTTCTTTTGTTTTGGTTTAGAATCTTTTTAACCTACTGTAAGTGATTGCATATGTTAAGCCATATTATCTTAGCTGGTGATCCTTTTATAACAAACCATCCTTTTGACCAGATAATCAGATATATATAAGTGTATATAAAAGGAAACGATATCGCGGCAAGCCATTAATGAGATGGAGGAATGATTTAGACCGTTATAATAGAGATTGGACAGCCTTAGACAGAACCTTATGGAAAGAGGTTAGAGAGGCCTTTGCCCTGCATTGGTAAAAAAAATAAGCTGTAAATAATAATATACTTTTATAAAAGACTAACTGCACTCGTTTATCACAAATTTTGAGGCTTTTTATTTTTTAAGCGGAATCCTAATTATGTTTCCAAAACTAAAGTAACCTATATAACTTGTTGCAAAATCAGCCATCTACCAGTAATAGTCCCGTCCAAATCAGTATAGCCATTTCAGACAGACAGACAAAAATTTTTTGTCTTAGGTACGTTTTTTGAAGTATTGTAGTCATATGCACTTAGTAAAATAAAAATTGATGTTACAAACAGATCCTCCAATTTTATTTATATGTAATTATACGGCAGATATATAATTTAACGGCAGCAGGAACCCTGATTCATCCTCACGATTCATTTTAATTATCTAAGTTTTAGTACTTAGTGTGAATTTTTTTGACAAGATACCCTTCGTAACATTTTTAACACAAGATTAGACACATTAGATTTCATACCGATTATTATATGAGTAAGATGATATAAAATAAGACAGACAATTAACTCTTACACTTTAGAATACTAGATACAGAAATTGAACATATTGAGCAATAAAAAAATTTCAATATCGGGTAGAATTTGGTACGATGAAGATAATATAATTTGTAAATGAAATCATATACAAAATCTTTACATGTTGTCTGATGTCGTAATCCCCAAATAAAACCTATTTTTCCGCAGTTTGAAACTGCAGCTTTATTACAGTATATAATTTATACCATGTAAATTCCACAAAAATAGGACTAATAAAAAGAAATATGACATCCAAATAAGCGAAATTAATTTTATAAACGCATTGTTTAAATTTCCGAAAACAGTTTTTGTATTTTGATTGTTAATTACAACCTAACAAAATGTAGATCCAAAATTCAGACCTCAGTTCTATATTGAAAGAAAATTTCGACTTTAGAAAGATTTTTTTCAGAATTCTGGTATATCTTAAAAGGCCAGCTCAACATTAACATGTTGTATATATATTAATATAATAATAATAATTAATATGTTGTATTTGTTATAACAAAACCATAAAGATTTTGTAGAAATACTATTTTATAGGATCTAGCGTCACTTATAGATCACGTATATACCGAAATGATATTGAGATGATCGATTATTAGACGATATTCCTCCATCCGCAAATCTGAATGTCACTGGACCCATTGTACGATGTATGTAAAGATGAATTAACTAATCTATGTCAACAATAAATAACGGCTATAAAAATTGCTTAATATTTGGGCCCTTTTTATAAATAATATTAAAACTTATACTACTATCTTACTGTGACGATTATTTTATCTTAATATACACGATCAAAATGAGTTTACTGTGTCAAAATACTAAGTTACTATGAATTAGCGCCTCATAAAGTTTTTTAGCACGCGCTTCTATAAACGGAAATTGATTTCAAGTAACAGAAGTATCAACAAAAAGAAGTGGTCGGCATGCAGTGTTCGAGCATATTTAATTCATTCAAAATATTATAAAAAAGTGTACGTAAACCCATAACTTTTAACCACAAAAGGGGAACCCATAACTTTTCTGTACAACGTAAAAGACGTTTTATATGCATTTAATCAATTAAAAACAATCGTCTACGTATTAAAAAGTAAGTAAGCAAATAGAATAAAGTGTTCCAAATTTAAAAATTTCAAAGCTATTTAAATATACGCTATTCGATTCGAGCGTTAACTCGTAGTTTTTGTTTAGACATTGTGCTATAAAATAAATAAAAAGGGATTCTTGTAACTTTAATGAATTGATATTGATGTAAAATTGTTAAAATTGGTTTGTCATGGCAATTTTTTTACCGTAATATCTCAGACAAGATAATTATCGCTAGTAATACAGTGGCTCTTCTTCAAGAAGGCTGTACCCAATGTTGCGATAGAACGGTTTAGTATCAATTGTTCCACCGTTTAGAGGATCTGGACAAGCTTTCAAATAAAACAGTTTTATTAAATATAGTCCTCACTATACGTGCCGTCTCAAGCAATATCGCCTTCTGTATCCGACTTTTGATCCAACCATCAAGCGAGAGCCTAAGATTACGGTCGAGGCTCTTGGCTATGAGACCATTAACGGAAACAACTATCGGAACAATAATAATTATTATTTTTATATTATAAGAGTTAAGGCACCTTTGGCCTAATTGTTAGTAATACATAACTTAGGTGTAAAGTTAGTAACAAAAACACAATAAAAACTATAATAAACAAAAACAATTATTAATTCTATATACCTAATTATTATACCTTTGATACTATATCTTTGTACCTTTTTTTTGTTAGCGAAAAAAAGGTACAAAGATATAGTCCATCATAGGTGAACCATCGATAAGTTTCCCAACACTATCCACTTCGATGGGTTAAAAGTATCGAGCGTACAATTAAACAATTAACCAATTTGCCCAACTGTTTCGCGATGGGCCCCCGTATCTGAGTTACTATTAATTCACCATTAAAACGCTAACGACCTCGTTTTTATACGCCTCTTGTACGAGTAATTTTAGAGAGCAGCACTAAAATGTGTACAGGCTCTTTGTTCGTTTGTGGTACATAAATAAATAATAATAATAATAAAATAGGTGATAGACCTTCACGTACACTTTAAAGTTATTATATCGAAGTCCTAAATTATACAACCGTGCGATCCTTTTTTAATTTTGCCAGAAATGTGTTTAGATAGTCCATCTATTGCTATGAGAACACTCAAAAAGTATTTAAAACAGCAGGCACCGAAGTGCCTACCGACGCCCATGGACATCTGCACGACCAGAAGGCCAGCAGATGCGCTGCCGGCCCTGAATGACGAGTTTTTAGGCCACCGGCTTTACTATTAAGATTTAATGTATGTAGATTTAAGTTTTTATCTTTTCATACCATTTATCCATTGTCCATTCTATAAATGACCATTTAGTCTATGTAATCATTAATCTGTGGTTTGTATATTTTACCAATACCTGCTATCTATGGATATTTAATATATAACATTTTTATATAATGTGAATTTGCTAAATTATCAGCTTGGGACTGGGGTAAAATATTTATTGATACTATTGTTACATAACAAGTTATTGTTGCCTGACGTTATTAATTCTACACAAAAAAATATCAAGTCAGGGTTAAACTAAACAGAGCTTGGTAAGATAAAGAAAAAAAATGTTTTAAAATAAATTTCCGCATTGGGATAAATTAATATTAATTTTTTGATGACTTTAAGTACAATACAACACCCGAGCGCCCAGCACCAATATTCCCGATGGTTTTACTTAGTTTTACGGACTTTACGAATAACCTTTTTACAAATTATTATATTTTTTTACAAATACGTTTTAATATATATATATATATATACTCATTTTTAAGTTACATCTAATCTAATAGTGAAATTTTTTTTTTTGATATTTTGTTTTTTTTTCTAAAAAAAACTTTATTTGTGGTGCAAGCGATGTATTAAACCTAATAATGCATGTTAAGTTAGCCTATTTAATAATAATAATTACTATGCATTCGAGACCTATAACAAAAAATTTAAACGGTTTTGTCTGTTTGTCTGTCTGTTGGCCAGGAGGCAAGCAGATGCGATGCCGGCCTCAATGACGAGTTTAGGCCACCGGAAAGTCTCAAAAACCGAACAAAACGCTTCAGCAATATCATCACTTGAAGTAACAGCGTTACTGCCGCTTTATGCCGATCATATGTGTGAAAAAGATACTTTCGCCTGCAGACCAAAAGAACTGCAAGCGTGGCGCTACATCTAAATAAAAGATATCGTCATAGACGACCTTTCGCCTTTGTATAGATGAGTAAGATCCTATTATCTTTGAGTAAGATCAAGGATAACATGCAAGCCACCTCTGCGTTATTATACGCATAAACATTTCCACTAAACGGACAGAACAAAGCCATTGTGACGTCTTGGAATTATGCTTTGTCCGACAAAACGCCGTCTCATGTCTATTCAATTACTAAAAGGGTCAACTGAGACATCTCTTTGTGTTCACAATAACACTATATAACAATGTATTAACATCGTAATATTTGTATTAAAGATAAATAAATGCATTCTTACTTATATTGAAATGAAATGAAATTGTTTATTATTCTTCAGCAAAATTACAGATTTTTTAGTGTAAACAAGGTTGGGTCCTTCTTGTGAGTCTACAGATAAAAACTCGTGTCAGAAAGACCCGCTCTTCCACAATTTACTTATAAGTAGGTACATTTATCCGAAATAAAAACATTAATATATTAATGGGTTACTATGTTACCAATATGTAAGCTATATGTTTTATGTACCGATTGTCTTCCTAATAAAAAAAAGAACATAGTTTTTCTACCGGTCTTCTATGGCAATAACCCTACCATACTATCTGATCAGTATTTCAAGTAAAATCTAGTTTTTCTATCGGTCTTTTATTGCAATGAATTCTGTTGTTTTATTCGAACCTTGCTGAATCCTCGCCGAAAATATTTCCCGTATGTTCGCGTATCCTCGCTGAATCCATATTACTAAATGCCTATGTGGTAATTTAATGGGGTCTCTGCTCGAAAAATTTATTGTAAAATTCTTACCATTGGCGCAAATCTTTTATGTTTGGTTAACTGCATATATACCACAATATTTTCTTCTGTCTCGATGTTTCTATACTAAATATGTAACATGTTTTTAATTGAAATAAGGATTTTTAGATTTTCCACTTTAGTTGGTAGATCAACGGCGTCGTATGGTATTTAATAATTTTATTGTAGTAATTATATTAGCATTGGCTAATAAAAATAAATATTATCCGCAAAGTCAAGCTCTAATTTTGTTAGTATGGCTTATATGTTAGTTGAGGAGGTCGTGGCCTAATCAGTGATCGGCATTTGTGTCGATCGCTAGGTTAAGTTGCTCTTGCCGCGACCGGGTGATGGATGGGTGATCCGTTCTAGCACTGGTTTATATTTGATACCCGACCTCCTCCGTGTTTCGGAAGGCACGTAAAACAGTGGGACCCGATTAACAGCCGCCATGCTGTCTCAGCTGATCGAGCGCTGGAAATATGCCGATTTTGTTTTGCATAGAAATAAATTAAATTTAGAGTTCCGTATACAAAAAAAGAGTGTGCTTTATACCATCCGACAGAATTAAAACTTCTTTTATATCTATATTGTTATAAATATTTAAATCATATTATATTGTTAATTAAACTATAAAATTAATTTATAATTTCATCCACCTTAATATAGAATATTTAATGTATTGTATGTTCAATATAGAAATGAAACTACGAAATAATCAAGAAATCACCGTTCGCGTTACACAATCACCAGCTTACTCTCGAAGTCAAACTTGCGTAAAGAAGTTTTACTTCTAAAATCAATTCTCAAGTTTCAGTACCTACTACAAGATTAACATAAAATTTCGGTAAAAGCAAACAAAAACAGATACCAAAAAATGTTGTATCTATTTGCAATTTGAATAAATAAAATTTTAGTGTCCATTTGACCACATAAAATTTTATGTTGGTCTTACATTATATTTTGATTAACTTAGAAAATATTTTTTACACGGTAGTATTCTAAATTATTTCTAATATTAATGAACTCTCACTTAAGCTGCAAGATTTCTAATCGATGGTAGTGGAGCGAAATAAAAATAGCCGAAAGAAATATTTAACTAAGAAATCAACCATCTTATATAAACATACAACATAAGACACGAAAATTCCATTAACTTTAAGCTCATCGATGCCATGAATCCCGATCTTGCGGCACACCCTAGGTTAGGTCAAAGTACTTGTTCGTTTTTATCAGATGGTCTTTAGGGATGTTGGTCTTCCATGGAACTGTAAGCTCTACAAGTACTATTAGCTTTAGTGTCTTTGAATAAAGGGATATGTCCGGCTTGGATGACGAGACAACAACATCCTCTGGGATTTTGTAATGTTTTTTATACTAGGATAGAGAGTTTATACATTCTATTTGAAGACTAAACGGCGGTCAAGTTAAAGTACGATTGGACTGGTCCTGTCTGCTGCATGTCGGATGATCTTCGGGCCAAAATCTCCACTTTACAGGCCCCAGATCGGAAACGACAAAGGAATGGCGTGGAACGTTATAATAGAGAATGGCAACTTTTGGCCTTAGGCGGAACCTTATGAAAAGATGGTAGGCAGGCCTGTGCCCTGCAGTGGGAAATAATAGGCTTTAAATAAATAATACTTATTTGAAGGTTTTAAGCAATAACACGAGAACCAAAACGTAAAAATTCAATTACAAATAGTAATCAAAGAATCCAACATCAGATTTAAGCTCCTAAGAACACTATTTTATTTAATTCTGTTTCCAAGATTTAATGAAAATTATAAATGCCTGTAAATGAAAAGTTATGAACATTTATCATTATTTTTATAAAGAATATTAGGAATACTTTTTAGGTATACCTAATATTCTCTTTTCCCCTTCTACTAAGCTTAAATTAAAAGCTTTTATTAGGAGTGGGTGCGACAATACCCCAACGGCGGTGGGGTTTGAACCGGGTGGTTCCGTAACTAAGGAAAATAAAATGGCCAAGAGCGTGTCAAGACACGTTTATATACAAAGGTTCATGACGCCCGCCGCGGCAGCTGCGGCGCGCGCTTCGTCCGGCAGCCTCTCAGGGTTCGTCAGGATCTCCGTCGACGAGCACAGCACTCGTAATGAATTTAAAACCGCTGAAATTGTATAATACACACAGATAAATATTAAATTTTTCTTTTAAAAAGATATTTGCAAACAAAAAAATAAGAATAATCACTAAACAAAGCAACAACACAATTAAACGTACCTACACCCTATTCAATTCGTCTCGAGACAAAAGGTAAACAAATAATATGCATACAATATTTGCCAAATTTTATAAGAGCCACATTTTATTTTATATTGCTATAATATTTTCATGTCAATCAATCATTTAAATGATTTATTTATTGCATAGAGAACAAACTTTAAATTAACTTAAAGATACTCTATATATGTATATCTCTATGTATATATATGTATGCTATTAAAATATTTTATTTACATCTCTGTATTATTATTATTATTATTCTACATACCCTTGTGAAACAATCAATACAGCTAGTTAAATAATACGATCTGTGCTTAATATTTATTGTGTGATTAAAAATTATGACAAAAACGTTAGGTTACTGGATCTGACGTGGTAGATACTTGGACTGCTAGTATGCACCAAGGCAATAAGTATGTACCAGAATACCAGTAGGTACTTGGACTACTAATAGGCACCGGGAAAATTAGTAGGATTAAAGCAAAGTAGTTTAGTTTTTCATGCATGTCATGGATTTCCGCAAAGTAACGCCTGATTCTATCAGTTATAAGTAATTTAGAACGTTTTTGTTAGGAAACCAGCTGTAATCCGTGACTACGACTGCATTGAATTCAATGATTTTGCTCACAGTTTTGAGAGTTCTAATTGTTCTTGCCAAATCTTAATCATTTTTCTAAAAGTAAAGTAACCTACGTTTATTTTTTATTATTATTTTATTTATTTATTGAAGGACAACCAGTAACAGCTACACATAACATCGCTAATCAATATTAATATTATTCTGTAAACATGTTTCGAATCGTTAAATATGTCAAACCCTTTTGAGAATTCGTTATAAAGTCGGGATAGGCGAGGAATAGGAGAGATACTACCAAGATTAGTACGGGATAATCTGACAGAAATGTTATTTCTTATATCATCCACTATATGCCAGTAACGGTTCCATCGAAATCGGTCCAGCAATTTTGGAGATTACTCGTCAAATAAAAATTTGTTTTAGTCAAAGGTATTGTATAGTCATATTTTGAAATATCAAAAATACATCACAATTTTATTTATTTGTATAGATATACATAGAAATAGTAAGTCTGAACGAAGCTGCAAAGCTAGTCATATACTACGAGTATATTCAATCTTTGCATCCACCAAAAGCCACGTTAAATATTCATGAAATGAATATATTGAGGTAATTAAAAAGGACATTTAAAGCGAATGCAAAATGTTTCGGGTGCGTACCCTATAGGTTTTGGGTCTCCTTGCAAATGTATGGGAAAAGTGACATAAACGCCCATATCTTTTGATTGTGTTCTCTTGGAGGGTTGATATTTTGACAACTTCAAGAGACCGCAGACTTCAGTAAATGATATTAATTTCAAATTTTTAGGTCTTCCCATTCCTGAGAAAAAGGGTCTTAACAGACAGACAGACAGACGGACAACTAAGTGATCCTATAAGGGTCCCTTTTTTCCTTTTGAGGTACGGAACCCTAAAAACTATGTAAAAGCAGTTAAATAAACTAGATGTATAACCTGAAGAAAACGCAAAAGATTTTTATATTTTATAAAATAAAGTATGGACCTTTCATTGAATCGGTACGAATATTATAAAAAGGGTTAAGTTTATTGTACATTCCGGGCACTCTCAGATTCCAACGATCCGATTTTGAAAATTATTTTACCGCTACAAAGATACATTATCCCTGAGTGCTATAGTCTACTTTTTTTGTCTGTATATAGCACAATTTCACCCGTAGGTATTGTTCCATTTCATCCGTGGGTATTGATCAATTTCATCCGCATTTGCAATACAAGTAATTTCTATAACCATAATGCATGAAATACTAAACTACTTCACTTAAATCCGCGAATGAATACGAGGGAAAATCGGTGCAATGGTGTTTACGAATAGTCTTTGTAGAGTCTACCTCCTGATAATGCTTCGGTGTCGAAGCGAAACGTGCGTTGAGGCACATCAGAAAGTCAGTGTAGTGCTCGTGCATTATTGTATTATATATTCGCACAAAGTTAAAATAAAATAATTGCTTACTTGGGCCGTTTCGTGCTGGGTTTTTGTTTTATGTCGACGAGCGATGGTGTCGTGTAAGGCCGCCATTATAAACGTTCCTAATTAGGTATGTATGTTAATTTCTCGCATGTTCTTTTATTGTGAAGATTATTGTCGGCTAAAGGATTTTATTAGTTGTAAGCCGTTATCCGCTAGTGCAATAAACGGATAACTTTGTTATAAATTTCGGCTGCGATAAGTATTGTCAGCCTTAATAAATTAACGGGTAGAACAGATGCGAAATGGGGGTTAAAAGTTTGTATGGAAGTCCAAGAAAAGAGACCAAGTCGGTAGCAGGTTGAAGCTAGTAAAATATATAATTACTAGTTGTGAAAAATCTTAGCGTGATGATTTAGCCTTTTTCGATAAATGGGCTATCTAACATTGAAAGAATTTTTCAAATCGGACCTGAGATAAGCGCGTTCAAGCAAACAAACTCTTCAGCTTTATATATTAGTATAGATTTGCCAATTCAATTTTTTATTAGAAAAAATACTTAGGTAATTATATATAGGATTGCCCTGACTTTCGGTAGCCAGTAGCAAGCTGTGTTGCGGTAGCCAGTCTCCTCCCTCCGTTTACAATTATAAGATTGATATAATGTTCGTATGTCATTTCCAGGTAAGTGATGTGCGAGGTTGCGGCTACCACTTGGCGACGCTACTACATCTAGTACTAACCCCGAGAGCAACTAAAATGAATAATATAGAGATGTCAAATATGACATTTTGTATACAACGGAACTCGGCGAGTAGTATGTGCCAGTGATAAAGTACCAATTAACCTCTGGCTGTTACGTGTTGACACTTAAACCGCTGAACTAATTTTGATGATTTTCGATATAGAGATAGCTTGGACCTTAAAGAATGACACAGGCTAGTTTTGTGGCGAAATTGAAATATAGAAGGAATGAAATAAGGGTTGAGAGTTTGTGTGAAAGTTGAAGAAAACGACGCGGATTTTGTCGCGGGTGCGCTGCTAATGTTACATAAATTCAGTATAATAAAAAAAGTAATGTTACATAAAATCATTGTAATAGAAAAAGGAATGTTACATAAACTCAGTGTAATGTCAGAGCCAGGCATAGCTCAAAGTGTTTGTACATATTTGTCCTTGAAGACTTCAAAGTACTACAAAACTTTGCGCAGTTACACAAAGTCCCCTGCCACATGCATAATCATTCAAATGAAGCTATGTCTGGCTCCAGCATAAGGAAATGGAAATCGTTTTTTAAGGGGGAAGTACACCTAATAATATTTAAGTACTGAAGGTGATGGTTATCGGCAATTGCAGACTGCTCGCAAATGCGTTTTCCGTTTTTTAGAAAGCAATATGTCCATTTATTTGAAGGTCCCCAGGATTCTAGAATCCAATACCGAAATTGGCATTATTGTGAGAAAGATTTGAAGGTCATATCGGTTTGGGAATACGGAAATTGCGATCTGCCTGGTGGCGCCCTAGATGGTCTGGATTTACAAAACTGCCCGGCAAATGGCGCTGAAGTGGCTATCTAGGTGTTTTATCTATACTGATATACGGTACGGGAACGGGAATTGGAATGTGGACGGGAACGGGAGTGGGAACGGGTATTATATATTTATTAAATTATATTTATATTATTATTATATTATAGGATAATAGAATATTAAGGAAACCAAACTTCGGACAGGACTTCTGCCGGGTCCGTTAATAAAATCATGTAAACACCTGTATCAGCGAAATAAATTAGATTGATTCATTAACAATACAACATTATTGACTGGACATGGATATATCTTTCAGGACTTGCTATTTACTCTAACTTTTACAGGACTTTAGCAGTTAAGATTAATTCATTTTGTGGACTTATTTGTAGGATATATGCTTCGTTACGGACTGTGGAGAAAATATACTTCGAGCTTTAGCTGAGCCCATTTTAGTCGTACGAGCCAAAGCGGCATGGGCTCTTGGAAACCTTAGTGACGCTTTGGTGTTGAACATGTAAGTAGAAATTAGATTTTATAAAGAAGACATTAGATTTTATAAAGGAGCAAGGGTAGTTAATAAAATAAAACCTGATAAATTGGGTCTCGGTCGTTGATAGAGGATTAAATATTATATAAATCAAGTGGAATTACTAATATAATATCTATAATTTTTTAAATTTGTTAAGAACAATTTTTATGTATTAATTTCTTTGTTGCTTTCTATGCATGTAGTCGTCGCCTAAAACCAACTCCTTTGGTCTGGACATTTTTTATTTTATTTATTTAGACGAACCAACAGCATTTTACAATATATAATGAATGGCACCGTAAAGACAGCCTGGGTTAGTGCTATCTGTGAATCCCCAACTTGACATGTTTTCCTTGCTCTTGTCAGTGTTTGGTGTCTCTTTAAAGACTTCATTTCTTAAAGACTGGCATCAGTTGTGCAAAGGCTCGCGGAAGCTATCGTAGTGAAAATGCAAGAAGATGAGAAGAGGATGGGACTCTTTAACCATCTTAACTTGCATCACATACTCTCTCGCCTCTTATAATGTATCTAACGCAAAATTCCAGACCACAAGAAGATAGTTACTAGCTACGGGCGAAACCTTGTATAGTCAATTGCGCCATTTATTTTGTTGTTAAATTGATCTCACTTGATGTCGATTTGTTATTTTGACGTAACGGTGCGAAACCCTCTCCCAAAGTGAAGGTCAGTTCATCTGAGAGTTCAGTCAATCGGATCTTTATTCGGGTAATGTTTTGTAAGAACTTTCTACTTGACGCCCTTTTTTTTATAGCTACATCTGAACCAGCTAGGAAATCATTAGAAAATTTTGTTAAGTGTTGTTTGAGTACAATTGGTTATATATAGACAATATGTGGCAATTCTTTAGATATAAATACATAAACTGTATATGTGTAAAGAGCATGCTCTTCTTATTTTATTAAAAATAATCTAAAATCTTTCCATGCCTATATGACTAAACCAGGGAAAGAAAGCTCTATCCGATGCAGCCATTAAGTTCTCTTGTGTGCAGGTTTTAGAGCACGCTGTTTGAAAGCTCTATATGTTTTATTTGGTAAGAATCCACATATTATTTCTCTTGGGTGTTGGGACGCTACAATACACTGCGATGAATGAAAATTAATTTGCGAAATGTATGCACGCGCATAATTTTCGAACAACTGCATCAATTTGGATAAGCCTTTTTTTGTTAATTTAAAACATTTTTTATACAATTAAAACTTTTTTCTGTCTACTTGTTGTGTTACGGGTAATTTCCGATGGGGCTGGTCATATTTTGAGAGAACTTTCACTGGTACGTTTTACAAGTAGTAATATAGGCAATTTTAAAAGCAAGATAATAAAGGTTGCGTAAATCATTTTAAAACCCTCAAAATACAATAATAAAATCACTGAAAATACGTGGGCGAAGCCATGGGCGTCAGCTAATAATATTTAGTAATTGAAGTAATGAGCAAATTAGAAATAAACATATAAAAACACTTTTTCATACTTGTTGTTCATTTTTGTACTTCGTTCCAAGTTGCCATTACCTTAAGAATTTATATTAATTCAGTAAAAAGCATTAAACTATAAAACCTGTGGCAACTTCGCTGGTTGTAACAGCACCCTGAGTTACCACGTTACCATGGCAACCCGATCGATTGATATCCGCACCCCCATACATAATTAAATGTTTAGTAAATATTAGCAATCAATTTTAAAGGATTTCCTTGCCTCGCGCAATATGTCTGAAAGTCTATTGGGAACGATTACTCAATAATGGTAGCCTGCCTTGTCAAAACTGGGAGGTTTTCGAGGACCTCCAAACTCTTCACCTTTACCTATAAAACTGACAGTTGTTACTTTCGGTTCCTCCACATTTGTTACACTAGTAGAAACATTTTCTAACTCGTTACCATCTACACTTGGACCATCATCTTTTTTAGAGCCAGATTCTTTGATTAAACTAGTTTGATTTTGATTGATTGGAGGTGTAGAAGTTTGATCTTTTTGACTTTTTAATCCACCACAACAAGCTCTTTGAAAAGAGAATTGCGGGCGCGAACTGGGAGGTTTTCCGCTTTCATGAACTCCTTCAATAGTTATTTTTTGAGATTCTTTATCTACCCCAATCTCTTGCATGTTAGAATCTCCATTTTGGCTTTCTACTGTAGACTGAGTATTGCCATCTTGTGAGAACTGGGAAACAGTAGATTTCATTGTGTCAAAAGGTGTTTCAGTACCTTGAGTGTCAGAATAAGTATTTTGTGTTTGTTCTTTTGTCTGTTGCTCAGTATTTTCCATCTGAGAAGGTGTAGATAAAGTTTGAGCAGGTTTATTATATTCATATACTTCGCCTAGCGAATCCGTTTGTCCATTGTCTGAAAACTGAGTAGTTGTTGAATGACTAAAGGGTGACATATTTTCTTCTAGCGTGGTAGGGAATTGTGATTGTTTATTCGATAGCGTGGTAAGTTGTGATTGCTGAGTTGGTCGTGTTTCGATACCATTTCCGGTCAATGAAATGGTAGAGAAACTTTGTTGGCCTAATGTAGATTCTAAACCAGGTTCTAGAGTCTGTTGACCAAGTTGAAGATTAGAATCGTTAATTTGGTTTGGAGTCACTGTGTTTTCTTTTTGTGAAGCTGTTGTCAATTTTTGGAAATTAAACTGATATTCTGGCTGTAAAGTGATAGTTGACTGACTTTCTTGTATAGGTAGTGATGTGCTTATTGTCTGTGGTAAGTCTTGTCCTTGTTGTTCTAATTTGTTACTGGATTGAGTAAAAGTAGTGAATCCATCAGGAGTAGCTTGATCGTCTGATTCAGATGATAAGTTTGAAATTGGTACGTCACTTTCAGTTTCTGACGTTGTTGAAAAACTTGTAGTTCGTCTATTATATTCAAATATGTTAACAGAGCTGGTATATTGTAATCCAGGTTGATCAACCCTGTCCAGCCCTGTTCCTGATGGAAGTGGTGTCGATGATTCGTAATTAAATTGCGTATTTGTTTGCTGAAACTGGGACACAGTACCAATTGGTTGCTCCGTTTTCTCTCCATAAAACGTGCTTGACTGTGGACTAGTCAGATGTTGTGTTGTATCCTGCATAACATTAGTAGTTGACAGCAAGTCTGTTGGCGATGAAGTTGTTTGTTGTACAAATAATGGACTTGTTTGTACACCAAATTGTGTTGGAATAGTTTGTAGTTCAAAAGAAGGGGTGGAATGTATACCGAATTGTGACGATATTGTTGGCCGGGTTTTGCTTGCCTGTTTATCAAACTTTGATGATGGAGTTTGCTGTCCAAATGATGTGGTTATCTTTTCGCCAAATCGTGATATCGTAGGTTCTGGTTCAATCGATAAGCCTGATTGTGTATTTAATGATGGTGTTGTCAACTGATTGAACGATGAACTTGGTTGGGAACCAAACCGTGAGACTATCGCTTGATGCTTTGGTGTATTGCTGGATTTTATATCAAAATCTGACTGTGTTGTTTGTTGTCCAAATGATGAGGTTGTTTGTCCACCAAATTGTGAAAGCGGAGATTCTTGTGAGATTGATGAGCTTGATTGTATGTTTACTCGTGAAGGTGTTGTTTTCTGACCAAACGATGAACTTAATTGTGAATCAAATTGCAATGGTGTAGTTTTTTGTCCAGACGATGAACTTATTTGCTTATCGAAGATCGATGTTGGTTTTAACTGGCCAAATGGTAAATTTGTCTGTTTGTCAAATTGCGATTGAGGCGTTTCCTGTCCATATGGTAATGTTGTTTGTGCATTAAATGGCAAGCTGTCATCTTTTTGTACTGTCGATTGAATATCGATTTGTGCTTCTTGAGTTGGTGCTATGGTGTCTTCACTTTGGATTGTTGTTGAACTATTTAATTCATTACTCGCCTTAGGTATATCAGTAGTTTCTGTTTGAGATGAAATCGAAAAATTGTCAAGAGGTTTAGTGTATTCATAAATTTCACCAGTATACTCTTGAACTTGCAATGTTGTAGAGGAATCCTGTGAAGTTTCTTTATTCACTGGAAGACGTTGTCCAAATTCTGAAGAAAAATCTTGATAATCAGCCTCTGAAGTAAAAATTTGTGCTGTTGCTGTAGCAGACGTAGGACCGGTTTCATAAAATGGGTCTAAACTTGGAGTATTAAACAGACTACTTTGTTGAGTTGGTTTGGAATTTAAAGAAAATGTAGGTATGATTGTAGGAAAAGATAATAATGAACTCTGAGTTTGATTTACAATATTATCCTCATTAACAGTGGCTAAAGATGGTGAGGTGGGAAGTGGAGAAGAAATTATAGTAAAATCTTCATTTTGAGTAGGTCTTGCTAAATCGTCAGGAGTATTAGTATTTTCTGAATAAGCAAATGGCTGGGTAACTTTATTTGCTTGACTAGACAGCAAACCAGGATATTTAGATTGAGTGTTAAATGGTTTTGCAGGTCGGTTATAAATGTAGGCACCATCGGGGCTTTGAGACTGTCCAATAAATTGACTCACTCCGCTGTGACTAGGATCTTCAGTAGTTGAAGTAAAATTAATATCAATAGTTCCAGTTGAAGGTAAAATCGTTTGTGATAATTCAAATTTATTATCAAATGATTGCGACACATCAGTGTCTCCAAAAATACGTGAGCCTAAAGAAAATATACCCTTATTTGTTGTTGAGGGAAGAGGAGTTGTAGATATTTTCTTGTCAGATTCTAATGGTAAGTTTTGTTGAAAAGTCGTTATTGGTCTTGGGAACACAGTTACTGGTAAGTTCGTCTGGTAAGGTTTAGGTAAGTCTGAAGATGTTGAAAATACACTTGCTACAGGTTCATTGGATTCCAATGGAGTTGTCAATGTCAATTGCGGTACCTTTGTCGGAATGGGATGTTGCGAAAATACAGAGGCTATATAATCGATGTCAATTGGCGTATTATTCAATTTTTGTCCTTGTTGATTTAATAAAATATTATTCTGAAGAAACTGTCCCATAGGTTTATCAGTTGTTTGAAACGGAGGACTGGCAATTATCTGTTGTGATGGTTTAGTTTCGTATTTAGGGTGAGAGAGTAAAGAAGAGCCAGTATTAGAATATTGGGGCGAATGTTGAATTGTATCTTGATAATTATTAGGCTGTAACGATATTTGCCCTGAAGGAACTTGATTAAATTGGGAATTAGGACTTACACTTTGTTGGTACATTTCTTGAGTTATTACATGTGCGGGTTGTTCATTAAATGTTTGGCTTAAAGAAGGCTGTCTATTGCTTAAAGGCTGTCTATTATTATTACTCTCAAAACTATTTATCGGCGCTTGATTTTGAATATATGCAGGTATCATACTGGGTGGAGGTGATGTCAGTTTTTGTATAGACGTATCATAAGAACTTGGTCTACTAGAACCAGATAACGGTCTGTTCAATGGTCTTTGTATTTGTAACTTTTGTTGTGACAGAGGTATATGGGGGGAGTAATTATAATTTGTTTGTTTCTCTTGATAGCTTGTTGATCCAGAAAATGCATTTGAACTTGGAATTATAGACGACTGAATATTTACGTAAGGAGGCATGTATTGATTCTGTGAACCAAATACATTTTTGTTATGTTGGTCTGTTTGACCACTGGATGACATTCCATTTCCCACTATAAACGTGTGCTCATATCTGTTAAATCCAGTTCCAAATTGAATTCCAGGTTTTGATAGGGGAGAATTTAGAGGTATATCAACTGAGCTAAATTGCACATTAGCGTTCGGCTTGACAAAGACTTGTTTGTTTTGATTAATGAATGTGCCGCTCCTATCGCCGTCAAATCCAGGTCGACCGCCAAATTTGTTCGATTGTCTATCATTATATTTGCCAGCGGCGTCACCTTGTGTGTCATCGCCTTCTGCATTGTATTTCTGTGCGTCGTAAGAGCCTGTAAATGAAAAAGGAAAGTTGACCGTCATTTATCAACGCCTCTCTTTAAACTATTTATCAGCTGGCAATACAATGGACTAATCTCCTGGGATTATTTGACGTTCTTTCTGAAGCAAAAGGAATGACTAAAAATTGTTTTTTTTTTTTAAATATATAACAAAGGGCAAAGGAGCAGGCGGTTCACCTAAGTGACTACCGATGCCCGTGGACAACTGCAACACCAGAGGGCTCGCGGATGCGTTGCCGGCCATTGAGAAATGAGTATGCTCTTTTCTTGAAGGTCCCTAAGTCGTATCCGTTCGGAAATACCGGATTCTAACATTACGAAAATTATTATCATTAAAATCTCCGCGTACTGCGTTTACTTAACTATAACATCACGTAACAGCTATGTAATCTACAGTGGAAAAAAGTTGTTAGTTGTTAGGTAGCACAGAATGATATTAATACGCGTATTATATGACAACGTTCAAGGTGATAGATAATCGATTTAGTAATGGCGATATTATACACTAGTTATCGTAACAGACTGACCGCCTGTTTCACAAACGACAATTAAAGGGCTGATCAAGTTATTCATTCAGTAGCATTAATCACTGACTTAACGAAGGACTTATATATTACCTTATACTTACTAGATTCAACCCTGTACTTCGTCTGCTTTGTTTTCTTCGTCTTTCATAAATTTTTCACCTCTTATTTCATCCCTTTTAAATTTTATTTCCGAGTCAAAGAGTAGCCTATGTTAATCTCCAAGGTTTAATCTATCTCTATACGGAAATTTATCAAAATTGGTTTAGCGGTTGTGGTGTGAAAACGTAACAGACAGAGTTATTTTCACATTTATAATACTATTTAAGGATAGCTTAAAAGTGTCTTTATAATTGTGTGTCCCGAAAATATAAAATAAACTAATATTAATCGTTTCACATTCCAGTTGCTCCTCGTGCTCTTCGCCGGGATCCTGGCTGATCCGGCTCCCGGAAGGATCCCAAAAGTGTACAATGCCCTGATCACGTCCAGCCAAAATTTGGAGCCGAGCAAGGCGTATCCTGTATACCAGCCGGTACTACTTTGAAGTTTCACAAAATTTCATAAATTTGTTTTATATTCTACTTGTTTAAAAACAATTTTATGTTAAGCTTAGAATAAATAAAAAAATATTTTCTCAACAAAACACATAAATTAACCTTTGATAGGTGCTTACTATGAGTTTTCAAGAACTGTTTTCAATCCACCGTGTTTTATACGAGGGACCTAAAGTCTTTTGAATAATTAGTCTATTAGAAACAAGCAGTAGTCCAAATATATTCGAATAAATAAAATTGAGTTTTATAAAAATAAATTAAAAGTCATTTAATAAAGGCATATATATAACCAAGTATAAAGGTCTAAGGTTTTCAGTCAGTTCTTATATCGTTGGTCTAACTTTTAAGTCGTAAATTTAATCACCAAATCATTAAATGATAAATATAAATAAAATTATAATATACATATGACATTCATAAGTGCTTATAAAGTCTATATGAATAAACGATTTTGACATTGACTTTAACTCGGCTATAAAGAAAGATATATTTTATGAAGAAAGAAGAAATGTGAGTTCTTCATAAAAAAATTAAAAAATGGCCAAGAGCGTGTCATGACACGCTTATATAGAAGGGTTCCGTATCTGATACGCTATAAACTATTTGTTAAATACTTCAAAAGTTTTCGTTCAAAATAATTTTCCTAGTGAGTTTTTAGCATGTTCTAATAACATGGAAGATTTCGAGTCTACGTCTAATAGGTTGGAAATGCTAGGGGGGGGGGGGGGCACCGTGGGGGAGACTCAGGTTTGCAAGCGCCAAAAATGATATTCGATTTAGTCGTTTGAACTTCAAATTCTAATACCATATAGCTGTCTAAATCAATCAGTAGCATTATGCCGGTGCCAGACATAGCTCAGTGTTTGTACATTTTTGTCCTTGAAGACTACAAAACTTTGCGCAGCTACACAAAGACCCGGCCACACTACATGATCATTCAAATGAAGCTGTGTCTGGCTCCGGCATTACACTAATATTCTTTATATTTCACAAATTTATTCTATATCTATGTTAAAGCATGGTGACCTTAGCCAAAGAAACAAAAAAAATATTGATTCCCAAGCTATACAATGTTCCTTCAAGGTTCATTCGATCGTGAAAACTCTTGACATTTCCTGTCAATAACAAAAGACAGACAATTAAAATTGATCCGAATAAAAAGTAACGTGCATTCATCACCTATAAAAAATCGCATTGTAATTACGTAAACCTCACAACGACCAATAAAGATCTCAACAATCGATATCCCATCCAGTTTCCACACCTTATCATCGCATCAACGTTTAGAATGCTCAACAAAGAGACTCAAAGATCGATTTTGTTGAAACATCCCGTATTGGCACTCGGTCCAAACAACGAACAATAACAACAAAGAAATATTAGACAGTGCCTTTTTAATTCTTATCTGGATTCTGTATCACGAACAGTAAATTACACGGCAGAATTTTAGGGCATCGATGGCTTTGCGATAGTGAACTCTGTGGGTTTGTTTACAAGGCTGTTAAATCTTTATCAGAAAGATTCACTAAGTTAACCTTTTTTAATTTTGTGACGACAATACATTTCTAGCATAATCTCTTAACATCAATCGTCAGCAAGATATTGAATGGTACTCAAGTTTCAATACTTGTTACGTACAAACTTATAAAAGAAAATTCGTTTCTCGCTTAATAAAGTCAACTCTTATTTTTAACTAGCGGCACGCGCTGGCTTATCATTGGTGATCATTACCAAGGTTTTCATACGGATACCTAACTTTTAAAAACATTTTATATCTCCAATACTCATCAGGGATAACGTGGAATTCTAATAGTGAAAGAATTTTTCAAATCGATCCACTAATTCAGATTCTATTCAACGCAAACAAACAATCAAATCTGTCCTGTTAATAATATTAACATTGAATAACTTAAGTAAAAATTGTGTATTTCGAAGACAGCCAAGATATTTTTACTTTACATTAACTTTTGTAAATAGTATATATCTTGAAGACAGCCAAGATATTCTTACTTTACACTAACTTTTGTAAACAGCATTTATCTTGAAGACAGCCAAGATATTCTTACTTTACACTAACTTTTGTAAACAGTATATATCTGGAAGACAGCCAAGATATTCTTACTTTACACTAACTTTTCTAAATAGTATATATCTTGAAGACAGCCAAGATATTCTTATTTTACACTAACTTTTGTAAACAGCATATATCTTGAAGACAGCCAAGATATCCGCAACCAAGCCAGTTGCAAGCCAACGTCGCACAAAAAAATGAAATTATGGCGGAAAAAAAGAAAATATCGTTTTTTACATTTATAGATTATAGACTTTGCGAGATGTACGCTGAGCAAGTCAATTGTGTGAAACGGTAGCATTATGCCGGAGCCAGACATAGTTTCATTTCAATGATCATATAGTGTGGCCGGGACTTTGTGCAGCTGCGCAAAGTTTTGTAGAACTTTGTAGTATTCAAGGATAATAATGTACAAACACTTTGAGCTATGTTTGGCTCTGGCATTAATGTATTATTTAACGTTCGGTTTCGAACGAAAAAGTAAGTAAAAGTATAGAAAATATTCGTGCTTGGCTTTCTGGTCGCGATAAAGTTAACTTAGCGGTCGACTCAAACGCCTTTAAAATTAAAAGGATTTTGCCTCAAAAAATCGCCAACGAAGTAGAAATACGGAAAGTAGTTCAATTGAAATCCTTCGTTTGAGAGTCGGTTACTTATAAATGTATATGCGAGTTGTTTTAGTTCGATTCCCAGAACCGCCTGTCTTGTGGCTTTCTCTTTAATGGGGCCGCTCCGAGCTTCCGCCCGAGTCATACGCAATAAGGTAACAGTGAAAGTCAATGCGGATTATTTATACACCAGGTTTTTTGTTTGTTTGATAAAATCCTAGCAGTCTATAGTCAACCAAGAAATTGGTTTGCTAAGGTCGAATGTCGTTTGTACGTCACTTAGTTCTTTTACGGGGTGTAAAAGACATCGTACCGGATACGTAACCCATCGCTTCTGTACATGAATATTAAGGAAAGATAAGAAAATATGGCTGCTAATATTAATAAAACTCAACTTAATGGATTGAGGAAAATGGTTAAATAAAATATATTTCCCATTGAACTAAGCATTTGGCGGGAAATGATAACAAATCAAAGTAAAGAGACAGTACCAATCTCATAACAAAGTAAGTTTATCATTCCCAGCCGACACATATTTTCGCAAAGAAATATCTGACGTGTCATCCTCTAACTAATATGAAATAACTTATTTGATTACATATAAAAATGGAAGTTGTGCTTTTGTGAATCAGGACAACTCAACAATGGTTAAAGGTAAATAGAGAAATGAATTTAATGGCCGATTTAAAGCGCGATCTCGATGGAGAAACCGAAAGAAACTTAGTGTAAGTTTCTTTCGACTTGACCTAGATTTGTGAAGAAAAAACCTTCTCATTCTATTTTTTTATTCATCTAATAAGTGCGGAGATAACTCAACAGTGCCAATTGCAAGAGGGAAATAGTTAAATCAAATCCATTTCCGAATTAACCAAGCGTTCGAAAGGAAACTTCAGCGGACGATATCGAATTAAACTGGAGTGAGAGTACAAGTAACAATCCCACAGCAACAGGTCGTTAGGGAAACTGGGGCAAGTAAGCGAAGGAGAAAATACACAAAGAATACCGGTGAAAGACTCAGTTGCGTCAGCGTTCTGAAGGATTGTTGACACTCCCGAGAAATGCGGCGTATTTTGACCTATCAACCTACATAGAATATAAATATATAATTACAATTGGACAATGTATACATTGTTAAAATATAATTGGTACTTATAGTACCCAAATATGGTAAATAGTGAATTCGGCATACTTTTAACACCGTCATTGTTTTATGCCGGAGCCAGACGTAGCTCAAAGTGTTTGTTCATTTTTGTCCTTGAAGTCTACAAAGTTCTACAAAACTTTGTGAAGTTACACAAAGTCCCCCGACACTACATGATCATTGAAATGATCATTCAAATGAAGCTATGTCTGGCTCCGGTATTACGATCACGACAGACCTTTTAAGTATTGACAGTTTTTACTTTCTTTGTTTTCAGAGTTCGTGAAGACGAGAGACAAGAAAGATTACGTGTAGCAATAACATGCTCAGATTCTCATGTCATGGTATTTTTCTATATCTTTTTTTATTGTTTATCTAAAATGTACTTAACAATCTATTTATTGGATAAATGTCTAGTCATTATCAATTATATTTTTATATGAATCTATGAATTTTAATACCAATAAACTTTTTACATGCAATATTATTTTTATTTTTACAAAACTGTCCGTTTATTTTATAAGATCCAAATTACTATAAAAAATAATTTTTGTAACCTCATGAAAGAAACTGTGACAGTAAGCCCTTATTCGCACGAGAGCTTTTTAGGTGCGTTAAAAAAGAATTCCACATAAAATTCTTCTACTTTTTTTTATGTTACAAGGGGGCAAACGAGCAGGCAGCAGGCACCGAAGTGCCTACCGGCGCCCATGAACATCTGCAAGATATTTTGATTTCTTAATGGCTTTCTGTGTTAAGTAACATGTAGTAAATTACTCTCTCAAGTCCCAACTCGCTCAACTGTTTATTCGCCGTTTGTAAAGTAGTGCATAGTCTATGCCTAAACTATCTTTATTAATGCGTAAGCGAAAGCCACAACTCAAATACATCTTCTTTTGTTTGCCTTTGAAAGGCGCAAAGATAAAAATCAGCCCCGCTTTGTTTCGTACGCCCTGAGGTTGACATGCTTGACGCGGGTCGAGAAAGAAGTTCCGAAGGCGAAACGCCTAACAATCACGTTAGGAAATTCTTTGACAATCCGCTGCAGCATAAATTAGACCCTTTATTTTAGTACCTCGGAGGTGTAGAATTCTTAGTCGGGACGCAATCAATAATATGATATCTTCCAGGCTAGTTTTAAATACAAAATATATTATTTTATAAAACATAAGCATTATTATAATTTTTTTTTTTAAAAAATGCATTCGGCAAACCTTCCCTGCCGAAATTTTTGAAAAATAAATAATAATAAAAAATATATACAGGACTATGTGACACACGGATGTCTGTTCCTAAAGTAGACAACTTAATGTCTGTATTATAGTTAAAAGACGCATGTTATACACAAATATTTTTTTATAGAAATATATAAATACATACATACAGATACTACATCTAGACTAGAGGCAGGAATCGAACCCACGACCCCAATGCCATCTATTGAGATAATATTGCGAGACATTTAATTTTCGTCTTAAACCAGGGAAGTCAGGGCAATCCTATACATAATTAAGATTACCCATGTATTTTGTCCAATAAAAGAATTTGATTTGATTTGAAAAAAAAAACAACGAAGATGTTCTACCTTAGACCCGTTTTATTGAGCTTTAATGTAAAACATTCACGTTATTGCAATAACTTTAGCCAAAATGTTACTTGCAATTCTTATCGACTTCGCTAGAACGCAAACGTATCTAACATTGATGTGGAAAAATGGGTTATAAAGATCGGTCTTTTTAGTCTGCTTTAAATACGATGTCTAATTCCAAAATATAATAAATAATAGTAATACTTGATGCTACTGCGAACCAGTTGTAGAAAATTTTAGTTCGTTTTAATAATTGTTTATTTTCGACTTCAAAAATAAATAAATAAATATATACAGAACTATATAACGCAAGGGCGTCTATTCCTATGGTAGACAAGTTAATGCCTGTGTTAAAGGTAATAGACGCCTGTTATACACAAATATATATATTTTTGAAAAAATATATACATATAGATAATAGACCCATGCTCGAAGCGGGAATCGAACCCACAAGCCCTGGAACAGAAGACAAAATCACTGCCACTGCGCCAAGGGGCAAGTCATATGTGTCCGACACAACATCCCATCACAACGCAGCGTTGTGCGTTACGATCAAGAAACCAAAGCTTTACAAGTTGGTTTCTAAATTATAGCGCCGATCATACGTCTTTAATAAAATTAGGAACCGAACTGATCTAATGATAAAGAATTCATTCCTGTAAAATGCACGAACCTTCATTTGACGTTTCGTTTCGAACGTAAAGGTCAGTAAAACTATCTAGAATGTTCGTGCTAGGCCCTCTGAAGATGTCAAACGAAATCTTTCACAATTCTTAAAATTATTTTGCTTTTTGGATACTTATCGAATCAATCTTTATTTTTACAGTTTTCAAATATCTTGGATTTATACCGGAAAACTAAATTTCGTCACCTAACATCGTGTCATAATATAAAATTTCAACTACAACGCCTAAATGTTCAAAAATCTTGGCATTCCTTTCTTTGCCTCACAAAACGGAACAACCTGCCAACTCTAATGTTTCCAAACCGATAAGTCTTAAGGATCTTCACAAAAACAATATGCTAGGTTTTATCCAGACTTCAGCAGTTGTACATAAAACAACTAGGCCTGTTCGCTTGCCCTATATTATAGAAAATGTTATTTTTCAATAATATGGGGCAATTTCACTTTTTCGATAGTTTTTTTTAAATATATAATGAATCTGTCAAAGTTACGTATGGCCTCTATGTTTATATTAACACATTGTAAATGAGCAAGAAACTATGTCCTGCTTTATCTGGTGAAGTGTTGTTACATCTTATAGCATTAAGGAACCCTAAAATTTTGAATTACACCTTTAATCCGTACAAAATTGTAACACATTCTTGCTCATATACGTGGGTGACGCTATTGCATATTTTAGCACAAAGCGAAATATTTGGCATGTGGAGTTTCCGGTCACCAATTATTCAGTTCGCGGATTAAAGCAAAGTAGTTTAGCTTCTCATGCATGTCATGGATTTCCGCAAAGTAACGCCTGATTCTATCAACTCACGTGAGCCTTTGTAGAGACGCGGCCTTATTAAATTAACTACCAAATTTACGTTTCACGTTCAATAGAGAATCATTATCTCATTATTTAGATAGATAATACTTTATTGCACACTTAAAACAAAGAGAGTAACACACACAGGAGTACAACTGATTATTGCAGACTATTATAGTGCAAAGGCGGTCGTATTCATTATTTTTTATTAAGTGATATTCTTTTAGTATCGAATGAACAAGCCCGAAGCCTAATTAGGCTGCAACCCAAAACGACGGCAAGCGTGGCGATACCTCTAATTAATCTTGTTAGATAATAACTTTCTTCAACTGCCATATTACGAGTTACACTGTACAATTAATTGGACTATCGTAGTGATACGGTAACCTAAACAAAATCTTACTAACACAACTATATAAATTGCTTTAGGGCGGACTATCATGAAGCGCTAGCGAATTACGAAAAAAGCATAATAACGGAAAAGACAAACGACTCTAAGGTCAAAGAGCACAACGCCAAATGCGAGGCTGGAATCGCGCGCATGTCTATAAGGTGCGGTGACGTCATGCGCGGAGTTACCACCGCTATGAAATACGCCCACGACACATATCTACTAAAAGATTGTGCCCAATTACTCGAAGAAGAGAACCAGTACAGCCATGCCGCTGCCCTGTACGACCACGCCGGGAACACTGAGAGAGCTGCTTCGTTGTATATAAAACTAAAGTCTTGGCTCAAAGTGGAGTCGTTGATACCGAAAATTAACTCCCCGAGCATACATCTTCAATACGCTAAAGCTAAAGAAGCAGAGGGAAGATACAACGATGCTCTAAAGTCGTATTTGAAAGCTCAAGATTATGAGTCGGCGATACGGTTAAACTTGGACAAGTTGGACGATATAGACGAAGCGGTCAACTTGGTTCAGGAAACTAAATCAGTGCAGGGAGCCAAAATGGTGGCGAACTACTTCCAGAACAGCGACGATCCGACGTCTGCTATAAAATTCCTAGTCATGTCTCTGTGCTACGATGAAGCGTTTCAACTTGCGAGGAAAAACGGCAAGTTGCATCTGTACGGAGACATTTTGATACAAACGTCGCAAGCGAGACCGGAGGATTTCAGGAGTCTGGCGTTACATTTCGAGGGAGAGAAGAATTATTTGTTGTCTGGAAAATTTTATTTTCACGCTGGAGAGTATAACAAGGCGATGACGCATCTACTGAAGGCAGGCGCGTCGGAAGGAGAAGAAAATGACGCCATCACTATAGCAATAGACGCTGCCGCGGCTTGTGACGACGAAAGACTGACTCGAAGGTAAAAATATTCATAGATATAAAAACTTTCTTTAGAGATTTTTTTTTCAAACCTGTATGCATTCTATTTAACATTCATTTAAAAAGAGCTTTAAAATTAATTGGTAGTGGTTTCAATATATATTCTATTTAAACAGGCTGATAGAGTTCCTACTGGGCGAGACAGACGGCAATCCTCGAGATCCACGCCATTTGTTTAGGCTATACATGGCTAAGAAACAGTTTAATGAAGCGGCTAAAACTGCGGTGAGTAGAAAATATTTCATTTTTCTATTATTCGATGATGAATATTCGTCATTGCTTTTGAATAATTTTACGGTTACGTATGAAGCAATCACTTATTTTTTTTTTGTATTTCTGTTGCAATATTTTGACTTAACTCAGAACACACGAGGAGAGATTCGTTGGTCGAGTTGGTAGTGAAGATATAGGATATTTAAATTTTGTACTCGACATGGCCACGTGACCATATCGATGACAACTTACATGACTTTACTTCGTATCAAAATCTGTCTATTAAAGTTTCCACTTAAAAAAATGTATCTATACTACTGCTACATAAAGCTGAAGAGTTGGTTTGCTAATTGCTCAGGAACTACTGGTCCGGTTTGAAAAATTCTTTCCGTTTAAGATAGCCCATTTGTCGAAGGAAGGCCATAGGCTATAATATGATGACGCTAAGCCGCGGGCACTGCTAGTAATGCAAAATTGTATTGGAGGTGATAATCGCGGGCGCAGAGTGCTCGGCAGGGCGCTACCGCGAGGCGCGCGACGTGGCGCGTGGCCTGTGCGCCGCTCTGCGCGCGCGCGCCGTGCCCGCCCCCAGGGACCTTATGCGCGCCGCCGTGCTGCTGCACTCCTATATACTGGTGACTAACTATCTCAGAAGAAACGATCACATAAGAAATAACCTTATTATTGTTATTTAAAAAAAAACTAGCAACACATTTTAGGTATATCTAATATTTCCGTCATCCCTCCTTATTAGAAGGTGTGAGAAAGCTTGTGTTATATTAAAAGGAGTGTGAGCCACAGTTAATGGTACGCAACAAAAAGAAACCGCCGTTTGTTCGCAATTTCAGTTATTTTACATCTGAAAAAAAGATTCTAAAACAAGATAAATTTCCTAAAAGAAGTAATAGTGATAATTTAATAGTGAAATTAGACTTCCGCAGGACTTAGTGGCTAAAATGACTACGTTACTTGAAATATTCTTTTCAACTCTTGAATATAAATTTGAATAAAAGAAATAAATGATGAATTGTTTAATTTACTTACGTCGGACAAAAATCTAAAAGTGTAGTTTTCAATGAGCTAGTGGAACAAAATTTTTACAGAAACCGAGGCGTCATCGAAGATAATGAAAATTGTTTAAATAGATAAACTCTATCTATGTTGATTTATGGAGGCTCTCTTATATAAATTCTCAATAAGATCTCGTAATAAAAGGTTTACAGACTTTTACAATTTCTTAATTATAATTTTTTAAACTTAAACCATTTCCCCGTTTTTAAATATAACTTTCTTGAAAACATTTTTTTCACCATACAATATTGTTAATAAAAATACATTTCTAAAGTTTATATAAAGATTCAATGGACTTGCCCTGGATTTCTAGGTAAAAGTCGAACGGCACTCCACAGTCTAGTGTTATTTCATAATAAATCTTAAATATTATTTTACAACAATATTTAACTTTACCGTAATCGTCATTAGGTTCGCACGCACGTGAAGCGCGCGCGACACGACCTCGCCGCGCGGCTGCTTCTGCGCACCGCTGCTGAAGTCGCATTCTTTCCCACTCAGCAGCGTGAGTTCAATTGTATATACAAACTATGAAAACAAATTAAATTGAAGTGGTTTCAAAACTTAGAAATATAATTCTTTTACTTGTTGTCTTCGTGTCTGTCTAATTTAACGATTTTTGTGTAGATCAGGTATCAATTCTGACTTCCACGGTGATAGAGTGCGGCCGCGCGGGTATGAAGCATCAAGCCCACCAGTGGGCGCGCGCCCTCATGCAGCCCGAATATAGAAATCAGGTAATGATAGATTTGTCTATTTCTATTCGCCTCAGTCTTCTGACTGTACAGAATATGTTAGATTGGTAAATGAGATTCTGAATTTCTCGATACATTCTACTTTGAGGTCGGATGGGGGTTATATTTTGATAGATTTAATTCACTGCAATACAGATAATTATATTAGTATTTTACGTTAATATAATTTACATATTATCATTTTTAATTTTCTTTGCCATTTGATAGTTATTCTCGTATGTATATGGATTAACAAGATTATAATTCCTTGATCTGTTTTTCAAGTGACTTAGGTATCAATGTAACGTGTGTGCATTACTTCAACACGTGCATTTAAAGTGCTACGGCTTCTACTGATGGACGATTTGCGATGTGGCCCTCTCGCTCGCACCTAATTATAATTGCCCTAATGCCTTATTTGTGGCTACTTTAATAATAATATAATAATAAAGTTTTTTATTCAAGGCATATAAAACCCAAATATATCACAAAAGGTAAATGTAGAACAATAACAATAGAAATAAAAACATTACAGTTAACTGGAACGCTTAATAAACCGTTTCAGATGTCACAGTTCTTACTTTCTAGTATTGTCATGGTGTACAGACAGCCAATAATTGAGGATGGGATTTGGCATCGTTACGGCGACTAGTTTAAGTATGCCATTATTAGAGCTCCATAGTCTTGTCCAAAAGGACGCAATACGGGCCCAAACAATAGAATAAAAGTCGGGCACCCTCGATTTGGAAAACATTGTGGAAGCACTGCAATAACGTGGCAAGCCCATAAGAATGCGGAATGCATTATTATATTGCACACGCAATTCAGTGTATGATTTTCTAAAAAACTTCATCCAGAGTTGACTTGTATAAAAGCAGCAAAAACATGTTAAAAATCGGAGTTCTAATCATCGTAAACGAAAATAATTGCTTCAATTTGACACGTAATTCACATTAAAAACAGATTATATAATAATAGCTTATTTAAAAAAAATAATCGTATTACATTTAATTTAATTTTAGACACATGTTACAGATCGACCCCAAATACGCGAAGAAGATACAAAATAATTTTCCTAATGAGTTTTTAGCCCGTTCTATCAACATGGTTAATTTTAGGTTTCTACGTCTAATAGTTTGAAAATGCTAGGAGGGGACCACCTCACGGGCAGACAGACGGACGGACAGAGCGAATTTATAAGGGTTCCTTGTAGTACTACGGAGCCCTAAAAATCATTATAATGAAATAAACTTTCTGGTCTAATAAAATTACTAAAAACTCATCAAATCATTAGTAACAGATAGATTGAGATAGATTTATTCATAGACAATAGAGCGAGATAGATTGTAGGCTCTCAAAATATAAAAATTTTGAATTTGCAGTATTCCTTAAAGCGGCCCATATCGCGTAGAAGGTTTGTAGGTGCCAGTCCTTGTATGTGTCTCTTTTTGGTTAAGGTTTTAAGACCTTTTCGTCCGAAATCCACAAAGCTTACTGTCTTATGGTCCGAAATAGACCTGGCTACTGATTGTGTAGACATATTGTCCTCTTCTTAACGTGAACCTGGTCTACCAGGGTCCGCTTAGATTGCAGAGGATGTGGCTATGGGGCCAGTTAAGATGACCGATTGCTGATCATCATCCTCGGAACCCCACGATCTCTACAACCTTACGACTAATATCACAAAGTGGCATTAATCGGGTGCCACTGTTTTACGTGCCTTCCGAAACACGGAAGAGGTCAGATATCAAATATAAACCAGTGTTAGAATAGGTCACCTATCTATCACTCGGCCGCAGCAACAGCTACTTAACATAGCGATCCATTCCCACTTTAACTTGGCTGACTTCTTCCTCACATCCAGTACTCTAGACGGGGACGCAGGGTTGCGTTGCGAACTCGGTCAGTTCTTTTAACACCTTAAATGGTACGTTCCATGGCTCTTTGGCAAACCTTGTGTCAGGACTACTGCAGTCAGTTATATAATCAGTATGGTACAATAGCAAATAAACGCTTGACCACGAGTTCATACGGTGTTGACTGGAGTGAGTCGAAAGTGTATGTCAGAAATTGAATGAGATTTACCTTTGAGGAATGGTAAACTTTTCGTTCTGACTTCATCTATGTAACCACTTTTACACATAATACTATCAGATGAACACTTGACTATAAATTCATACGCTGGTTAGATATTACTTAAACTTATGGAGTGAAGTGCATGTTAAAAATATGAAGGAGATGAAGATGGCGGCGCTCGAAAGGACGATGTTCTTCTTATGCCTAAACCAAACATAGCTCAAAGTGTTTGTACATTGTTGTCCTTGAAGACTACAAAGTTCTACTAAACTTTGCGCAGATACACAAAGGCCACACTACATGGTCATTAAAATGAAGCTCTGGCTCCGGCATTATGATTGCTTCACCACTAATTCGATCATTTCGTAATATAATCTGAAAATGATCTAATGATCGTTATTTGGTATTTGTTAATTAAATAAATCAAACAATGTTTTTAAGAAGTTACTTAAGCATCACATTTTAAAGGATTTTTCTTTATTTTAGTACTAAATAAGATATTGTACTGCTGTGCTTTGCTGGCGGATTCGGTGGTGTAGCTTTCGGGTTGCAGCATTACACCGATTTTCCCTCGTATTCATTCATAGTAATAATTGATTACCCGAAGAGTGGCTCCAGAGTAAAATAGCAGCCACCAGGTAGACCGGCAAAGCAAGCCGCAAAACCGGTAACATGCTTCGTTAATTGTAATCTAGAAAAAAAAAGAAAAAAATTATTATAATCAAGATATCAGTGGCCAGCATTTAAGTTGATCGGTAGGTTAAGTAGTTTTTAGTTCTTCCAGTCTCTTAATACACTGGTTTTCAAATACATGTACGATAAAGAGGTCGTAGCATAATCAGTCGCCGGCATTTGCGACGATCGCAACGTTAAGTATCAGTTACCGCGGCCGGATGACCGGTTACCAATTCTAACACTGGTTTTAAACCATCCGACGGCCTCCGTTTTTCGGATGGCACGCAAAACAGTGTTCCGATTAATGTCACTGGGTGATTTTGTAGAGATTGTGGGGATTCCGGGCATGACGTCAGACGGCGATCAGTCTTAACTCACCCCACAGCCACATCATCTACAATTTAAGATGACCCAGGTACTAGACTGAAATAACGCTAAAAAGAAGAATCAAGATATTAGTGTATATCGTTATTTGCTATGTGTCATAATTTTATTTCATCAAGGTTATTTTAAAAAAAACTTTATCCTTGAATACTGATCAGTCAGGACACAAGGATAAAGATTAAAGCTCTTAAATTGTATTCGTTGCTTTGTACCAATTCTATCTATTTATTTGAAAAAATTGTATATTTGATATTTGTAAATTTGTATATTGCTCAGCAATGAAATAGATTGGGACCCATAAGGACACGTTTAAAACCCATGGGCAGTTTGCAACGAGCTCTATTTATTGCATTGCTATTCAACGAGGTTTAACGTCTTTTGGGTACTTTCACCGCCTTAGATAAACTTTTGTAGATATTTCTTGCTTATGACAATATTTTATGTGCTTTGATTATATTAGTCAATCTTAGTTTTTTTTACAACACTATTATTTAAGAAATTCCAAGTCAGATTTTTTTATATTACAATGGACAAACGAGCAGGCTGTTCAACTACGTGACTAATTAGGACAAGCAGAATGTTTGCAGAGGAATAGTCGGCCATTAGAGAGGTGTTTAGGCCACCGGGAACTCTTATAAACCGAACGAAACGCGATAAAAATAACATCACTTGACATGACAAAATTGCCGCAATTTTACGCCCATCTTATGTAAGAAAGAGGTGTTGGTACCCGGGCGCGCCGGCATATTTCGGCTGCAAGGCCATAAGGACTGCAAGCGACCTCTAATTGTTAATAATCTCAAATTTAAATTGAATAAATTAATTTAAAATTTAGATTGATGATAAAATTCAAAAATAGGGATGCCATATCGATCAATTTTTTATATTTTACGTACCTTAAAATTAAAATAATAGTATTTAATTCGTATCACTCAATATTTTTTACTTCCATTTGTAGGACTAGGTAATTTGATATCCGACCTCCTCCGTGTTTCGGAAGGCACGTAAAACAGTGGGACCCGGTTATGTCACTTTGTGATATTAGTCGTAAGGTTGTAGAGATGGTGGGGGTTCCGAGGATGACTTCAGATGGCAATCGGTCATCTTAACTCGCCCCGAAGCCAAATCCTCTGCAATCTAAGCGGGCCCTGGTACTTAACCGGAAAATGCTAGGAAGAAGAGTTAAAATCATTTATTGTGTTTGTTTGGGGTGATCTCCAATAGGGTTGAACCGATTTGGATGGGAATTTAAGAAATAACATATGCTACTTAATATGTATAGGGTTGCACGTAAAAATCTCAAAATTATGAACAACACCGATGACGTCACAGAGAACTGTTAGTCAAAAATAAAATAAGTAATGTCTGTCTATTTCATAAATGTTACCTTTAAAACTTAATTAATTAAAAAAAATAATATTTACTTAAACAACGAAAAGGTTTTTTGCAGGCGGGTTTCTTATTTTTTTGTCCTTTAATTAAAAAGTAAGGTAAACCAGAGAATGTCTGCACTATGGCATTGCTCACATGATTAATTATATTATTTTATGTGCTTTTAATGGCCGTTATATTTTTAGCTCAGATTACGGCGCCTGACATTGTTATAAACATTTTAATAACAATTCTAACCATGTTTTCATAGTACATAAAATTGCAAACAGTGTCCGTGTAAACTCAGCCTTAAGCCTCTATAGCTTAATGGTAGAAGGGATCGACTGAAGACCGTAGGGAAACACATGTTACATTTTCTGAAAGAAATGGGAGATAAAGTGGCAATGGTAAAAGATATTTTAAGTTAAATTAATAGAAAGTAAGTGGCTGCTATAGATGTGGTCAGTGCAATGATAACTAAAATATTTAATGCGATAATTTTTCAGATAAACGCTAGTACAGGTGAAGAAATAACCTACGAAAACTTGCTTCAGTGCTCAGTCAATTTGGCTTCTGCGCTTTTAGAGTTAGGAATTGGAAAAGGAGATGTAGTCGCATATGGATCCGAGAAATGTATAAATTTCATACCAAATCTTCTGAGTGTGATATTTACTGGAGCTGCTTGCACTCCTTATGATTTATCCACCGGCGAAGGTAAGAAGTTTAGGTTTGATAAGTTTCTGAAAGGCAATTTATGGAAAAAATTGCTTATCGAGAATTGACTTATTTAGATTTGAAACCTTACAAAAGCTAGGTCATTTAAAATATAATGAAAATTGTTAGCAATAGGCTTACAGTTTTCAATAGACAAAAGAAAGTTGAATACAAATAAATATTGTTAGCTATTGAACGTAAAAAGTTGAATACAAAACTAAGTTTAATCATTATTATATATAAACTGGTTTGTAGTAGGCATTGTGATAATATATCAATTAAAATCATTTTAGCGGCGCTACGTCACAAAATATCGGTTGCAAGGCCGTCCTACTTTATATGTTCTAAGCTCTTCTTAGAAAGATTTGAAGAAGTATTACAATGTTTCGATTTCATTAAAACATATTGACATGAGTCGACACGGATGAGTTTCCGATGAAAAAGGTTCTGTAACGTGACTCTTACGTGTTTTTATATACATCGATTGTAACTTGGTAGGAAACGTAATAAACTTATCTTTTTATGACTTTATTAGCGACCAACGTATGGTAACATAGATGAATCACTTAACGCTAAATGAGATTTCTCCGTGTCTTCCATATGCGGTTGTTTACATCGGAAACAAAATACTGATATAATCTATAGTAATATATAAAGCTGAAGAGTTTGTTTGTTTGAATGCGCTAATCTCCGGAAATACTTGAAAAATTCTTTCAACGTTAGTTAGCCCATTTATCGAGGAAGGCTATAGGCTATATATGATCACGCTAAGACTAATAGGAGCGGTGTTACAATGAAGAATGATTCAAAATCGGTGGTTTTTCTCCCCTTTTGAGAGCTTCCGCTGCGCGCGCTGCGTAAAGTTTCGCAAAAATCATGTATGACGGAACTGTTGCCCTTTAAAGGTACTAAAGAAAAGTCCGCTACAGCATATGTGTTTCTTTTGAGGTTGACTCCCTATAACTTTATTTATGCTAACCAAATTTGTTCTAAAATAATGCATTATTTACGAAGGCGTTTTTATAAGCATGATATTGACCCTAATCCGAAACCAGTTTTTAAACCCCTAGTGATAAAAGAGAGCCTCAATAGCTCAACGGTATGAGGTATGGACTGAAATCCGCAAGGTGCCAGGTTCAAACCCCACCGCCGTTGGGGTATTCTCCGCCAATTATAAGCCGATTTTAATGATTCTCTTTTTGTTTGGTAGACAATACTTCAGTGGCTCCGTATAAATTTGATCACAATCGGTACAGCGAAATTTATATACATAGACATCGTTATACGTATATCTCAGTGCGTTACTCTGTTTTGAACGTGTATGGTCATTAGGAGTTGATTTGTTCTTGAACAAAAACTTTTTGTTTAAATTTTCACGTATTACATCGTTTAATTTATATTTAGCGAGTAAAGAGAAAGGAATTGTCAAAGAATATTCAGTATACAGCCACTGTAAATTCGTATTTTTTCTTTGGAATTGTTATTAGTTTTTAAAACCAAAAGTCTCGAGTGTGCTTACATATTTACGAGGACAACAAACCCTTGCTTTGTATTCTTGAATTTCATCTGAGACTTTAAACACAAGGCGAAATCGCGATTTTGTTTATTCTCAGATTAGTTATCGTTGACACTTTTACTTCTTCCCTCTACCTACCTTAAGTGCTGAGATTATATAAGACGACAAAATCAACATTTTAAATGTAAATGGTTTTCTTTCTGATTCCAGTCTAGCTTTAAGGGGCTATCCACATAAATACCGCACACGATTTTTTTAGAATTATTTTATCTACCCCAAAAATTATAGGTTAATGCGTCATCACATATTTTTCAAATTTATGCATCATGTATTACAAATAATTAAAAGAAAACAGCAGTTTTAGTACTTTTTGAATATTTTTAATTATGACATGTGACGTCACAAAGCTTCACGTATATTATGTATAAAATTCACGTGTCACAATGTTTGTTAACATGCTCCTCAGAAACGGCTTGACCGATTTTTATGAAATTTTATATGCATATTCAATACGTCTGAGAATCGGCTACTATGTATTTTTCATACTCCTAAGTGATAAGGGTGGCCCACGCGGACGCGCTACGCGGAACGGGGTACTAGTGAATATATTTCAAATTTTATACTCTTCCGTCCGCGCAATTTTGTTAAAATGGTACCTAAAGTTTTACTTCACGTATTAATATGTATATAGACTATTTACTACTCGTAAATGTGTCCTAATTCAAGTATGGTCCTACATGCATAAATTCCTACTCCAAGGCTAGAAATATCCTTCATTACAGAAGCTTTTACCACAAAGCCTCGAGAGCGTTCCTATATACTTGAAAGTGTACACTCTTGAAAGAGTTTTCGTCTTGGTCCTAATAAATCCGGTTTTATTGGCTCAGAGCCGTTAGCGTCGGAAATTGCGGGACCTTATTAGATTCCGGCATCAAGCGTCAATTGGGCTGTAAGTGAAAATAGAGTCGCGTATTTTTCATTTGTAAGTTTCGGCAGTCTCTTGTCACCTTTTCTTTCAACGTTACTCTCTTTAAATTTTGTCATTGTTATTATTTATTGTCTTTTTTATTATAAATGAGGAGGTCGTGCCCTAATCAGTGGTCGGCATTTGAGTCGATAGCTAAGTTAAGTTGCTCTGGCTGCGACCGGGTGATAGATGGGTGACCTACAATTACTCGAGTCTTAGGTTTTTTTTTATTTAAAATACTTTATATTAAAAGTTTTTAAGGCATAATAAGTTAAGCTTAAGTTCCAAATATCTTAAGTAGTCGCTAGTTTCACAGACATATGTCTGGCAGTAAGTTTTTTTACAAAGCGCATAGTTGTAGTTTTTTTTCACATTAAGATGGTGTGAGTTTTATTTTTCTTCTGACGATATTTTTAATGGTTTCAGCTTACAATTTTAGCCCCTGGCTTCTGCTGGCTTAACGCCCGTTTCCGTGACACTAACACAGCATTACGGAATGGTATTACTAGCCTTAGCTTGTCGGAGACAGTCAAGAGAAATTATTTATAATTTCTCTGCAGCACACATCTGTATACATTGACCTTATAAACTTCCCTTACATATTTACTACTTTTACTGTACCAGTACTTACCTGAAGAACTGCAATGACACAAAAGCATGAAGACAAAGGTTGGTTCCTCCAACGATTGCAGCATCACAGTATCCATTTCTGATGGCTCTAAAGGCGTGCTCTAGTGCGTGAAGAGAGCTGGAGCAAGCGGTGTCCACACTGTACGAAGGACCAGAAACGCCAAGCCAGTGGGAAATACGATTTGCGATCATCGCGCGGGAACATCTGCAATAAATGATACACGTTAATTTATGTTGTAATTGTAGTGTTTCAATAAAATATTTTTGAAGATATTTCAAGCCCGATAAAATTTTAAAGCATATTCAACATGCATATTGAAAGGCGCGAGATCTGGTTACCATAAATCAACGTTCTGTAAAAGGAAAACAAAACTAGCCAAAGAACAGTTCGACTCCGAAGTTACACGTATTATCATATAACATTATTCCCCGTTCCCTTTCTCTACCCGTTCCCGTTCCCAATATAGTCGAAAATTACCCATCACAAACCGACAGACATTTTTAAACATACAAACCTTGCCCTAACAATAACGAACACAAAAAAAAACTGTCAATTTGGGTGCAGTCGTTCGGAAGTCATGCGCGTACATACATTTTGGAAACCCTCATTTATAGAGATAACTTCGACAGAAGCATCTGTTTTAAGCGATATTCAGTTTTTTTACATCATTTTTGACGATATTCGCAGCGCGCATTCTGTCAATGTTATGTCAAACGCCGTAGTTTACATTAAAAAAAATACAAATTGTTAAAAGCCCTAAGGTTACATTAGATATAATTGCATATTGTGATTCAGTGTTCTTATATTTTCGATTCTCCGCGCAAATTTTATATTTTTTTCTTTCATAGGAACCTTCTTCTATCAATAAGAAACACAACAAAAAAGAGAATCAGCGGAATTGGTCTAGCCGATTACGCGTGACGTTGTGATCAAGGGGAAAAACATTTAATTTGTATACATATATGTATATACAACATATAATCTGGTCGAATGCGTCGGGCACAGAAGTGCACGTCGGTCACTGGTGCGGGCGTTAGATAGTCTATTTATCCAGAAAGGTTAATAGCTATATATCATCAGGCTAAAATTTAATCTCTATTTTAACCTAATTGTGCGCAGACGAAGTGGCGGGCACAGCTAGTGCAAAATATTGTACTCAAAAAATAAAGTTTCGATGCTATTTAACAAATTACCATACTCCCTAACAAACACACAAACACAAATCCCGTAACTACATGCGAGAAATCAAATAGCCGGTAATCCCATAGCATATATCACACGCTGATCCCACAAACATCCACAACCCAATGCCAGCCTCTAACAAGACTACAAACGACTTGTACAAATACTGTTCGCTGAAATATTGCCCCTTTAGTTTACCGCTAACTGCTGCACAAATTACGCCTTTATACCCTAAACTAACACATCATACCGACAAAACTACTTTAACACCTACCCACAACGATTCTCAAACTTATACCCCTAGCAATAAGTCCCGGTGTAACCGCAAAGTTGTATGTGACAAGGATTTCCGGCGCAGTTTATTATTATAAGCTTAATCACAAAGGAAGTTTAGATTCGTCCAAGCTTATACGCGGTTGTTGTTAGTTGGTGGGTTACTGCCTCTCAATCCGATGAAATAGATTAAAAAAGAATACCTGGAGTAACTTTGCTTTGAGAAAATGTTTTACCGAAAACATTTTCTAAGGATCGCTTGTTTAATCGCGCTCGAAACCCCCTGCATACTAAATTTCATGAAAATCGTTTTAGCCATTTCCGAGATCCAGGTTATATACATAGATACATATAAACAAGAATTGCTCGTTTGAAGTTATTTGTTAGATAGTAGTAAAGATAATAAATTTATTTTTCAGAAAAATACAAGTATATCGCTTAAATTAATACATTTCTTATTTTATGCGGCGTATGTGGTGTATCTGATACATTTAGATACAATATATGCATGCATTTAGACAATAGGGCAGTAATTTTATGTTAATAAAAACATTATATAATAGTAAATGTTAATATTAACAAAATAACATTAACACAAATTGAAAAACATTTATTACAAACAACATTATTGTTTGTAATACATGTTTTTCAATTTGTCGATTGACTCAGGGAATGAATGAAAGAGTGAATGAGTGAATGAATGAAAGAAAAAGACTTATTTATAAATCATACTACAACCTATTTATACTTATAAAACAGCACACAGTACAAATATAGAGAAAAATACTATTTTTAAATTAGTCAATTATTGGACACCGCCGGTTGGTCGAAATTCGGTCACAATTTTATATTTAAAATTATTTTTTTTTAATTATTTACTATATATAAAATTTTACTTCCTTGTACAAGGACATTGTTACGTTTAATACTTAATATACAAGCGGTCATCAAGACTACGTTTTAACACAATCTTATAGTAAAATCTATACATGTGTGCGTAAATCGTTTGGCATTGATGTGCGAAACATTTTATTACAATAATTGACAATAAACAAGTGACAATAAACAGGTTACCAAGAAAATGTAAATAAATTATCGTATAAACACACGCTTACCAACAATAGGAACAAACAAATAAAATGTGTCGTGTATTAAAAAAAAACAATCACATTATTACAGCTACTAGTTACAAGAATCCAGAGCAGTCAGTAACTCGGAATTTAAAAACCCAAATTGCCATTTTGCAGTGACAGTTAAAACGGGAATGAACTGTCAATGTCAAACATAACGATGCCAGCTACTGACATATACGTCTGTTGAATGTCTGTCTGTCTATCAACGCACAGCGTTGTCAATTAGCGCTTAAACTGAATTGCCTTTGTTGTATTTTTTTTTATTATTTGTGCCGGAGTTTCAAAAAAGGCGGTTGTCAATTTACCGATTACTCTTTGGGTGTAATTGGATGATGAATGACGTTAAATGGTTATAAAATAATTACCTTTGGTAAAAAGGAGAATACATATGTGCCGTGATTATTTATATGAAGTAGAAAGCCCTATCGAAATATTCCGTCTTTGTACATCACATGTTTTTCGAGATTTCGTCATATGCGACCTTTCGCTTTTATGGACATATAAATGTAGATTAACAGCCAGAAAAATTAAATTACTTCCATAAATCGGCGAATAACAACCAAAATAAGTATTTTATATCCCGTTATGGATTCTACAAATACTTGAAATAATGAAGAATAGAAATAAGACCTAGTGGTTAATTAAATAACGACGAATTATACTTTACATATATAGGCTACGCTTATATGAAGGTATGTAAGAAATATAAGTAATTACAAGGATAAAGGGAAGGTCAACAGACCCAGTTGTTGAATTGCTCGGCTGAAGACAATGTTAGAAGTTTTAATAATTGCAATAGTGACGAATGTTGTATTCTTATAACCATTTCATACAAATAAATAAACGCTGTAACATATCACGAAACTTTAACTCAGACGTGTACCATTTTATAACGAGTAGAGTCTGAATAATAGGTTCTATGGTTACGTTACATATATACGTAGTATATAGATATAAGGCGGTGTTGAATTGTCGGTTAATTTAGCAGCGAGTCGGCTAAACAGCCACAAGAGTGGCGGAAATGATCCGAATAAATCAGGGCCAACTCCACCCTCGGGGAATGAGGTAGCGTCTGCAAAAAAAAAATTAATTAAACCACTTTTGGTCTAATGTGTCGCAAACCAAAATTCGTAATAAAGTTTATTTAAACTTCGGTAAAATGACCACGTAATACGCAAAAAGTTCATGGTCTTTAAAAAGTTACTGTAATAACCGGTATTGAGCTATAAACCATTGTTCCATGTAGTCGGACTATGATACTTTTGGCCACGCATACCCCAATACGTTATGATATAATAAATAAATAACGAATAAATATATAGGACTATATGACACACCGACGCCTGTACCTAAGGTAGACAACTTAATGCCTGTGTTATAGGTAACATACGCCTGTTGTATAAAAAAAAATAGTAGAAAGATATAAATATATACATATAGATAATACACCCAGATTCAAAGTGGGAATCGAACCCACGACCCCCGGAGCGGAAGACCAGAACCCACTGTGCCAACGGGCCAGTATTGCCGTTGTCGATGGGCGTCGGTAGCCACTTTGTTCTTTGTTTTATAAAAAAAACCTGTTAAAATTTCGTCCTCGCTAGGCTATTGTCACAATCATTGTTATCGGTACTATGGGCATGCCCACAACCCTAATAGACATGTGACGTCATACTTTGACGGTAAATATATTAAATTTTCATTAAAAAACATAATTGACGAATTACGGATGGCTGTGCCCATAGTCTTTTGAAGGCTGGATCGGTATCGTTGTGTCAATGTGAATTATTGTGAAATATGGTGATAAAAAAAATACCAGGCTGAGTTTGTCTTTTCATAAACTTAGCTTTTAAATCGTAAATTTTATCAGCAAAATGTTAAACAATGAAGAAATATATTTATATATGTATATTTATGAGTGGTTGTAAAATGTGAATGAAGAATTTTGGCGTTTGACTGCTGATACACGCCTACTTTTTAAACCCCGACGCAAAAAGAAGACTGTTGTAAGTTTGACGTGTCTGTCTGTCTGTCTGTCTGTGTGTGTATCTGGCTGTCTGTTTGTCTGTGGTGCCATAGCTCCCGAACGGATGAAATAACTTTAATTTAGTTTTTTTTTTGTATTAAAGGTAACTTACGTGCGAGTGTTCCTAAACATGTTTGACGAAAAAGGCGGACAGGGGGTGGGGGAGGGTGCTATGGTGTATAAATGGTGGATAAATTTCCTACTACATTCTATGATCCTATAAGGTTATTCCCCGTTCCCGTTTCCGCCCCTCTCCCCGTTCCCGTTCCCGTTCCTCTCCCCGTTCCCGTTCCCGCTCCTCTCCCCGTTCCCGTTCCCGCTCGTCTCCCCGTTCCCGTTCCATTTCGTTTCCGCGTTTGCTTTGCCATTCTTTCTTTATTATACAAATCTTGCCCTAATGATAAAACACAAAAAAGAAATTATCCAATTCGGTGCAGTCGTTCGGAAGTTATGCACGTGCATACATTTCCGAGACTCTTTTTTATTTGCGACTATAAATTGAAATAAGCTATCCTATCTTTCAAGTTGGATCAAAGTGCACAAGGTATGCAAGTTTGATTAAAATCGGTTAAGTAGTGTAGGAGTCCATCGCGGACAAACAACGTGATGCGTAATTTATATACTAAGATATGTAGGTATGTTGTAAAATTCTACAAAATTTTATTTCGAAAAATAAATCCTACCAAAATAAATATAGTTCCTTCTAATTCGGGAAAAGAAACCAAACAATAATAAGAAACCGCGAATAATTGTGTACGATTTTTTTTTTCTTTGTATGAAAGTGACGGGGAAAATTGAAAATCACTGTTTATATAAATCATTGTCTGTCAAAAACATCAAACACATAACAATAGCCGTAGAAAACGCGCAATTACAACATAACCATAATTGCAGATGTAAGATGCATTGACGTTTCGCACAATCGTTCCCGTTCGTGTGAAACGGTTTTTGTTCCAGGTCACGATATTTCCATAATACCTACGCAATATTGTATCCTTCATTATGTTTTTAATACACACGCTAGCATACTCAATTTTGCAGTATTTTTTAATATTTAGAATATCCTGTACAACAAGGGTAGAATTACGTTATGTGAGGCTAATTACTAAGGTAATAAAATTCATGTCAAACGAATATAAATATTTACGATATTTCCATATTACCTACGCAATATTGTATCCTTCATTATGTTTTTAATACACACGCTAGCATACTCAATTTTCCAGTATTTTTTTCAATATTTAGAACATATTTACAATAAGGGGTAAGTTACGTTATATGAGGCAAATTACTAAGGTAATAAAAATTCACGTCAAACGAATATAAATATTTACGATATTTCCATAATACCTACGCAATATTGTATCCTTCATTATGTTTTTAATAAACACGCTAGCATACTCAATTTTCCAGTATTTTTTAAATATTTAGAACATATTTATAATACAAGGTAAGTTACGTTATGTGAGGTAAATTACTAAGGTAATAACAGTTCATGTCTAACGAATATAAATATTTACGATATTTCCATAATACCTACGCAATATTGTATCCTTCATTGTTTTTAATACATAC
The DNA here is from genome assembly GCA_024363005.1 of Charaxes varanes. Lineage (NCBI taxonomy): Eukaryota > Metazoa > Arthropoda > Insecta > Lepidoptera > Nymphalidae > Charaxes > Charaxes varanes. The sequence continues at coordinate 7,249,728 of JANCMC010009603.1, forward strand.
GCTAGCATACTCAATTTTCCAGTATTCTTTAATATTTAGAATATCCTTTACAATACGAGTAACTACCTGTAATAAAAGTAAAAACGTAACTAAGAGGTAAATAACTAAGATTAAAAAGATCATGTCAAAAGAATAGAAACATTTAGAAACCCAATGATTCTGCATCTACAAATACACATAAATAAAATTGAAGGTTCTATTTGTAACGTTGATTTTTTTTTATTTATTGTATCTATGACTATCTACGCTACCTATAGCGAAAAAGCAAGTTAAAAATGTTTTGTTTGTCTGTCTGTTTGTAACGAGAAATCTCCGAAACGGTTGGACCGATTTGGATGGGACTTTCAATGGCAGATAGCTGATTTTGCAAGGAATGATATAGGCTAATTTGCTTTTAGTTAAATAATTAGGGTCCGTAGAAAACAATAAAAGCCCCCAAAATTACACGTATGTATTTATGTTTCATGTACGTTTATAATCATTTTCATGTCTATACCACAGACAGGATTACGTTTTTTTTTTCTCTATATATTTTTCTTTATATATATATATATATTAGTTGCACTTTTATTTTCTTATATGTCCGTGGTTAGGTAAGCTGGAAATACAATAAAGAGAAAAAAATAGCAAAATAACTGAAAAATATTTGTGTATAACAGGCGTCTATTACCTATAAGACAGGCATTAAGTTGTCTACCTTAGGAACAGACGTTCGCGTATCATATAGTAATAAAAAAAAAATACATATTACATATATTGAAAGTTGAAGTCGTTCAGAAATTACCTTTAATTCGGTGGTTTATACCACACAAAAAAAAACGTGTAATCGAATAATACGAATGTGTCATCAAAAAACCCAATTACCATGATTATTAATTAAAAAGCGCCCAGTAACTAACACAACGTTCGATACTATTATTTTATGTTCATAAAACTTTCAATAGCGAATTAAAGAATTTTCCTATTTTAAACTTAAGAACAACTGCAATACAAGGTTCCGTAACAAGACCGTGGCGCCACTGTCATAAAACTAACTGAATAACCTAATCGACCAGTTAATGCAAATTATCTTGTCTATGAATTGTCTTTGAGTGAGATTTACAATTAACGTCTCTTCATTTATTTATTTTTCTTTACAGTCTTTCTGACAATTGTAATTAACTAGCGACTCACCCGGACTACGCACCGGTGCATTGTTGATTGAATTTGAAGTGAATTGAATCAGAATAGACCTTCATCTTGAAACAAAGAGTTGTTTATCGTTGAAAACCGCATGAAAATCCGTTGCGCAGCCTATATAGATGTTAGTGTACAGGAACAGTAAGTGATTTTGTTTTGGCTTATGTAAAAAAAAATAGGGTCAAAAACAGTGCATATCAGAACGGTTTTGTTTTTACCGATACTACTTCATCTTTATTAAAACAATTATAGTCCGAGAAACAGTCTACTAAAGAGACACAGCGATAAACTTCATCCAGAAAATTTTTTTATAACAATAATGTGGGCGAAGCCGAGGGAACAAGCAAGTTTAAAATAGATAAAATAGTCGTTTGGTAAACAGAATATTAAGAAATAGGGTACTTGGCTCGTTTATGTATATTGGTATAAATAAATATAATTGAATTTTTGATTTGTGTTTCAGGAACTGGCCGTTAATAAACTGAACGGTTTGATCCAACTTAAGAGACAGCATAGTTTTTATTTTAATTTAAAAAAATCATTTAATCCACGCGGGCGAAGTCGTGAGTTACAGCTACTATTAGATATTTTTCTTTTAATTACACGACATTTCATAGTCTAGTGTTACAGTGAGCATAATTCTAGATTTCGATTTGCCTGTAATGGATATTTGGTTTCAAGGTATCATATTCGATATGACGAATCATAAAACTATCATGTGACAAGTATTTGATACATTACCCACTCTTGTTAGCACATACATAATAATCTTTAGAATCTCTAGTAGTATATAAAGCTGAAGAGTTTGTTTGCTTGAACGCGCTAATCTCAGGAAGTATTGGTCCGATTTGAAAAAAAATTCAGTGTTAGATAGCCCATTTGTTGAGAAAGGCTTATTATAGGCTATATCTTATCACGGTAAAATTTAATCTAGTTTTTTTACCTTAATTTACGCGGACTGAGTCGCGGGCACAGCTAGTATCATATGTTTAATAGACATATCCCTTGTAGAAATGCTCTATATCGTCCATAAGCAAGTTCACACCCTACTCGCATTTAGGCGAAAATTGAGTGGCTGTGCCCACCTTTTTTTGAAGGCTGGATCCGCGCCTGACTGTAGCGAAAAAGCTATAACAAATTTAACACTTCTACATCGTTTAATTTCAATTGAACATTTAAACCATTCTGTACCATGTCGTCTATGAAAAAAAAAATACTGGTTGTATATGTGTATGTTCCGATATACATAACACAGACATTAAGTTGTCTACCTTAGCAACAGACGCCCGTGTGTCATATAGTTCTGTATATATTTGTATATTTTACTTTGAAAGATCTTCTATCGAAAGCGAAATTTATATTATATACCAAGGTAGAAATAATCGTCCGTCAACAAGTTAAGTGATAATAGCACGCCCCAAATTGTATTTTCCCATTAAAAAGCGGCGCTTTGAAGTTTGCCGGCGATTACGCGAACCAGTGGCTCAACGGAGTTTTAATTAATGACTCTCTGGTTGGCTAATCACTTGTCGCGATTATATAGGAGACTTCCTGACTGACAGCTAACCGGACTGAAGTTGCGTGAAATTTTAACAACACAGTGGCGAAGGGTTAGATTTAGACCTATCCACAACGCGGAATCATTGTGGGATTCTTATTTACGTTATTCTTGCTGACAGTCAACCGACCAGACTAAATTCTCGTGAAATTTTAGGAATGAAGTACCAACACGGTGGATTTAGATCCATCAATACAAGGAATTCTAGTTTGGGATCTAATGTATTATTATTGACGTTACTTTTGCTGACTTTCTGACTGGCTTATCACTTGTCACAATTATTTATACAACTTCTTGACTGACCGCCGACCGGTCAGAATGTGCCTGAATTTTAAAAACGCGTGACGAAGGGATGGATTCTTCTTCTTCTGGTCGTGTCGATGGCGCATCAGACAGTTCCGTTCCAGAACTTAGCCACGCGAACAGCATCCTCTGTGGCTCGCATCAGCATGGACCGGATGGAAGGTATTCTTTCAGGTAAGACATTGTATGTATTATTTATAAAGGATAAAGAAAGAATGTATGGCTAGCAGATATTGTCCTGTTTGAAGATTTAAAAAAATTATAACCGGGGGTATTGAGTTTTCTTTTGAACCTAGATCAGTCTAGGATGCAATTAATAATGAAATAAAAATTGATTCAAACCAGTTTATTTTTTAAATTTAAAATTAGCTTCTATCCATTATTTCGTTAGAGCACAAGGGATTTTGCGTGTTAAAGACAAGAATCTTTCAGTTAATAGCCTAATCTCGTCCTTAAAGCCTTCTAGCCTTCTTTCTGATGGTGCGGATGTATGATTATAATTGTAAATAAAATCTAAGGCAATTTATTTTCAAACGTAATACAGGATCTATTTTAAAAAGATAGCCAAAGAAGGTTCAGTCTCAGTAGTATAAACGATTATTGAAAAAAAAATGTTTTTTAAACATTTAACCATTTTATTCTCTAAAACACAGAATGCCTTGACAATGCTTATCGTTGAGTAGGAATAATCGTCCGTCCGTCTGTCTGCCCTTAAGGTGGTCTCCCTCTAGCATTTCCATACTATTAGACGTAGAGACTTGAAATTTTCCATGTTGATAGAACATGCTAAAAACTCATAAGGAAAATTATTTTGAACGAAAACGAACAACAACTTTTGAATGTATTTAACAAATACGTTTATAACGTATTAGATACGGAACCTTTCTATGTAAGTGTGTCTTGTCGGGCACTGCTATGGTTCCTTCCTCTGCAACGCGATGGACCCGGCACCCGCACGGTGAATCCATGGAATGCTAGGAAATTCGTATCTGGGTTTTACTTAGGCGATAGACATATGCCATTGTTGATTTTAGTATAGATCTTTTAAAAATATGCAATTCTGTACTCAATTATTTTGATCTATCTCGTAAGGTTTCTCCAGTGCAAACAATGTGAGCGCACAAAAATACACACGATAAAAATGTGATTAGAGGCTTTTACCCAAAGGGTGTCTTAAATTCGTCTCTCTTCATCAATAAAAAAGATATGCCACTAGGTTATACGCGGAATGCCCTATATTTTGAAAACAAAAAAAATAAAGGACTTTTACAAGCTCTTTTAAATGGTCGAGTATTTTAAAAGCTACCGTAAATTGGAAAAATTCTAGCCACGAGAAAAATCCGGAAGAAACTCGTTAGCCACTCTTTTAAAAATGGTTCTTACACAAATTAGTTTTTTTTTTTTGAAAGAATATTACGAATACTTTTTAGGTATGTCTAATATTCCCTTTCCCCCGCCCCCTACTAAGCTTAAATTAAAACCTTGTATTAGGAGTGGGTGCGATAATATCTCAACGGCGGTGGGGTTTGAACCGGGTACCTTGCGGATTTCAGTCCATACCTTATATATACCGTTGAGCTATTGAGTGTCTGTTGACACGTTAACTGTTAAGTACAAAGCTAAAGCGACTCAACTCTAAGCAGTTTTATCTCTAATACAGTCTTTGTCTTTTTAACGCGCGTTAAAAAACGCTCTCTTGCGAATGGGGTCTCACTTACATTATGTTACATGTAATATCTTACTTAGCCCTTATTGGCGCGAGAGTTAAATAAACGTTGCGTTAAATCTCGCCATTGGCGCTTTTCTGGCGTCGTCGTTATGCCAATATAGCGTACATGTATATATAACGTTGACAATAGAACATTGCTCGATAAAAAAGCGTCGCGTTATAAAAGCGCTGTCGTGTGAAGGCAAACTTGGGAGTTCATATGTTCTATTTGAGCACTTTTTTAACGCGCGGTAGAAAAACTCTCGCGCTAATTAGGGCTAATAGATGTAATATGAGGAGGCACAGAAAATCCAGATTCTTTGATTGATCATGTATTGATTTATGGGCTGTATAACCTAATCAATGCCCTGTATGTTTATGATTTCTATGCATAGCATCGCTGCGACGAGGCCGTACGAATGCGACCCATAGTAAATCACACGTAATGAGCATTAAAGTATTTATAACATAGATCTACACTAGCGGTATATCTCTCTCTTTCTCTCTTTGACTCGATTCCTCAATGCTGAGGGTCTCTCCTCCTGTCTGATAAGTTTCTTCTTAAGATGTTACGCCAGCTCTTTCTGTCTTGCGCCGTGTGCAGTGCATCATACACGGGTGTTTGTGTTGCTTCCCTCACCTGAGTGCTTAGTGTGAGTTTTCTAACCTTAACGCGTTGGTAAAGTTTACGTAAATTTGTATGGAGATTGATCAGCGAGTTCAAATAAGTCATGGTGGTGTTTATCTACTTTTAAATGGTATTCTTCATCAGTAGAACTTGTTGCTAAACCGATGGGAACACCTTTTTTGTGCAGATGCTCAACCAATCTTCTGGCCCCTTAAAAAAGAAATTTTGATTATATTCAACACTAGTAGACCTTGCCATAGCCATAGATAAAATAAAAGAAAAAACCAATAATCAAAATAAAAACCATCCTATCTCTCTGGTTGGACCAAATTATACATAAATATAAACCATTATAAAAAAAGGTTGACTTGGTAAGGAGTTCACTGGGAATATACATAGTGACAGAATTTTTGTATAATACTAGCTGTACCCCGCAACTTCAACTGCGTAGGTCACCCATATCACTTAGGGGTTTAAAACAACCGATTTGCAGACCTACCAACTATGCACAAAATTTTTTCATAAGTATTGGTCAAACTGTTTCAGACAATTTGTGTAACAAACACCAAATAATTGAGAGATAACAAAAAGGTAGATTATTGTTATATAATTATTAAAAAATAAGGTTCTCATTACAGCTGTACACAATTTTTCACAGTTTTAACGACGTTACTGACTTAAATTCAAATATTTATGGACATTCAAAGTGAAAAATGTTTTAGTCATATAGACTTTACAGTACCTATGAATGTCATGATTATTATTATTTTTATTTAAGGTCTATCATTTATTAAATAAACTTATTCTAAATACATTTTTAAATATTAGTATAAAAATAAAAACATTTAAACGTGTGAGTCAATTACTTTTGCTTCTGCACCTAACCACTGCTTAAAGGTACAATTATTTATATATAGAAATAAAATGGCCAAAAGCATGTCAAGACACGCCTATATAGAAGGGTTCCGTATCTGATACGCTATAAATGTATTTGTTAAATAACTTCCAAAGTGTTGTCCGATTTCGTTCAGAATAATTTTCCTAATGAGTTTTTAGTATGTTCTATCAACATGGAAAATTTCAAATCTCTACGTCTAACAGTTTGGAAATGCAAGGGGGGTGACCACCTTACGGACGGATGGACGGACAGAGCGAAATTATGAAGGTTCCTTGTAGTACTACGGAACCCTAGAAAATGAATCCCTATTTCCCTTGGCCACAGCATCACCGATTTCGCTAATTCTGTTTATTCAGTATTTGATATTGTTCGGAGAATATTTTCATTAAAGAAAAGTTGAGAAAATTCCGCGAAAAATTAGAAAAATTAAGAATACTTAACTACCATAATAAATTGTTTCTAATGTAACATTAGCGCTTTTGACAATTTAAACTTTTTTAATGTAATCTTATGGCGTTTACGTTAATATTGACAGAACGCGTGCTGCAAATATTGTCTACGTTGAATGTGTTCAACGGAAGGGAATGGAACCTGGGATAATAGTAAGTACCCAACGTCCAACGTTTGGGCAGGACAACGTCTGCCGGGTCCATAAGACTTACATAAAAAAATTAAATTCAGAAGGAGTTTTTCTGATATTACAAATCCAATTCTTTGCTAGAAAATAATGACAGTTAGATAAATATTAATATATTAATATGTAAAGCAAAAACAATTTTACGAAAATTGCGCGGACGGAAGAGTTAGAGACGGTGTGAGAATACTAATATAGTTATTAATAATTAAATGTATAATATGCATTATTGATAAATTAAATCATTAAAATCTAAACTAAACTCACGCACACCAGTGCAAAGCGATTTATACAAACATGTATATATTTTTCTGTAAGATGGTGTCATCGTGTAGTCATGACGACCGTATGTATATTAATTGACAAATATAACAATGTCCTAGTACAAATAATTTCAATTTTGTATAGTTTTAAATAAGCATATCCAAATCTAAAGAGTTGTGACCAAATTTCAACCAGCCCGCGATCTCTAGTGTGACTTATTACACAAAAATCGCTCAATCCATTGCCGAAAGAGGCATTTCTGATATTGTTGATCCAATTCTTTGCAAAACAAATTGCAATTAGAGAATGTCTCAATGTATTTGAATTCAATTTCTCTTGCTGATTAATATAACAGGGCAGGCACAGGTACTAGTGATGTCACTAGTGATGCACAGGCACTAGTGATGGCCATGGACATATTCAGTACTAACAATTAGTATGTATCATAGCAATCCTTTCTTGAAAATCGTAACAGTTCAGAAGCCGATATAATATTGAGGTCACTCTATATTTTTACCTTACAGAATAGCTAATTTCCTCTTGGTACCCAAATATCTGTCCAACAGTTTTATTATATACGGCTAATAAAAATCGCGCCATTTTATTAGGTAAGTTGAAAAATAAAAACAGCAATAGAGTTCCACACGGGCGCGGGCTGGCACAAAAAATTACGATAATATTTCAGGAGAGGCAACCCTAAATCACTGCGCGCGGCAGAAGCTAATGGAAACGGCGCGTTTAAGCATTTTTTCGCCCAATTGAAAAAAATATTTCAAAGGGCATAAATTTTTATGAATGAAAAAATTCGCCGATATCGCCTTTGTTCCAAAGATTAATGTTATTGCGCTCGAGTGCAATTCTGTTGAAGTGTTTATGTTGTTCTGTTTGGCACAATTTCTATTTCGACTTTTTTTATGCCTTTTTTCACTGCGAATTATTTGTTTTTTTTTTTTTTTAAATATTAGCAATCGTTTATGTGGCCCAAACAGCGGCCATGTTAAAGTGCGTTTGGGATAGACCTGTGTGCCGCGTGTCGGATGATCTTTGGGCCAAAGTCTCCACTTTATTGACCCCAGATCGGACACGACATCGCGGCAGACCAAGTATGAAAGGGAGGAATGACTTGGATCGTTATAATGGAGATTGGCAACGCATTGCCTTAGACAGAACCTTATGGAAAGAGGGTAGGGGGGCCTTTGCCCTACAGTGGGAAATAATAGGCTCTAAATAAATAATAAATAACAATTAGCAATATTTTGAGTTATTTCGGATATTCCCGTTTCCCCTCTCACTAGGCTTAACTAGAAAACGCTTGTTAGGAGTCGGTCTTGTATAGAGACATGTTAACAACCGCTTTATCATGAACGTAATAAAATGTTTTAATAATAGAAACATTTCGACTTCAGAGCGCAAATAGAGAAAGCAAATATTATTAAAAATATACTGTACAGGTGAGTCACATTTCCTACATACGCGAAGTACATCGCATGCGAAAAAATTCAATAGCAATGGCTTGAGACGTGTTCACAAGACAATAAAAAATATCATACAAATCTCTTTAAGTAATTTTTCAAAACCGTTCCTATAAAAAACAACAACAAACGGCACCCATAAAGAACTGCAGTCTTCACCATTTTTTTTTAATATTACAAGGGGCAAACGAGCAGGCGGTTTATCACCTAAATGACCACTGACACCCATGGACACTTGCACCGCCAGAAGGGTCCCAGATCCGTTACCGGCCTTTTAAAAGAGATTTAGGCCTCGGGGAACTCTTAAGGATCGAACGAAACGCGACAATACCATCACTTGACGTTATGTGAGAAGGAGGTAAAATTTCACGTCAAATGCGTTGAAGTGCACTCATTACTTGGAAACCCCTGAGTTATATCGACAAAAATACTCGATCTGGCAGCTTGTATCAGAAAGATTAGAAGAAGAGGAATTGTCTCTCTTTGAAGGGATCTTCTTGTATATATATAAAAAAACAATAGTTTTTCCTTACTCTCTATACACGAAAACCGCTGGACCGTTTTATATTCTGTTTATATTGTTTCATTCTCCTTATTTCGAGGAAGTTGTTGAAGAAAAGAACAGTCGGAAAATTATTTAAAAATACTAAAGGACATGCAAATTTGTTCCATACTTCAGAATTCTTCAATTCGATGACGTTTGTATATGGAAGAGACATAAAGGAGATTGGTGAATCGGCTAGTAAGAAACGAGCGTAAATTCGGGCAAGACAACGTCTGTCAGGTCCGCTAGTATCTAACATTTGCAAAATTAAAAAAAAAAAAAAACAATTAGTGTGAACAACCGCCTTATTTCTTCGAAGCGTAGCTATGACGTAGCGACGTAGAATGAACAAATTCTACGGAAACGGTCGCTACGACAGGTGGGGTGATGAAATTTGTGCCAGCGTTTGCCTCGAGTTGACTGGGTTATTTTATTATTAATTGCTATATAGTTCAAGGATCCTTTATGTTAGGTTCCCTGTCAAAATTTATACTAGCTGCACCCGCCACTTCGTCCACGTAAAATTAGGTAGAAAAAATGGATTCAATTTTAGCGTGATAGCCTTCTATGATAGATGGGATATCTAACACTGTAATAATTTTTCAAATCGCACCAGAAATTCCTGAGATTAGCGCGATCAAGCAAAGCAAACAAACTCTTCTTCGTTACATTAGTATGACGGCAACGCATCTATGAGCCTTCTGGGGATGGAATTTTCCATTGGCGTCGGTAATCACTCGGGTTTACTCCTTTTTAATATAAGAAAGCTATAAAAATTATGTTCAAAGAAAAAAAATACTTATTTATTCCGACGATAAAAAAAAATACGCACATCATCACATTGAAATGAAAATGTGAATGAAATTAAAGATATTTATCTTTAATTTAATTTCATTGTTATATTCTACGTCTAACCCATATCCCTCAACCAAGTCACTGGTTTCCTTCATTTTTGTTCATTTCCTTCAGGTTGATTTCATATTGTGATCCATGCAGGATGCCATACGCAATTATGATGATGAATCTAATTCCCATATAAACCAAACTTATAACAAGCGGATTGCGACACAATTTACTATAGTGACAACGTAATCTTATGTTTACCACCCCTGATATTGAGTATAGATTTCCTCATGTAAGAAACATGACTGTGTATTTAATCACAGTAGCAATTAGAAGCTTAGCATAATTATACCTGAGCCAGGGGTGCCGCAAATTCTATGTATATTTATGTAAAACTAGTTGTTACCCGCGACTTCATCCGCGTAAAATTATGTGAAATACAGCCTATGACCTTCCTCGATAAATAGGCTATCTAACACTGAAAGAATTTTTCCAATCGGACCAGTAGTTCCTGAGATTATCGCGTTCAAGTAAACAAACAAACAAACACTTCAGCTTTATATATTAGTATAGATTCGTATATTCGTTATCTAAAAGACACAATTTCGTTTTTGGCAAAACAAGTTTGTCTCTATATCTTGTTTGCATTTGTCCAACAAAAACAAAAGTGCATGAAAAACGAGACGCTTGTAGTTCGCGAGGTGGCTGTTCAGGTGCTGCGCCAGTTGGTCCGCTCGGGCGAATGAAGCCTGCCATACGAATAAGCATCAATGAATAAATTTTAAATACAGGTTTCTATATTTAATATTATAAAGAGAGACAAAATTTGACTTTATGTATGAAAACTGTCTCTGTACTATTTCCATCGAAATTTTCAAAAAGTTGTAAAATATGTTTCTCCACAGTATTAAATAAGAATTGAGGTCAACTGTAGGTCTGTGACAAAGTTGCAGGTGTGCGCATCGCGTACAATTGACCGCCTACGGTTACACTGGATATCTCGGCAAAGGTTGTCCTACTGAGATATCCAGGGATGCAAAAATTCAAGGCGTTTGCAATACCTGTTACAAATCAATATTGTCCACAGTGGAATATTTTATTTTTAAATGTAACTGAATAAACTGTTTGACGTGATGACTTTCTTATAAATGGATGAACAACACAAAAAAAATCATGACATGTCACATTCTGACCGAGCCGAGAGTGCAGGCAAGAGCGCGGAAAAAGCGACATAAAAACGATGGACCTAAACGTTCTGCGTTGTTAGTTATAATTACCACAACCACTCACCTTACACACGACGCAGCGGTAGAGCTGCTTGGCGTGGTTGTGCATGTGGCGCGTGAGCGAGTGCGCATGCGAGAACCGCTTGCCGCACTGCGCGCACGCGTGCGGCAGCCGCGAGGGCACTGACGCGGGGTGCGCAGACAAGCGGTGCCGGAAATCTGTTTAAACTAGCGTTTTTGCGACAGGTATCGTATTTATCAAATTTGTTAGAGGGATTCCTATTTTTTTTTTTAATATACTATCGATTACGTTCATCAGGGATTCTAATGGTGAAAGAATTTTTCAAATCAGTCCAGTATTCTGATACTGGACTGATTTGTAACAAAATCAAATCAAACAATCAAATATTTTCTCTTTATAATATGAATATAGATATCAAGATCAAAGCACAATATTTATATTATTGCTAAAATTTGTTTCTTAAGCGACTTGATAAACAATAGTAATAACTTGTTATATAATTTCCGTTGTAGCTGTTTGATTTTGGCCTCTTACTATCTAGATATGTCGATGAAACATTAGAAAATAAGTGTAGGTGCCATGATCAAAGCACAATATTTATATTATTGCGAAAATTTGTTTTTTAAGCGACATGACAGATAATAGCAATAGGTTTTTTTTGTAATCGTAGATCAGTTTCCTCTTTAGCTGCTTAGTACCTAGATATGTTGATAAAACATTAGAAAATAAGTGTAACTGCCATGATTAAAGCAGAATATTTATACTATTGCTAAAATTTGTTTCTTCAGCGACTTGACAAATAATAATAACTTGTTTTATAATCTCAGCTCTAGCCGTTTGCCCTTTGGCCGCTCAGGACCTAGATATGTCGATAAACCATAACGTAAAACGCCACACACAAATTTCTATAGTCTACTTCTATTTGCTAAAAAACATTTGTGATTTTTATTTAGCTTTTTTGGTATAAGTAATGGCTTCATGTATTCTAAAGGTTTTTTTATATAATATATTTATATTTAGGGAGTTTTGATCCATTTCGACATGTCAGCTCCATCGTACACGAATTTAGTATGTTTCTAAAATGGCCAAGCTGACTCGCCCGTTGGCGCAGTGGGCAGTGACCCTGTCTTCCGCTCCGGGGGTCATGGGTTCCATTCCCGCCTCGAGTCTAGGTGTATTGTCTATATGTATATATTTCTACAAAAAAATATATTTGTGTATAACAGGCGTCTGTTACCTATGACACAGCCATTAAATTGTCTACCTTAGGAAAAGACGTCCGTGTGTCATATAGTCCTGTTTTATCTATTATTCTAAACGAGAGAAAATTTAAAGAGAAAATTAAAAAAAAAAAAAAACTTTAATATATAAAGCTGAAGAGTTTGTTTCTTTGCTTAAACGATCTAATTTTAGGAACTACTGGCCCGATTTGAAAAATTCCTTCAGTGTACGATAGCCCATAAATCGAGAAAGGCTATAGGGTATATATTGTCACGCTAAAATTAAATCTTTTTTTTTCACCTAATTTTACACGGATGAAGTCACGTTGGACAATTTAGATTAAATACAGCTTTTTTTGAAATTTTATCAAAATCGATTCAGTAGCTTTCGAGTTTATAGCGAACATACTTCGTAACACGATATGGTTATATGTATAGATTTTCAAAAATCTTGCAGTTGTTCGACAAATCAAGCAAATTGAATAAATTCGATAAGGTTGTAGAGATCGTGGGGGTTCCGAGGATGACGTCAGATGGCAATCGGTTATCTTAACTCGCCCCACAGTCACATTCCCTACAAACTAAGCGCACCCTAGTATTAAACCGGGATGACGCTACGGTACGTACGTATGTACGTACGATACGTACGTACGCTACGGTACGTACGTACGTACGATAAGGAAAAAGTGTTAAAATACAATAAAAAATTAAAAAAGGTAGCCCAGTTGTCCATGGATATTAGTATTTCCGCAGGTAACCCCGTGCCCCAGTTTACATAAAAAAAGTCATTAATAATTAGTCATGCCCAACAAAACATGTCTATTATAGTATCAAAAAAAGAAAGAAAAAGAAAATCCTATCATTAGGGGCGCACAAAAAAGTGAAAATAAAGTGGTTAGTGGCTTTAACAAAAGAATACAAGGTTGTTTATTGCCCTGCTTTGGCTTTTACTTTTTTCGGCTTTAGGCTTGTCCTTGGCGGAGATTTATTACATTCGGCTTAAAGCTTACGACTTTATTTGGGCATTTAAGCCACTTGGCTTTGTTTTTATTAGCTGTCCGGGGAAAATTTAGCGCTTCACTGAAATATAGCTATAGGACGTTTGAGAAGCCGGCGTTTCTGACTCATTTTCCGAATTCGACTTTGCCTCTTGGAACAAAAGGCCCCATTTATCCAGGAAGGCTATATATCATCACGCTAAAATTTAATCTAATTTTTTTACCTAACTTTACGTGGATGAAGTCCCATGCACACCAGTTCCGATCTGATCTTATCCTATGATGATATCCTTCTTTTGGTCTTCACCATGACGTTGGTGATCAATCTTATTTCTTTAAACGTCTCTAAGGTTGGTAAATTACATCCCCCTACATATAAATAATATTGCACACTAATCAACTTGACTGACTTAGAAAACTAGCTATTGTGTATTATAACAGTACAACTTTTTCCCGCGACTGCACTCGCGATAAATTTATCTCCTTAGTCTGATCCTATCGCGAAATCCGTCTTAGCGGACGTCTACTAACTATAAACTATCTTCTTGACAAATTTCATCTTTGTACGTCCAGCGGTTTTCGAGATTTTGTGATAGGTGATAGAAGTTATAGTGAACTAGCTGGTACCCGCGACATCGTCCGCGCGATTACAATGATCATTAGTCCAAAAATAAAGCATCATGGTTCTAATTCTTATTAATAATTATGACTGAACTTCCGTACAGTTGCAACCCGTATTTCAACCCCTTCAGTTAAATTTTTGCAACAAAAGTAGCCTTTGTCGTTATCCAAGGTCCGATCTATCTCTATTCCGAAATTCATCAAGATTAAGATATAGTTAAGCTCTTTAAAGTTACAAATTTTCAAACAAAATAATACAGATATTTATGACGACAGCAGGTGGAAGAATTAGACATTGAAGGTTTACATCATAAAATTATGAAGTGATTTTAGCAATACGTCCCCCATAATTCATTTACCGCCAATAAACTGGGAGCAGCTCGTGCCTTTGCGATTATTGGACGGCACGTTCCCATTACTTCGTGATTATCCGCTGTAAATAAAAGTGCTTTGTACAGTCTGCGAGAAGATTATGACAAGTTGGTGTATTATTGATCCCTATCAATAAGAACCCGAAGAAGACATCAACGTGTCCGTTACACTTTCTATAGCGTGACAGTGAGTCGTAATTTTTCGTGTGTGCAGCCGGTGTTCATCGATTTATAAGATGTTATTACGTCAAAACATCAATAGTCATAAAGATTATTAAAAATAATTGGTTACGGTATATATGTAGGTATCCCAGAAATCTTAATTTTTTATTTTTGGCGCAAAGGTGTATACGGTACAGTATAAAATGATAGTACATACAACTTTATACTATCATTTTACACAATGGATTCTAAGCATATTATAATCGCCACTTTGTATACTGTATTTAATTTAATTTCACATAATAAATTACAATTAAGGTGAAGTTTAAACCGGGGCCAGTGGAGACGGATTGTCCGAGAAAGTAGATCTTGTGATCACGATCCTCAGTGATGAGGGAACGGATAAAGAAGAAGGAGAAGTTATTGAATTTAAAAAAACAAATTTAAAGTTTTTATTATATTTTTTTACGGATAGAGGAGAGTGGTATAAGAGTGGAGAGGCTTTTGCCCAGCAATTGGACATTATAGACTAATTTTAAAAAAAAGTTTTTACTTTTTAATTTTAGCTAGATGACAAGCGCAAGGCTCGCATCGAAAAGCACCGTCAGGAGATCATGAAGGCCGCCGTAGACCAGGTAGGCCGAGGAAGAGGTGGCGCGACGACTTGGACGCCTTTGCGGGAAAGGTGTGGATTGGTTTAGCTCTAGTTAGAGGAGAGTGGTCTAAGAGTGGGGAAGCCTTTGCCCAGCAGTGGGACATTAAGAGCTAATTAAAAAAAAATAGGAGCCCACTTTTACGAAGACTGCGTTAAATCTGGTATCATTTGAAAATGTGACTAATTTAAATACTTTCGTCTTTACTATGTAGGTATATGTACCTAGTATGATGCTGACATTTGTATTGATGTTTATAGAAATAGCGTCTGACTCTAGCCACTGCGCGTGATGAATTCTAAAATCTTCCTATGGCAATTTGTAGACGTCTGGGAATTAAGCGTATATTCAACCCTGAATGTCCCCAGATAAAAAAGAGAAGTTGATAGTTGAATTTGAACATTATCACATGTAAGAAAATAATATTCCAATTCAATATTAACTAATCTATACTAATATATAAAGCTGAAGAGTTTGTTTGTTTGCTTGAACGCGCTACTCTCAGGACCTACTGGTCCGATTTGAAAAATTCTTACAGTGTTAGATAGCCCAATTATCGAGGAAGGCTTATAGGCTGTATACCAAATTTTACCCGGACAACGTCGCGGGCACAGCTAATAAACTGTAATTGTGCCAAATTTCATGCTACCCCGTTCGCGTAGTTTTCGTAAAATGGTATCTTAAGTTCGAGTCACGTATCGGTATGCTCTAATCACAGGTTACCACGGGTGCTAAACCAATAGGTGGAGTACTCAAGTTCCCACCTATTACAAACAAATTTTCACGGTTTATATATTAGTATATAATATGATAGCTCCTACTGTAATAGTGATAGCAAAATTAAAGATAGATGAATTGATATAACAGTTTCATATATACCTTTATTTCTATTAACACGCAAGTATCTTTTAATAACTATAGATATTAATAGATAGATGAGTAAAAAAAACGTTTAATTAAGTCCAACAGTTAAACCGTTCGAAATAAACTTTTTATAAGCAAGTTGTAACAAACTTTTGGTTCAAAACCACTCATAGTTTCTAAGGTCGTTAAGCATTTTTCTAACGTTTTAGGTACTTTGTCCGAGTTTCATTTGTCGAAAGTACGCCAAAGAAATAAGCAGAACAAAATATGTATTTGTTTGACCCACGTTTGACATACAATGAGATTTGGAAAGCCGTTTTGTTTTATATTTACGTCAAATCCTAAACTTGGAATCCGTAACACCTATTTACTCAGGACACCTTTTATTATCTTTATTTGCACTCCACATGTTTTTCCCAGTGGCTTTTTATTTCATTTTATAATAGCCTTCGTATTTAATTTTCATTTTTAAATAAACTAAGTAAAGCTTTAATTTTCAATAATACTAGTTGTGTCCCGCGGCTTCCTCCGCGTAAAATTGTACTTGCAAAAGCCCTTAAGACTGGCCCTATCGAATAAAATCCATTTCTAGCGTACTACATATTATAATCTACCTCTGCGCCTTTAAAAAAATAATTACTATCTAGTTCATCTATCTTAACTAGATAGTAAATGTTTTTTTTAATGTTTTATTTAGGGGACGGTATATATTATGTTTTGACTTCTGTATACATTAAATGTTACCTCACGTTTTAAATGCATCCGTAAAAAAACAGCCAAACATTTAGGTTAACCCTTAAAAACGTTGCCGAGCATTTTGTAGACCAAAGAAGTTAGAATTTCTAATGGCAAGGAGTTCTAATGTTCCTAACATTTTACATGAAAAAGACTATAAGAACCAATAGTCGCAAGCCCAATCATAAAGTGACCTAACTCAAAAATGCTGATAATTGGGAAATCGCATAAAACTTTTTGTCATTTATGATTTATTCCGCATACAATTCGATAAAAACGGCATTAAAGTAACAAATTATTTATTTCAATAATTGTAAATGTAGTGATTAATATTATTGGCCGGTCAGCTTATGATTAAGCATGCGATATTAAAGTGCCTCATAAGTTGGTTGCCATAGTTCTTTATGGTCTCAGTAATTTTACACTGGAGGTTTACTACGAAAACGACACGTCAGTTGGATCAACATTTGAATTTAACTTTTCTCAATTTCTTTCCAGCTCGTATATATGTTATGAAATGTGTATAATTCAATAATATTCAGCAAAGAATGAAAGGCCAAACACCAAATATATAATTTATAGACTCGTATATAAACTCGCAAGAGATGACTCTTGCGAGTTTATAATTTCGAAATTATAAACTCGCAAGAACGACACGGACCAAACACAGATCCTCTGGATCTCATTAAATCGCTGGACAAATATTGGTGAAGGGTTTCCGTCGATTTTCTAAATCATCAGCACTAATCTTTCTTTCATTAAAAAAAACAACTTCAAATTGTCAGAACTGGACCAAATTGAAATGGCTTTACATGGGAAACACCAGCTTCCAGAAAAAATCATCAAAATCGTTTCACCCTGTCGAAAGTTCTGAAGTTAAATAAAAAAATACAGTCAAATTGAGAACTTCTTCCTGTCTTGAAGTCTGTTGAAAAGTTACATAAATCTGCATAATTAAATGTGATAATATGTATTTAATATCTGTTGTTAAATTAGATGCATTTTATTTAAAAAATATAGACTTTATTGTAATTCTATAGCACTGGTTTTAAGGTTGTAATGTATTTTGGTGTTATTTTAACTGTAAGAAATAAAATATTTCTTTCTATTCATATGCTGTTTTTTTTGCAAATTATAAAGTTTCCGAAACAAAGCGATCGCTCCTACGTAAAATAAATGGCCACATTCTTACAATTATTACTTTTTTTATCGTTGTCTAAATGTGATGAGATCTGTATTAACTGTGATTTTTCAAAGTAAAGATTTTTAAATTATTTTCATTTGAAATTAATACAGTTAATAAAGACAAGAAAATATGATCCTATTTAGATGCATATTTTCTTGTCATTAGGAAATTGGGTCATTGCAATTGAATAAAATGATTAGATTCACTGATAATTCAGAGCCGGTGTATAACAGGCGGCTGTTACCTATAACACAGGCATTAAGTTGTCTTCCTTAGGAACAGACGTCCGTGTGTCATATGGTCCTGTATATATTTATTTATTCTCTCTTACTGACATTGAGACTGACTGAATAGTCCAGTTAGACTAATTTAGTAATTCGCAATGCTTGTTTATTGTTTGCCTTCGAAATAAATTTTCAATTGAACAAATAGGCGATGTTAAATTACACTAATAAATAAACTTATCATTCTACAATTATTCCATTTTAAATAGACCGTAAATAATTCCGGACACTGATAACGTTGAGTGGTTTAGGATCGGCAAAGCATTGGGTTAAATTGGATTGATAAACGAAATTGTGTTATGAAATCTTGTTACATTGTAATGGAATATAACCGCTATGTTATATACTAACAAGCTGTACCCCGCGACTCCATCCGCGTTGGCCACCCTTATCACCTTTTTGTGAAAAATAGAGAGTAGCCAATTCTCAGGCCTACTGAATATGCATACAAAATTTCAAAAAAATACAGTCAAGCCGTTTCGGAAGAGTAGGGTAACTAACATTGTGACACGAAAATTTTATATATAAGACTAACTATAGCCTACGACGTGCATTGAACTGAATGTAATGATTTTATTTAGAATTTTACGGCTTAAGACATTTTTTAGGGTTCCGTAGTACTACAAGGAACCCTTATAATTTCCCTCTGTCCGTCCGTCCGTCCGTCTGTCTGCCTGTAAGGTGGTCCCCCCTAACATTTCCAAAGTAATAGAAGTAGAGGCTTAAAATATTCCATGTTGATAGAACAACACAACACAAACAAGCTAAAAACTCATTAGGAAAATTATTTTGAACGAAATCGGACTACAACTTTTGAAGTTATTTAACAAATACGTTTGTAGCGTATCACATACGGAACCCTTCCATATAAGCGTGTCTTGACACGCTCTTGGCCAATTTTTATTATTAAATTAAAAAAAAAAAAAACATTTTACAAAAAAAAAGCTCTCATGTGCGATTTCATCGCGGCGGAGTTTAAAATAATAGAAATAATTGTTATTCGTCCTCAACAAAATACAGTCACGTGAGAAATAATTTAAATTTTATTTCCATATTAACGGTTAAAGGCACGATTGCGGTACAACGGACCGGGCGACGCCGTTTGCCACAATCGTTGCTAATGCGCACTCTCATTAGGTTAATTAGTGCCCCGCGGTGCGTTTAAGGTTATCTCAATGATAATCATCGTAATTATTTGGCGGGCAATCTTCGCGTAACGACATCAGTGGCCAAATAACGATTTTAGAATGGCAATAAACTCCGACGGCCTCTTGCACAAACAGCGAGTAAAGGGTTGAGTAACCTATACAAATAAATAAAGTTGAAGTGTCTGCTTGTCACGTCGAAATTCAATTCCTTTGTTTGTTCCTATATTTATATACCTATAAAATACAAACCATATTTTTCTGGCTATCTGTTTCGGGAAATATCCGAAACGTCTGAATCCATTTCGACAAAACTATCACTGGCAGATAGCTGATGTTACAAGGAGTAACATAGGCATACTTTATTATTAGAAAAATAATTAATGTTCCGCACAAAAAAGTATTTAGTACGCGATAAAGATATTTGTTAAATAACTTCAAAAGTTGTCCAATTTCGCTTAAAATCTAGAATAATCATAAATAAATCTAAAAGAGTCTTATCAACTAGGAAAATTTCAAATATCTACATGTAATAGTTTGGAAAAATCCCAATAGGACGAAGTCACGGGGATTTTTTGTTCAAATTGTATTTTTCCTTTTTTCTTTTTCTGTACTGCTCGTTTATAGGTAACTAACATTGCGACACGAGAATTTTATATATAAGACTAGCTGTGCCCCGCGACTCCGTCCGCGTGGGCCACCCTTAACATTTATGGGGGTTGAAAAATAAATGTTGACCGATTCACAACCCTAGCCTAGCCCGCAAAATTTCATGAAAATCGGTCGAGCCGTTTCGAAGGAGTTTAGCAACGCATCCCGTGACACGAGAATTTTATATATTAGATTAAGCTTAAGGAATAAATAATATACGAGTATATATGAATAAAATAAGATGTCACAACAGTGTCATATTTCTAATCATTTCGTCATTATTATCTGCTGTAAGCACTACTGTGTTCAAACGCCTGACGATGTTATGGTCTTAGATGTGATCATAACAATCTGAATGTCAAGGTATACACCAGTTCTCCTAATTGTAGACAGCGTTTGACCGAAACGCTTAGTCCGGCTTTGCGAGTAGACTGTAATTAGCCACAAGACGAGCCTACAATTTCCATAACTAGGAATGTAGACAAGATGTTAATATTAAAACACCTGGACAGAACTTTGAAAAGCATCTTTATTACTATTATCAGCTTTCAATAGCCAACTACTAGGCATTAACTAGCCTTCGTTCCTGCCACTCATTTTTGTCACATCTAACCACTTCCCGCCATTGCTTTTCATCTATCTAGGTCCTTCCAATGCTCCATGGAACAACCTAGGTTTCTCCCGCCCAACGGCCACCACTCAGTAATATCGTCAACATGTCTGAACAAGTGAAAACTTCGGAATTGAAATCGCCTATTTCGGTACCTCCCACGTAAGTTTGTTGCATTGTTGTAACCCCAAATTCTCAGCTGTACAGTAGAGATATACAAACGACTAAATTATAATATAACAGTCACTTTTTAATATATTTTTGTATGCAATAGTGTAATCTTCATTATTGAATATATAATTGTATACACAAATACGTTACATAATGGCGATTTTATTTCAATTTACATGTTTGTAACGCTGTACTGTGAAGTTGAGAATTTGAGGTTTAAATTTACATGGGACAACACAAATTACGTGGGAGGTATTGATTTTTGTATCTGGATTTCGTTCACTTAAATGAGATGTCGTCATTCGTTATATCTTTATAAACAACGCGAAATAAAAGTGATACGGGAGGCTTTATGCGGCATTAAGAGGACCGGCTTTCGAGAGTCATTTACAACACATGACAAGAGGTATAATGGGTGTTTGATCCCCTTTATTTAAAGGGCTCATCCGGCCGAGTAGGAATTCCGTTTTAAGCTTCAATACTTAAGGAATACATTTACGCGCAGGCATCTGTAATCAAACTTACTTCAAAATTTAAATAGAAAAAATTATCCGTGATTTCGAAAGACTTTTCAGAGGCCCATACTGTTTTTTTATGATAAATATTTTCCTTATCCATATAAATAAAATTGAAGTGTCTGTTTTCAACGAAAAAATATTTTTTACGAATTGCTAAATATACGATACCTATAACAAAAACGCGAGTAGCAAAAAAATATTTTTTTGTGTGTAATTTCCGAAACGGGTGGATCAATTTTGACAGGATTTCACTGACAGATAGCTGATGTAGCAAGGAGTAACTTTTCTTATTTTTTTAGAAAAGTAGTGTCCCGCACATTAAAAAAACACTCGAAATTTAGCAAAATCTTTGAAATCACGCGGACTCAGGGTCACAGGTCAAAGAAAAAAGAGGGGTCACAGGGTACACCTTATTATTTCTAATAAAAGTGTTTTTTTGATTTCCCACTACGCATAAGACGCTCCTAATTGTTAAGCTCTGCGTGCTCAAAATGGCAGAAAAGTACAATCGGGTTTTAAGTATCAATGATTTTAGCCTATTTCTTCTGTGAAGCAATAAAGTTACATAATTGGGAAGAACTATTCCTGCCTTATATATACGACTCTAATAAATTTTCATTACAGTGAAATTGATTAGAAATGCAAGTGCAAATCGCATCACGTTCTGTTATAACTCATGGATTAAGAATGTCGAGCGTGTAAGCCATCCGGTATGCAGTATTTCTCTTGGCTTTATCCCAGAAATATTTCTTGTACTTTGAGATTACAAGAATTACTATGTAGTAGAATCGTAGCTCTCGAGAGTTAAGTAATGTCTTAAAGATTTTTTTGTCAACATAATAGTTTATGCTAATGTAAGAGAACAAAACAATTTTCCAAGGTTAAAGATTGTGTATGGAGGCATAAAAATTTTAAAAACGTTTAGGTGGGGCATGGCCTAAAAAAGGTTGGCAAACACTGCAATAGACACTGTAATGGATATTCCCAAAGTATCCATTCACAAAATGAATGATAATTTTTTGATATTTTGGTAACTGTCAGACAAATTATACCTAATAATTATTTACAGCATTTTTTTTAATTTGTCACCGATATCTAGAATTACATTTAAATAACCCAAAGCGGAAGAATTAATGTCGCGTCAAATCCATTTATAAATTGCCCCCCTTAACTACTAAATTGCCCCCCTATGGGTCTTAGGCCCCACGTTGGGAAACACTTAGTTAAAGCTTGTTTTAGGAGTAGCTACGACGGCCTGGGCTTAAAGTTCAAATGGATGGATGGTTCAAATATTGAACCATCACGCGGAGCTACCCTTTATTATTATATCATCTGCTGGCCTTCTGGTCGTGCAGATGTCCATGGGCGCCGGTAGGCACTACGGTGCCTGCTGCCTGCTCGTTTGCCCCATTGTAGCATAAAAAAAAAGAAAATGCTGAAGCCAGAAAATACTAAGACTTTTTGAAGTCAAGAACTCTAACCTTAATTCTTGACAATAAGCTATTCATATCACAAAATGAGTAACAACAGGATACTATGGAATTTAAACCTTATACTACAGCAATAAAGGAGAGTTTTGTAAGTCAATATGTCGTATTACCAATACGTGGGACTTTGTTCAGCTAAATGTAAACATGGAACTCATTAGCCGACATATGTTCCTGATACAGCGATGCAGGTAATCTTGTATGGCTTGATTGGAGTTTATATCACTGATTATGAGGTCATGGGATTCTCTATGTGATGCTTTTTATTAGCCCCTAATGTCCTATTGTTGGGCAAATCTCTCCCCTTTTTATACCACTTTTTTCTGTCCTGGTCAAGCCCCATAAATAACTTCTCGGCAAAGGTCTCCAGATTCTAATATCACTTCTTCTTTCTCATGGCCTGGTGATTCGCTCATTTGATGGGCGTACGTCGAACTTAGCGCTTCGACTCTTCGTTCCTTAATCGTACGGCCAAGATAGATAGATAGATAGATAGATAAAATCTTTATTGCACACAGTAAATGGATTTTACAATATAAATTACTATCTTAAACTTAAAACTATAAACACGCGTGCAAAGGCGGTCTTATTGCTAAAGCAATGGATCTGAATTTCCTGAGATTAGCACGCACAAACAAACAAACTCTATTGTAGCAAGAGCTAGCGATCGACTCAAATGCCGACCACTGATTAGGCCACGACCTCCTCAGACCTTATATTAATATGCGGTTTCATAAATTTTACCCCTGTGTAGTAAATACATTGATATCACAGCGCCTACTTAAAGATATCGGCACCCTTGGTTTCAAAGTCACTTAGATGTTTAATTAAGATTAAGAGGTTTTATAAATAGAAAGGAGCAATAGTAGTGTTGTTGGCATTTTAGTTCTCTAATACAGAAATAAGTATTAAAAAATACGTCTAAATTGTCTGTTATATTATTAAAACGCTTCGTTAACACAAGAGCCCTCTTTTAGGCCGGAGCCAGACATAACTTCATTGGAATGATCATTTCAATGATCATGTAGTGTGGCCGGGGACTTTGTGTAGCTGAGCAAAGTTTTGTAGTAAGTACTTTGTAGTCTTCAAGGACAAAAATATACAAAAATGTACTTATGGCCTAGCGCAAACATTCTCGATAGTTTTACTTTTACATGTGAAACCGAACGTCAATTAAAACATTACTGCTACCGTCATACACAACTTAGCTAAATATTGCTAGCGCCTATGAAATCAGAACTTGCACGTATCGAATCCTCGACTCTACGGTCTTGTAAGTCGTGTAAAATGGAAGCACGAACCTTCATTTGACGTTTCGTTTCGAGCGTAAAAGTAAGTAAAACTATCGAGAATGTTCGTGCTTGAATAATTCAATTTATGTTAATGATGATAATAATAATATTTATAAATTTAACTTTAAATATTGAAAATTTTAATAGCACCAGAGGGTCGCAGAGGCGTTGTCGGCCTTTGAGATATTAATAATGCAATTCTTTGTTAAAATATTTCTGCTGAATTCAAAATTTTAAACCTCACTTTACGCTGTTTATTATTTTACATCTATACGTTTCTGATGAAATTGGAAAATGTCTCAAGGTTAAAAAATCAGCAAGAATCCAAACGGTTAAAATATTTCTGCTGAATTCGAAATTTTAAACTCAACTTTACGGTGTTTATTATTTTATATTTATACGTTTCTGATGAAATTGGAAAATGTCTCAAGGTTAAAAAATCAGCAAGAATCGAAGACGAGCATGGACTGGCTGCTGCAGAATACCCTGGAGCTGAACGTGCCCACAGGCTTCGTGTTGCAGATCAGCATCTACTCGACGTGGGGCGACCCCTACTACGTTGGTCTCACGGGCGTCGAGCTCTACGATCCGCAGGGAAACGCCATCGAAGTCACGGAGTCTAGTAAGTAGATGTAGCGGCTGCTACATAGCAAGATAGCAATGATGTCAAGTGGAAAAGGTTACACCAAAACAAACTAGATGGCGCTGTACGGATGACGACAAGCAGTACAAGAACTAACTCACGCAAGCGACGTTTCTACTTACACTCACTATATATAGACCTTCCGACGAACAACTGTCGGCGAGGCGCGGCCGCCCCGGGCAACTCCCATCTTTATTTATATGTCTACAATACCTATATACACATATAACAATTTTTAAATAATACTTAAATTGTTGTGGGTTTCCTTTCACTGAAGCAGGTAACCATTCTCCATCCAACCTTGATATTAATAGTACTAATTTAAATATTATTTACCTTTTTGGCCTAATAATCATTTGAGCTACAAACATGGCCTCCTTTCTGTTATCTTACAATCGGCAGGTTTAAAGATGAGTTTTTAATGTCTGTATCATGTGTAATCATTTTTAAAAGAGGCAACGGCTGCTTCTAATGGTCTTTATATTTTAATGGCCTTTCAAAAAGAGTTTGTAAAAGTTTACTCGAATAAAATATCATTTGAATTTGAATTGAATTATTTAAGCTCCAACAAAGTGTTTTGACATTAGGTTTGATTCACACAAAAGGTTTAGAAGAAACGGTAGTTATAAATCTTTTGTAAGGTAAATTTAATAGCCAAAATATTTAAGGTAAACGAGATTTTACCTACAATTCATCATTGCCTTGCATTCGACGTGATTTTTTAAAGACCATTATGACTATTTAACAAATTTCAACTGACTAATTATATTTATTGAGATTTGAGATTATGTACTCATCTTTTTCGTTACCTACTATCACTTCCTAGCGTTATCCCGGTTAAGAATCCAGGGTCCGCTTAGATTGCAGAGGATGTGGCTGTGGGGCGAGTTAAGATGACCTATTGCCATCTGACGTCATCCTCGGAACCCACACGGTCTCTACAACCTTTGCAAAATTAGCTCTTAATGAATTTAACGTTTTGAAATGAATAATTGATAGAATCAGACGTTACTTTGCGGAAATCGATGACATGCATGAGAAACTAAACTACTTTGCTTTAATTCATTTTTAATCATTATTAAAAATGAATTAAAGCAAAGTAGTTTAGTTTCTCATGTTTTGAAATGATTTAAGATCCTTATTAAACAATACAATAATCCGTCATTTATTCTACCTACTCTCTACTAAGTAATAACTCAGACTGACAGAAATCTCTAACCGTACGATTTAGAAGGTTCGATGGTCATTTATGTTTCAAAGGTTATTATCCAACATGGCGAAATTTATCTAACAATTTTTGTATGAAAAATTTAAAATAATGGTTCTAAATTATCTAAACATTAAACCTCCATAGTTGTTACTTGCAGATCCAACGCTGTAGGCACAATGGCCATGCCTACCACTCTCATAGATTTCTGACGTCACACTTTCACGGTCTATTTAGATCGAAGGCCTGATAATGTTATATCCGATACCTGATAATGTTATAACTTGCAAAAAAAGTTTCAAAATAATATATTTTATGCATATATACTTTGTAGAACTACTTTATATTAATCAGCAAGGTCATACGCCGCCTCACATTTGACCAAAAATTAGTAAAAATTAAGTGGCTGCGCCCACCACCTTTTAAAAGTCTGTATCCGCGCCAGGTTATGTGGAAATTCCTTGACTCTCACATCGCAAAGTATACATATTAAATGGTTCCCTATAACACAGGCATTAAGTTGTCTACCTTAGGAACAGACGTCCGCGTGTCATATAGTCCTATATATTTATTTATTATTAAATTTGGCAGGAGGCAGTTTATAGCTGGTAAAAATGTGCAAAGAATAGACTTTGCGATTGGAACTAATTAAGGAAGTCTCTTGTCTCTTGTTTCCATGAACATTTCCATGACAAGGTTACACAAACGCAGTCGCGGGAAACAGCTATTACCTAAGATTCCACTTTAACCACGAGAGATTGAAGACTGAACCGCATACCTTACGGTTTTCAGTTAACAACTTTTTGAAAAGGTAGCGTCACGCTTGCGGACCTTTTTTTGGAAATTCGGCAAGGAGATAGTATATAGGTAGTAAACATGTGCCAAAAATAGACTTTGCGATTGGAACTAATTAAGGGAGTCTTTTGGCTCTTGTTTCCATGAACTTTTAATGCCAGGAACGTTTCCATGACAAGATTACACGAACGCAGTCGCGGGAAACAGCTATTGCCTAAGATTCCACTTTAACCACGAGAGATTGCGGACCTTTTTTTGAAAATTCGGGAAGGAGATAATATATAGGGAGTGAGCATGTGCAAAAAACAGACTTTAAAATTGGAACTAATTATGGAAGTCTGAAGAGACAAGGCTCTTGTTTCCATGAACTTTTAATGCCAGGAACATTTCCATGACAAGTTTACATGAACTTTTACACGAACGCAGTCGCGGAAAACAGCTAGTGTTAGATGTTTTCATTAATAATAAGTGTCCTATCTATTATAAATTTGTATGTATCGTCGACCAAGAAAGTGCTTTACCATTTCGGATGACACTTCCTATTTAAAGAATTTTTTAAAATTTAAAATTAACGTAATATATATCAAGCAAAAATGAGCCTTTTAAGTAATTTACCTTAGCGTGGCAAACCGATTTCTTGGTCGACTACATATATAAAAGTTTCAGTCTAAAAATGCGTGCCCCTCCACTAATTAATTGCAAATTCAACCACACGCTGTCAGCCAATGTTCTTGTCAATCTTGCGTGTTTGCGTCTATATGTTTATTTTGCATGTAGAGGTGAATACTTTGGAGGGACGTATATCTCTAGACTCTAGCCATTCTACGTATGTTAAATCACGCTATTCGTCTAATCAAACAAATTATAATAAAACTTTATCTATTATTCATAAGTATAATGATCAATTATTTTTTATTTTCTCTTTATTTGAGAAACAAACGGTAATTACAAACTTAGAATCTAATATTATCTAAGCATATACCTATACCAGTAAATTTTCTATTCAAGATAACTTATAAATGTTCAGGATCAGTATAGGGAAAAAAGTAAAAATACGATTAGAACAAAAGTTACTACAGCAGATAGAACATCTACATTAATGCTACATAAAAACAAATAAAATCAACATGTATAATACCTAAGAATACTTTTCTAAAAATTCCAAAAAAAAAGAAACGTTGATTTTATATAACACGTACCATCTTCTTCTATCACATTATGAAGATGCAATCTTATAACTTAAACGTTTCTCTACTTAATTAGAGGTAGAAACATGCTTGCAGTCCTTTTGGTCTGCAGCCGTATAGGGCCGGCACATTTCGGCACCAATATCTCTGTCTCACATAAGGTCGGTGTGAAGTAGCAGCTATGTAGTCACGTCAAGTGATTGTATTGTAGTCACATATCGTTCGGTTTATTCACAGTTTCTGGTGGCCTAAACCACTTTTTAAAAGCCAGCAGCCTGCATGCTTTCTGGAGGCACAGATGTCCAAGGGTGTTGGTAACCTGCTTGTTTGCCTCTTTTGACATAAAAAAACCTGTAAACTGTTTTTAATTACAATACCACATTGTCATCTATTCTCTATACATATAAAAATTGAAGGGTCTGTTTGTAACATCGAACCTATTTATTTTTTATTAATTGCATATGACTATATATGATACCTATAGCAAAAATGCAAGATTTTTCTCTTATCCATATTTTTGTCTCTCCAATATGGCTAGACCAAATTGGACAGGACTTTAACTGGTAGATAGTTGATTTACTTTTAGCTAAATAATTAGGGTTCCGTACGTAAAATTAAAACCCTCAAATATTAACAAAATCAATGATTTTAAACTTCAGTCTTTGTGGTTTAATAACTTTTCAATCAACTTATAATTAATTTTGATTTGTCGATATTTCAATGACAAATCAAACAATTGATAAATAATTTTAACAAAATCGCTGAATTTACGAGGGCGAAGTTGCGGATTACAGCTAGGCAATCTTAGCTTACAGGGGGCTCAAGTGTGATTTCACCAAAGTAGGGGCTTAAAATAGCTTATACGCAAAATAGGTATTCAATTACTATATTTTACTAATTTTGTGAGCAAATTTCAGGGTTTCTCGTTAAATTTTATTAAAGCACCATTTCTGTACGTTCCTCCGTTTAGTTTGCAAAACATCATTATATGTCAGTCATGAATACAGAAGTTCTAATAAAAAGGAAAGCGTGCCATGGTGTTTGGATATATTCGGATATAGTACAAAGCGAGCACTGTTCAGTGCTCTCACTGGTGATAAAATCGTTCCGTTTTACACTGCCAGTATACTGCCTCAGTACGCTATGGGAATATATGACGTCATAAATAGTCGCCATTTTCGTACTGTGATCACTGGCGCTTTTGAGTTTCAGTGCTCTCAGTACTTTGATCACGTGATCAATCAAAAACAGAGCGGCTCTTGTGAAAAAATTTTACAGTTAAATTTAACAAGTTGATGGCATTATTTAAAAAAAAAATTAAAACTCGGGGGTGAAGACAGATCGTGGGTTTGTAAAATTGAAAACCTGTAAATAGAAAAAAATATTGGGGAAGTCAGTATACTGGACCGCGATCCGTTTTAACTTGTAATCAGCATAGCAAACGAAAAACAATACACTACAATTTTGTGTACTGTAAAGGTTGTAACGGACACGTTGGTGTCTTTTCCGGGAGTTATTGATAGGGATCAATAATACACCAACTTGTCATAAACTTCTCTTGATATCAGCGACAACAAGATCACTGAACTGCCCACAGAAATATGTAACCTGACACAGTAAGTATGGCTTAAACTTTTACCAGTGTTTATCTAATGGTCAAATTTCAATGATACTAATTGATTTGAAGATCCTTATCCCCACCTTCTATAGCTCTTACCCTCTTAAAATTCCTCTTTTGTATTGACAAGCTATTCAATACTTTAGAATTTAAGGAATCAATTCAAGAAGTGGTCAAGGTGATCAAGTCAAGATAACCTGTAAAACTAAGGGAATCAAAAACACCTGCACTAGCAGAAGAATCCGAGAAGCCTTTTAGAAAAATATTGGCCAGTCTTTAAGTATTTATGATGATTTCTAACAATGTTTCCGATTTAATTTATTTTGGTAAGTGAGCTAGTTAGAACAAAATCATACGACCCGTTTCTGCACAACTCGAGTGTATAAGATGAATATAAACTGCTATCACAGGCCTATTCCTTATAATTTCTTCTTACTTTTTGAACAATTTAGGTGCATTAGATGAGTATATTTCTTTTAATTTCTAACAATGTTTCCAATTTAATTTATTTTGTTAGATGAGCTAGTTTTTATAAAAAATAGCATACGATTCGAGTTTGTACGACTCGAATGCATTAGATGAATATAAGTTGCTATCACACAGGTCTATTCCTTATAATTTACATTGACATTCTTACAATTTCTGAACAATTTAAGTGCATTATATGGATATATTCCTTATAATTCCTAACAATGTATCCCGAATTTAAAACAATAACGCGGGATTTACTCTGATGCCAGACGCGCGCTCTGAGCTCATAAATCATTCCACAGAGTATATTTGAATTTTTTAGCTCTTAGCCATAAACCGTTTTTTTATACCTTTTAACAAACTTAAAAAAATATATATTTTATTTTGCAGTGTCTATTTTATTCGACTATTTGGAAACTTTATTTTATGACTATTTTCCATTAGAATTCCGATTCAGCCGGGAAGATTTTACTTTTTTTAATGGAACGCCAGAATGATCTGAACCCGATATATACATTTTGTCCCCATCACGAATTGTATCGATAATCACTCAGTTGTTTTGTTTTAATGCTTAACCCTCTTTATTATATAACTTAATGTACCATCTGAAAAGATCAAGAAATAATTTCCTTCCACAATATAATTCCCTTTTTGTTTATTGTGTTTATTTGGAGGTCGCGTAATTAAGTCTTCGCAAGAAGCCGTAGTAACTTTTTCGGAGAAATTCCATTATCTTGTACTTAACGAGCGCCCTGCTTATAATAATCGGTATCAAATAAAATTGTAATATAAGATGGAAACCACAAATCTCAAGCATTGTTGTTGACTAGACAAATATTGCCGCTTTTCCTTTGAGGTATTTTTTTTTAGAAAGTTAGGAATAAGGCTCTCTTGCTTAGTGCCGACCCTGACCGTTTATTTTATTATTTTATATTAAAATAGCCGTTTCCCGCGACTTCGTCTATGTAAAATGAAATTTGCGATAGCCCTTTATTTCTTTGATCCGGCCCTATCGGCAAATCCGTTCCTAGCGGAAGTCTAACTACATTGTTCAAAATTCAAATAAGTTCGACGAGCGCGCGAGCGTCAGCATACAGTTTAATAATAAGTAAACTAATAATAAATGTAGGCTGTATGCTGCACGTTCGTTGCCCTTTTAGGTTTAGAAAAAAGATATGAAAAATTGTTAGACAGATTGGCGGGAATTAAAAACAAGAAAACATAGTGCCGTTTTTAAAAATATACAAAATATTGTTAATATTTTATAATTTGGCTTATAAGGATCCGCAAAATTGACAATAAATATTAAATAAAGGATTTAGATCAAACAACATATAAACTACCTCATTGCCAAATCTCATCTTCGTATGTCAGCGGCTTTAGAGATTTTGTTCTAGGTGAAAGATGTTAATTGCTATGAATAATAATTACTATTTTTTCTTTCAAATATGTCTTCGATTATATTTAATTGTATATATGACTTCTAAGTAAACTTTGTCCAAATTCTTGTACTTTCAGTATGTATGCCTATATTAAATACTTAAGTGGTGTTTACAATCTTTGCATCTAAGTCACAAATGGAGGCAAGTCCTAATACTGTGTATGAAAGGAAAGTTAAAAGCCTTTGCCTAGTCATTGATACGATCGCTTCAATATAGCTCTATTAACTCCTATTCCAACGACATAACGTTCATATTACGTTGAAATGTTAACACGATATTGATCTCCTCTATGAATAAACCACACACTCCCCTGCATTTCAAGAACGTACCATACCTGGCCTTTGAAAAGTATTTAGGGTAAATAAAAGTGGTGCGGCGTTAATGTGGTCAAGAAATATGCATTTTGTTGGTAAAAATGTTTATTATTTTCTTGACTTTGACGTTACTTGTTTTTGCAACTTCAATGCATATTTTAAATGTATAAGGAGACGTTCACTTTTAAAATAACTTCAACTAGTCTTATCTAGTATTGTATACCACAAAGAGTGTTCTAAGGAATTGTTTGAACTAATCAAGGCATGGCAATTAATCAATGCTTTCTAGATTAGTATATAGTATATTTATACTAATATAGAAAGCTGAAGAGTTTATTTGTTTGCTTGAATGTGCTTATCTCAGGAACTGCTAGTCCGATTTCATAATTTTTTTCAGTGTTAGATAGCCCATTTATCGACGAAGGCTATAGGCTATATATCATCATGCTAAAATTGAATCTAACTCATTTTATGCGGTAGAAGTCGTGGGCACAGCTAGTTTTACCATAAACTCAAAATCTATTTATCAAATACATTTTTATAAGCACTTATGAACGCCATATGTTTTTAATTATAAAAAAAATATATAATAATTTAAAAGTTAAGTTTACGTGGGTTTCTCATGCCCTGCGCCGGGAAAAGCCCACAAGAAACTCAGCCGGATAATTTTTTTGTTACTACTATTTCAAAATAATTCCGATTTTCTTAGAGCAATTTATTCCCAAGCATTATTATCATTCAAATAATCGTTTACGTTATAATATAATTTCTGAATGAGTATAGGACTGCAGCAGAATTTCAAATTCTACAGACACATTGCAAGTCCTATTACAATATTTTTTTAATAATGTGTCCCACAGTTGGGCAAAGGCCTCCCACTTTTCAGTCCATTCACTTCTTTTCTGGGTTAATTCAGAACTTGAAGGCAACGAAATTGTCACTAAGTACATTGCCAACGAAAAAGACAACAAAAAGAAATGAAGTGTTTTTTAAAATCACTTCAAGATTTTAGAATATAAGTTATATCTGGAGGGGTTTTTTAGGTTTATTGGCTACAATAGTGTCACACGTAAATGTAAATTGGAGCCTATGGCGCCACTATTCGTCTAAACGACCCATTATTGGCCCTCGAGATAGGAAAGGTGCGAGTTACTGGCGACCTTCAATGAAATATTTAACGAGGAAGATTTTGGCAACGTGGAATAAATTCCAACACTGCTCTATAAAAGCCCTAAGATGACGTAAAATATTGTTACGATGGACTGTTTAATTTTAATTTCATCAATCTAAAAAAAAATTTGTCTCTCCGTCTCTTTGTTCCGGGTAATCTTCGAAACGGCTGAATTTATTTCGACGGGTCTTTCACTGACAAATAGCTGTCATTGTAAGATGTAACCATAGAATACTTCAGTTTTAGGAAAATATTTTGGGTTTAACATAAAAATAAAAAACCTAGAAATTTAACAAAATTACCGAAATCAGGCGGTCGAAGTTGCGAGGTACAGCTACTCTTTAATACTTTTATTAAAAAAAAAAGAAGAAACTATAAGGAATACTCCAAGTTTTGGTTTATATTATCTTTACCATACCAGTTGTAGTAAATACACTACCAGCAAAATTTATCACACATCACATCACATCCGATAAGATAAAAAACAAAGAAAAGTCTGGCTAGAAAAATTCTAACAGGACCATAGCCTTCATTCGCACAAGAGGTTTTTTACCGCGCGTTAAAAAAGCGTTCAAATTGAACGTATGGACTCCTAAGTTTGTGTTTACAGGACAGCACTTAGGCATATAACGTAACGCTTTTTCAAAAGCGTAGTGTTAAATCTCGGCGTTGCCGTTTTTTAGCGTCGTCGATACAAAAATATACCGTATACGTATAATTATAACGTTGAAAATAGAACATTGCTCAATATAAAACCGTTATAAAAGCGTTGCAGTGTGAACAAAACTTGAGTTCATATTGTATTTGAGCGTTTTTTTAACGCGCGATAAAAAAAGCTCACACGCGTATAAGACCTTAGAAATCCAAAAAATAGTCTCAGCATCAAAAATTTTACATATGTGGGTACAATAATTCGGTGCAGCATTTGTTGAGTGATACAATATTTCGGTGCAATATTGTATTGATGCACAATATATTGGTGCAGAGTTGTGTATCGCGAGCTAAATTGAAAATAGCGAATACTGCGCTCAGATCAAGTCTCACAAAGATATTGCCTGTACTGCTTTCAATTTATATTGAGCTCCTATAAAGTGCAGGGATGGCACTGAAAATTGAAGCTTTCATTTCACGCTGTTCGATTTGACACGTGTTTTGTTCGATTCACTGCACAAATTGTCTGTAATATGGTTTAAAAATGAATAGATAAATAATGATTCTTATCACATGTCTATTTACAAGAAAGCAAAGGTCTGAAAATTAAAAGCCTT
Source organism: Charaxes varanes (assembly GCA_024363005.1). Lineage (NCBI taxonomy): Eukaryota > Metazoa > Arthropoda > Insecta > Lepidoptera > Nymphalidae > Charaxes > Charaxes varanes. The sequence goes on from JANCMC010009603.1 coordinate 7,284,091, forward strand.
TGCATTTTAAAACGTATATTGCTCAGTATTTATAATTGTATATTTTTGATGTATTAAGAAATTTTTTTATAGTTTTTATATAGAATGTAGTTTTTGTGAGAATTGGTTGTCTTGAAAACTTAGCTTTTAATTCGTAAAGTTTGTCACTAAATGTATAATGATTAAAATAATTTATTATTACTATTATGTCTCGCTTGGCGCAAAGCCCGCAGAAATAGTAGAATATGGAAGTGTAAGATATATATACATATAAAAAGCATAATAATACACATGACGTTCATAAGTACTGTAAAGTCTATATGAATAAAACATTTTTGACTTTGATAATAACAAAATGAAATAATAATGTATTTTTTATTTTTTTATTTAGACCTTGCTCATGACATTACTGCCATGTGGAATGTTGAATCAGCAGACATTGTCCTGATCGTTGTCTCAGTCGATGGTCTTATAGCGAAGAGCTTTAATAAACACCTTAAAAAGCTCTCGCTTGATTGTTGGGTCAAGAGTCGGATACAGAAACTACATAATTTTGATAATAATTTTAAGGCTAATTCTAAGGCGATTTTATTTCTACAAGCGATACTCGACACGATACCACATAAAAGAAAGTTATACGAACGAAGATATTTATACTGACGAACGGAATAATGCAAAAAGTAGTGTAATTTTAATTAAAATTATCACAAAATCTTAAGACATGTATCCTTGTTGTTCCCTAATGCGATTAACTGCACCGCTTTGTAAAATTATTTTAAAAAATTGACTCGATTGTGGCGTGATATAAAGCCTTCCTTGATAAATGGGCTATCTAACATTGAAAGGAGTTATCAAATCGGACCAATAGTTTCCGAGATTAGCAAGTTCAAGCAGGCAAATAAACAAACTCTTCAGCTCTATGTATTAGGATAGAAAATACAGATACAATTTCCCGACATTTAAGGATAGAAATTTGTTTTAGGCATAAGTTCAACGAGTGTAAACTTCTTGTCCACACACATTCCTTGGTAATACATTTCTGGTACAAACGCGTCAGACGTTGTCATGACCGATTAATGGTCAGACAAAAGATATGGTACGAACACCGACTACTGAAAGTATTCCGATGTTGTGACCAACTCTACATTTTAGTACTTTTAAATTCTTTTCAAGTTTTCCTTTTTCCACATTTCTTAAAACTTCCGAGAAATATTGGGCTATTGGAGTTATAACGAGAAATATATCCTATCCGGGATTCACACCGACAGCAGCGCCACCTACCGGGTCCAATTTCTCTGCAGTAAGTACAGAAAGACTGTAACGATAAACAACCTTGAAACGATAAGTAGAAAATAGGCATTAAGTCGGACTTTCCACATAGGAGCGGAAAGGGAATATTAGACATACCTAAAAAGTATTCCTAATAATCTTAAAAAATACCCTTACGATAGAAAATATGTTTAACTAGCGGACCCAGCAGACGATGTCTCGTCCGAACGTTGGGCTACATACTAGTTACTTCTGTTATCTTCGTCAGTACAAGTAAGCGTTTTCCGTTACACTCAAAGGAATCCTAAAGTGAGGTATCAAAACTATAAGTTTTGTTAAAACCAGAATGTATTGTAAACCGGACTACAAGGCCTTTCAGTTTTTACTATTAAAAAATACAATTACAGACGGTGAATGCTCAAGAACGCGTATATACATCCTTGCTAGACATAAATAAACTTACATTCCGTCTATCCATTAATTTGTTAAATGATCTGGCTTTTATGAATTTGTCATGTATTTTTGTAATTCATAATTTTTTAAAATATAAATCTAATTTTACTCAATTTGGGTCCAAACATTCAGGGACTCTAATGCAAGAATAACGCCTGTATAGGTTCAGTCGTTAAAGAGTTAAATAATAAAAGAATTTAGTATATAGAACTAGTTGTTTCCCGCGTCTTCGTCCGTATTATCGCTTGTCTTTGGATGGTGGTGCATTTCTAGACTGTACGCACTCTATATTGTCGTGTAACATACATGGAGAAAAAAGTAAAATCTACACTAACCCAATTGGCCCTGAACGAGTCGCCATCACTGCGGTTCTCTGCGTCGGATTTGCGGCACTCGCCGTACCACACGCACCCTCGGTAATCAATATTTTTGATAAAAGAGCATCATAATCGTCATCAAAATTATCATCACCATCATCATCACCATCAACATCATCATCATCATCGTCATTACCATCATCGTCACCACCACCACCATCATCACCACCACCACTATCATCATCATCATCATCATCATCGCCATCATCATCCAGACCGTATTCGGCCACTGCGACGAACTGGCTATACTGGTGTTGATGTCCTCTATTGTGACTACTGTATCCGTTTTCGTTAACAAAAGTACGACCACAGTCGATTATAGAGTGGATATACTATTTTCTCAAATGCCGAGCAGATACAGAAAAAGAAAATTTGATAATTATTATAACATACCACACGCACTCCTATACCTACATTTTTCTTTACTATGGTGTCAAAGTGTATTCGTGACGACAGGATGTTTTTTCCTTTAATAGGCAATTATACCAGTACACGTCATTGTACAAAGAATTTAAATATTGAATACAGCTTATAGTACGCAATTGTAAAAGATTCGTGGCCGAATTTTGACCATCCGGGGATCACTAGTACAGTTAGTTTTTCCGTTCGCTTCCCCGTGAGTATGGGGCCCTGAGTAATGATTGTCGAAATATGTTTTCTTACAAGCTACATACATAATATCAATAATACCAGTTATTTTATAGAATGTTTCAATTTAGGTGTTCCGTACCTCAGAAGGGAAAAGAAACCCTTATGGAATCACATCGTTGTCCATTTGCCCGTCTGTCTGTCAATGCCCCTGTTCTCAGAAACGCGTAGAGCTACAAAGTTGAAATTAATACCAAATACTGAAATCTGCGGCCACTTGATGCTGTAAAAAAATCAACTCTCTAAGTGTCCGCAATCAATAATTATGGCTGTTTATATCACATTTCCCATACATTTGTATAAAAAGCTAAAATCCTGTAGATCTAGAATCATGAAAGGCTAAACCATGTAGCACAAGTAAAGAAAAAGATCCATAAACTATAAATTTCTTGTTGTGACAGTGTCTGTTTGTCTATCTGTCTGACCATCAAGACCTTTTTCCTCAGAAGCGCGTACAGGTATAAAGTTGAAAGTAACACCAAATACTGAGGTCTGTGATACTTTGAAGCTGTGATAAAATCTACCCTTTAAATATACGCAATTAAAAGATACGCCTATTTATGTCGCACTTCCCATACTAGTACATTCGAAAAGGGAATCAAAACCGGGTACTTCCTGCCATAGAAACATGCAATTTAGCATAAAGCAATATCTTGAGGTACAAGTATGGGAAAAATTCCGAAAACTTAAGTTTGTAGATACGTGACAAAAAAAAACTCTGGTGACTTTGTGAAATTAAATCTAATTAAAATTATTTTATCTTTAAATAGCCTGGTAAAGTATTACGTAATAGTACACAGGGCTTAGTACGCGAGTCTGTTACAAGAAATTTTGATTACGAAGAATTTGTTAAATCGAGGAAGTCGTTATATTGAGGTACGTTATATTAAGGTTGCACTGTATTAATATTTTAGGTTTAGTTGACTGCGGGGCATATAACTACCTAGTATCTGAAAAATAATCAATGTGAAAATGTTTTTTGTAGGTTTGCAATAAACCTCCAGTGCGGACCGAACACAGACCCAAGAGACGACATCGCACTTCATCTCAACTTCCGTTTCGTGGAGATGTGCGTTGTGAGGAATCATCTGTCCACCATGAACTGGGGCCTCGAGGAGATTAGCGGCGGTATGCCCTTAATAAGGGGCGAACAGTTTGAGGCCCTGGTGCTGTGCGAACCTAATTCAATGAAGGTAATTTTGTAACAATGATATTATTATAACTAGTTCTCTACTTCGCGAGTCCGTCTGCGTGATTTCAATTATAATTATTGATTTTGAAGCTGTTCATTTTTCATAGAGGTAACTATGACGATAAATGAAAAAAAAAAGAATACTAGATATAGAAGTTTGCTTTAGAAGAGTTAATTCAGTCATAGGCTGGCCCATTGGAGCAGTGGGCAGTGATCCTTCCTTCTGCTCCGGGGGTTGTGGGTTCGATTTTCACCTCGAGTCTGGGTGTATTATTCATATGTATGTATTTATATATTTCCAAAAACTATATATTTGTGTGTAAAAGGCGGCTGTTGCCTATAACACAGGCATTAAGTTGTCTACCTTAGGAACAGACGTTCGTGTGTCATATAGTCCTGTAGATGTTCAATAATAAAATTGATATCTTGTAAAAGAGTGTAATGTGAATAAAGCCCGATTGCAGACGAGGTATGAGTGTAGCAATAGTAGATGAATTGACCAATAACCTGCCAGAATGGCGCTGGTTGGTGTAGACAAATGTTAAGGTATGAATGAAAGTCTCACCTTATTTTCGTAATTTGACGGACTTTTTAATATACAGAGACTCCTTCTAACTTCGCTAACACTATAAGTACCGTTCACACGAGAGAATTCTCGTTTCTAACTTTTGGTTGAGAGGTTTTCTATGTCATTTTAAATCGAATGAATAAAAATTATTATGAGACTCATATAACGCTTTAAAGCTTGGGCCAAATTAATTCAAAATATTTTCTAGGTTACTGTCTTCCTGATCCATACAACACTCCAAGGTTACGCGAGGTGGTGGAAAAGTTTATGCAGAGTTTAAGAGATCCATCTCTACCGCTGCTAGAGTTACAAGAGGTGAGAACAGTTTGATTCTCTCATTAAGATATTCGAGATTTTTAATAAAATTATGTAACGTAATATTATTATTTGGAAGGTTCTTACAAGAAATCTTAGTATCGATTGATTGTCCAGTCTAATCTTCAATAATTCTATTTTCTCAGTCGTATTAGGTTTCCAGTTTATAGTTTTACAGTTTCCGATATGCTGACAGATAACCGTTAGTACATTCTTCTACTTTAGTTACAGCGGGAATTTATTTATTAATTCGATTTAATAATTTATTAATTGATATATCTTCTTCATCCGTTGCGTGCAGATGATGATGCCCATACACGACATCGTTTCGCATGCGGTGATCGCAATCATCCGTCACAAGAGGGAGTACGTCTACTACACCGACGGCGCGGATGATGCAGTTGGTCGTTGATAGAAAACCGCGAAAGACGATTATTGCTTTAAAATTCTGTTTACGGATACACGCAATATTATATTGCGATTCAATTGTTACCAAAGTAGAGAAGTGTGAAAGTTGAGATGAAGAAACTTTTTTTATATTCCTACGATAATCGTATCTTAGAGGCAAGAACCTCTCTCTCTCTCTAAATGGCTCTTTACATTATTATAATGATTGAAAAAGACGATTAGGTAAAGACATTTGGTTTAGGAATAACAGAGAAAAGATGTTTGTAATTTATTTATTTGTTTACAATTGATGCTGGTTGTTACAATGTTTGATATTGTTTGCTGGAAATCTGTACAATGTAATACAATAGCCGTATTGTAACGGCGGGGCGGCCTTTGTCCTAGAGATTGGATTTCAGCATGATTAATATCCGATATTACATTTACGTTAACTGAAATGTATATTATATATTCAAGCCATTTATTACAATTTTAATTTTAAAAATATGTAAATAAGTGAAAAGAAATCGTCAGATTTGTCGGTAACGGTAACAGTGTCGTTAATTCGATGGTTATTTTCACCTCAAAATTGCCCAATGCGCTTGAAGATTTATACAGTTTTTTTTTATAAAACGCTGTGACTGTCAACGCGCTGCACGCACGAAAAATCGTCACAATCCACCTGAGCCGAGCGTGCAATCGAGAGCGTCAACAACAAATAATAGACAGGCATAAGCGTTCGGCGTGAGCACGTAAATTTATGGCCCATAAACTTAATTTACAGACAACCAATGTTTTTTCTCCATAATTTTAGATGTTGTATAGTTATTCTGCTAATCGGTACAGATACGAGACAACGCAATGTACAAGTAGATTTTTCCTATCACGTACTGTTAGTTATGAAATTAAACAAATAGTCGGTTTCACTTTGTCTTTATTAGTATCAAGGAATTAAATGAATAACCACAGATACACTCAATACACCGCATTTTATACGCATCCACTATTTTAAATATCATTGCCGCCATAACAACCACCAATAGAAATTCATCATACTGTTATCAATGATGGTAGCACTGCAAAAACGATATGTCACTAATGCCGCCATTGCGACCGACCAATAACATTTGTCTTGCGTCATGATTGTCATAGTGGCGATACTGATAGTCATATAACACAGATTACCTACGATGAACCTTTTATTAAAACAAGTCAAGAAATGTACTTTCTATTTCATTAGTGCATTCAAGAAATGTTATTACTATCATTTATTTAATTATCTTACTCTAAATACATTTTTAATTATTTTTTTAATTAGCCCATACTGTCCCACAGCTGGGCAAAGGCCTCCCCCTTTAATAACCACACCTTCCTCTCCTGACCCACCTGAATCCACTTCTTTCCCGCAAAGGCCATCCATAAATTATGTGCGTCATATGAATTTTAAGATTTTTAACCCCCTCCTTGTCACACTTTCTCCGCCCCCTTCCCCTTAGTGTGACATCACAAATTTTCCAATTTTGTGCATATATTAAAAAATATAAAACAAAAAACAATTTTATATATTTTTTAAACATTTTTAAAACTTTTTAATTTTGACATGTGAAGTCACAAAGTTTTTGCCCCCCCCCCCCCCTGGCTATTGTCACACTATGTCACATCCCCCCTTAACGTGTGACGTAATTTATGAATTGCCCCTAATATATAAATGATTGTATTTTCGTTACTAGTACCGTGTATACGGTCGTATGCATTAAGAAAAATGATTTTATTCGGACGTTGCAAACAGACACTGCAATTTTATTATTATTTCATATACACTATGAACACTTAATGATTAGACAGAAATATTGTATGTGAGAGTATTTATTAATTAATAAAGCAGTCCTTTTGCGACTTACTAGTAAAATAACGGTATGAAATTGCCGTGTTCTTGAAATATTCACTTTTTTATGTAAGGTATTTTATGTAAGGTTTAATTAGAAGTAGCGCCACGCTTGCAGCCTTTTTGGTCTGCAGCCGAATTAGGCCGGTGCGTTCGGGTACCAGTAACTCTTTCTCACATGAGATCGGCGTGAAGTGGCGGAAATGCTGTCACGTCTAGTGATGGTATTGTTGTCGCGTTTCGTTCGGTTTGTGAGACTTCCCGGTGGCCTAAACTCATCATTAAGTTCCTAAGGTAGACAACTTAATGGATAATACACCTAGACTCGAGGTGGGAATCGAACCCACGACCCCCGGAGCAGAAAGCAGGGTTACTGCCCACTGCGCCAACGGGCCAGCCAAAGAACTTAAAAGAAGCGAACAGATAAATCTGTGGGGACGTATACCTCTCTTTGAATTATATCTATTGCTGATTTAAGATATTAGGTAATAAAATTTTGTACTGTCTGAAGAAATGTTTGAATGAAACCATAAATTTTGAGCTCCTAGTTGAGCAAACTAAACGTGCTTGCTTAATGATTTGCTTCACAGGTGTCCGGAAATAGACATTTTTTATATTCCGACACCTCAAACGTTATTATTAGTATAGCCATGACAGTTTTAAAGAAATTTATGTATTAGATATTGAGAAATTTATGTATTTTGTCCCCAAAAAAGAAATTGGGCAGCTGTAATATTTTTTGGGTTAAAAAATTTTGAGAATGAAGCGATGTATTTATTGAAAAACGAATGGATGAAATATTAAAAATTGAACAGATGGATCTATTTAACGTATAAATCTGCGTTGTTCCACCACAATACTAATAACTTTTATATGATCGTTTCAAAAGTTCACCTCAATTTTTTTTTTTTTGGAATTTTCAACATATTTGGCAGTTTAGTTTCTCTGTACACGCTACACAAGCATACCTAATGGTAACTTATTAAAATAGTTTCTTAAACAAGTAACATGGCAGAGTGAAATTTTTTACACTATACACACATATGAATAACCTTTGTAGAGTCTATCTCCTGATGATGCTTCGGTGTCGAAGCGAAACGTGCGTTGAGGCACATCGGAAAGTGAGTGTAATGCTGTGCTTTGGTGGCGGATTCGGTGGTGTAGCTTTCGGGTTGCAGCATTACACCGATTTTCCATCGTATTCATTCACAGATTAAAGCAAAGTAGTTTAGTTTCTCATGCATGTCACGGATTTCCGCAAAGGAACGCCTGATTCTATCAATTATTCGATAAATCGGTGTCAGAATGCGACGGATGATCCATTTAATTTATTGTTTCACAAGTCGTCACCTACCTGGTTATGCCTAATTGATAAGACAGTTAAGCTACTTTTAACAGCGTGTGTTAAGTAAAGTATTAAGTTAAATTTAAGCTAAGTGTTAAGTTAAGTTAAGAGGAGTTGGTTTTTATCAGTTCACATATCGAAACACTAAATTGAGGCTACACTTTGTCTTTGACTTTGATTTTGACTTTTATCATGATTTTTAAATGGTGTCAGAATGTGCTGTATCTTTCAGTACTATTTATCTATAGATTAACGGTAAAAAAGTGGCTTTTGGAGAGCAGGAAGAAGCGAAAACTCAAACATACAGAAGTTTCAGTAACAGTGTCGCAAGTTTAATGGCTTTTTTCCATCTCAAAAAAGTGTCTAAAGAAGTTTTCGCTTCAAAAAGTGCTGCGGAAGTAATTTGAATAGTCACTAGTGTTACGCAAATGTCGATCTATTCGAATGTCGATAAATCGGTGACAGAATGCGGACGTCTTGATTTATTGTTTCAAATGTCGGCAGCCACCGTGGCCTGGTTACGAGGTGCCAATCCAGATAGCTATGAAAGGCTTATCGGCGATTACTGTTTGCACCTGCTCTGTAAGGCCAAGCTGTTAATAGTATTAGAAAGTGTATTCATTCATGTTCAATTAGACCATTATATTTGAGGTTGGGTATGCGTTGTTGATTTATAAGTTCGTATTAAGTTTGAAGTTTTAAATGAGGTTCGTAATGAGATTTCTTTTTCGCAATGTAGCTAAAACTGTAGCTGGTGAAGCATTTTATAAGAGACAATAATCGCTGATCTGCTCATAGAGGGTCGGAAAAGAGTTCGCAAGTGGCCAACTTGCAACAACTTGTTTGTTTGTCATCACTCCCACTTAAATCATTGTAACATTTATTTTTATAACCTTTTATACTCTATATATACCTACTTCTATATGTTTTTTTTGTAATTTTGCCTTTTTCTGCTCATAAAATAACTTTTTCGAAAGATGATTCTAATTTTAGAAAGATAGATATATATGTTTTTAAATTTATATCATAATGCTACTTTCTAAGTGGATGAGAGACATCCGTGACAGGATAAAGTAACGTGTTTATGAAGTTTTTACAAACTACAATTGGTACAAAATATAAATTTTGAAGTTTAAAAAGTACTAACTTTAAACGACACCGTCAACGCTCTGCTTAGCCGTTAAAGATTAAAAAAGATCGTCATCTGTATATCTCGTAGTTTATAATTGAAAATGTTCACGCTCGCATTAACACCGATACAAGATTAAAGAGATCGGCGATCGGATCCAATAACTCGCATTTGCCTATATAAGTTCAAAGGTAATTATCGGCTCTTAGCGTCCAGTCTCGATTTATCCCGGGAGGCATCTATTCATCCCGATTCCCAGGACGTATATAGTAATTGCTGATAGGGGTCTTATTTTTTTTCGCAACCGAGTAACCTGACACCTTTGCAGGCGACTTAAAAGGCAAACTTAGTAATGCCTTCGCTGCAGTCGATTCGTATTTATGTCATGAAAAATCGTGGGATTTATCGACCTACGCGCAACACTACTTCATTTTAATTGGCCAACGAATTGTTCGACAAGCGATGGTGTCGTATTTGTGTAAGCGTTATAATGACTTTATTGTGTTGTGTTACCTGTTAAAAAGTAACACTGTTGCAAATTCATTTTGATGATATTGTTGCAAACTAGTGATGTACCATAGCTAGTCATTTTATCAAAATAAAAGTTTTAAGAAACATTAAGTCGTTGCTAGGTTATATTTTTATATAACAAAGAGCAAATGGGCATGCAATTCTGGTAGAGGGCTCGCAGTAGCGTTGCTGGCCTATCTATATTCTATACTAATATATAAAGCTGAAGAGTTTGTTTGTTTCTTTACTTAAAAGCGCTAATCTCAGGAACTACTGGTCCGAAGTGTAAAATTATTTCAGTGTTCGATAGCCCATTTATCGAGGAAGGCAATTGTAGGCTATATAATGTCACGCTAAAAATTTTCATCCAATTTTACGCAGACGAAATCGCGGGTAACAACTAGTGAGAAACATATTAATAGCATGTTCTTGAAGCTTTATCATCACAGCACATTAAAGAAAGGAATATACAATTTATATCTCCAGCAATAATGATGTTTCACGATGATGATTTCTTTGAAAGATTAATTTGTCTTATTCCGGACGAATCAAATTAACGGCAGTATTTTAACAGCTTAAGGGTTAATTTGGATTAGCTCGCCCGTAATAAAACAGTAATTGCTAATGTAGTAAAAACCCTGTTTTTATGAGCAGCTATGCAATTTCACATGAGGTAAAATAGAGAAATGTGAACGATATAAAGGGGTCCCTTTTTGAGGACATTAATTTAATTAAGCTTATTAAAAAAGTGGATCTTATCTTAAAATATAATTAGATTTGAGTTTAATGTGTGCGGCGTCAACAGTACTTTTATGGTCTAGTGGAAAATGGAATAAAAACGGATTTTTTCAATTAAGTGTCTTCGTCCATTTTATGTTGGAACACTCGAAGGGCATCCGCTGGGAATTGCTGTTCATTTGACATTATTTAAGACAGTTTTGTCTTGTTTTTTTTCTTTTAATATTGTACGGTAGACTTTTAAGTAGAGGTATGTAGGTCGAACGAATTTTTTTTGTTTACTGCGTAGAGCATATTGTCTTTACAAAACATGGATTTATATAAATTAACTCAGTCTTTCACTAGATTTCTTAATTTATCCTCTTAAGCTATGTTTCTTTCTGTCTAGTTCGTGTAAATTTTCTATTTTCAGGATATTATGTATAATTAGATGTAGTGCCTCGCAAGCCCCGTATCAGTACCTCTTTCTCACATAAGATCGGTGTGAAGTGGCAGCATTGCTGTCGCGTCAAGTGATGCCGGACTTACTGTTTTCAAAACGTTATTTCGATTTAGTAATTAGCCTGCAATCGCTATCTGACTTAACGAAGCACATAATTCCACCTCTCTCAACATAAAGTAGTCAGTTTTCAATTATAAGCCAATAAGCGAATGTTACAAACAGAGTATTTGTAAAGTGCAACTTACAATTTAATGCAAATGTTACAAAATCCTTTATATAAATTGCGTTAATATTTTTTATGAGAAAAAACAAACGAGTAAGCGTTATATACCTTCTTTATAAATAAAAATCGACTGAGGGTTTGTCATGCTACTCCTCCTAAACCGCAGGACCGATTTGAATAAAATTTTGTATGTATATTTCAAGGGATTGGTAGATGGTATGCAGACAAATTGGAACACTTTGAGTGTCGCTGCTTTTTGTATTAATTAGGTATGTTTCCGTGTGTCATATAGTCCTGTATATATTTATTTTTTATTTTTTATATACCAAGGTGTCTTACAACAGCCGGTACGCTTGTTTATTTCAGGAGTTTCCGAATCTATACAACTTTGGGACATTCAAGAAAAGGGCATACTCATTAATCAAGGACCGGCAGCGTATCTGTAAGTCTTCTGGTGTTGCAGTGTTCTTCTATTAACGCAGGTTGTCACTCAGGTAAAACGCCTGCATGTTAGGCCCTTTTTTATAAAAAAAAACTTAATAAAAGCATAAAATAGGCGTACTTATTTAACCCCCTTTGGCGACTCATATTGGAGTTTTCATATGTGCGCGAGCTGACTGTTACAAATATTATTTTAAAAATTATATAATAAAATTTGGAACGTTCTTTAAAATGTCATTTTTCTCCTAGATTTGATACAAATTGAACGTAATGTAACGTAAAATTATGATGAAAAATCAAAGTATTAAATTTTACCTGAAAACGTTTAATTCCTGTAAACAATAATAAGTGATGAACATCTAAAGTAACGTAAAAATTCCTAAAGGCTTATTTAGTAGCATTTAGTGTGTGCAGGTATTAAATTACTGAGAGCGATATCAGCGAGCTTAGAGTCTCTCGTGCGGACACAATTTGTCTGATGTGGAAATTCCATTAGTGGTCAGATTTGCCGCGTGCAAATGTTTGGAATCTCTCTATTAGCTATTTATACTTTTTTTTATTACAGTATTTGTAAGCCGTATTGTAAGCCGTTTGAGGAGGTCGTGGCCTGATCAGTGGTTGGCATTTGAGTCGATCGTCTAAGTTAAGTTGCTCTGGCTGCGACCGGGTGATAGATGGGTGACCCATTCTAGCGCTGGTTTATGACACGATTATATAGAAGGGTTCCGTATCGAATACACGATTACGGTATTTGTTAAATAACTTTAAAAATTGTTGTCCGATTTAGCTCAAAATAATTTTCCTAATGATCTATTTAGCATGTCCTATCAACATAGAAAATTTCATAGACAAATGAAGACCCCATAGACATCCGACAACCAAACGGCGGACGGACAAACAACCGGAGGGACGGAATGAGCGTAACTATAAGGGTTCTTTGTTGGTCTACGGAACCCTAAAATACAAGTAACCTTGAATATATTACAGACATAGACGATGTACTTTTCCATGCATGGAAGTACGAAAAGTAACGTCTGATTGTATCAAAGTACTTACTGGTACATGAAATCATTATCGATTAATGAAAAATCGAATGAGCTATAAATATAATTGCGAATGATATATATCAAACAAGAATCGCTGTGTGTTTATAGTTTAGTTCTAAATCTGTCAGTTTCGCGTCGCTGGGAGCCGTCAAGCTGTTGTCTGATGCCACAAACGCCATGTTTACGGACAATATAAATCTACCATCTCGCTACCTACTCGACTTTTATAATCAATTACTATTACGATCACTCGTAATTGTTGCGTAAATATGCAAGGAGCTGCTATGTATTGACTTAGCTTATTCTGATTATCCGTAATCTATTATGGGATTACGGTAATGACTACGCGGTATTAGTTTCACGATCCCCATCTAACAGCGAGACAAATGAAGTAATTATTACAGTAGTATGCTTAAGGCGAACTTCCTGGTAGACACTTAGATGATAATGACAAAGATAGGTAACACAGTGGTCGAAAATGTCAAAGAGAATACAATATTGTTTAGTATTGCAATCTGCATTATTATAACGTTTATATAGGCCTTGCAGGCCTTTGAAAAAAGAATATAGCCCCTTTCTTGAAAATAATATCGTTATTTCCAGACCTATACGTATACGTATGGGTCTGGAAAAACCTGTACGTACAGGTCTTCCAATACCAGTACTAGCATATGATTTCACAGAGATGTGCGGGTTAAATTTCCCTGTACTCAGTCATACTAAAATTATGAACATTGTTTCTTCTAATATATTAGTTCACAAAACCGGTATTCAAATTTAAATATATGATTATGCATTTAAAAATATCCTTAATATTGATATCGATGAACGATTGTCAGCATCCCGTGAACGTGGAGGGCACGACTTGTGCCGTGAATTCGCGGCGTGAATTCACGGCAATAATGTGAATCACATCATGTTGAAAAATATCTAAAATAAAATAAATTTATTAATAAAAACTGAACAATACCAAGCAGCAACACTGTTTATACTCTGTAATGCGCAGCGAAGATTCAACAAAGCGTTAAAGTTGACAAAGAAAGACTCAACACAATGGACAACATAGGGAGACTAGAAATGCTGTAATTTTATAACAAAGAGGTTCGTTTCATTTGTAATGTGCTGCCGGAGTTCATAGATAAAAATAGATGATATCAGAACTTATACGCGATGCCCGTAAAGCAAAGTAGTTTAGTTTCTCATGCATGTCATGGATTTCCGCAAAGTAACGCCTGATTCTATCAATTATTTAATGGTGCAGCGTCTGCGTCCTGGTTTTTGTTAAAAACCACTATCTTTAACTGCTTTTTCTTGAGTTATTACGGTGGCGCATTCGCGTTTACCATCATCATTAACGCCCCACAATATTTGGCTGTTGTAGAAGGAAGATATTCTTTAGATGATATAGGTCTACACTACGAAAGCGAAAATATGTTATTCCGTACCCATGTGTACGTACGTGCTTGATGTCGAAAACTTCAACGCCGTAGAGGCCCTAGCACGAACATGACGAAACGTTCGAATTCCAAGATTCGACTGTATGTAGGATGAAAATATTCGTGCTAGGCCTACAGGAGGCAAGCGTTTATCGTGTCACGTTTTAATCAAAGCTAATGCAATCCGCATTGACACTAAGGAGGGTCCGATATGGGCCCAGCACGAACATTTTCAAAGTCCGATCCTGGTTCGAAATGTTCGTGTTAGGCCTTCAGATCGCTAAGCTCTCTAGCGGAAAAAAATTACTTATCGAAATTAGCAAAAACTTTGTACAGAACACCAGCAGCAATTTACTCATAAGTCATTCTACATTGTTTTCCACACAGCTGATACTTAAAACGGCAATCAAAACATTGCCAAACCGAAATAATACTCGTTTGCGACAAGTCTATCAAGGTGTTGTGCAAGACTCGATTTTGTTGGGCGCATTAATTTGATCGTATTTATCTTTAAATATTATGAAAGGAAAACTTATAACTGCCTTCAAATGCGTATTTTGCAAGAAGTTCTATAAGGAGAGAGAGATAGACATTTTTGTATATTGAGTTTCGATTTTGTTCGAGCTTCTTTAATAGATTGTTTATATAATATAGAATATCTTTGTTTACTTTAGGTCAATCTTATTATTCTGCTAGCAAAGCAGGTGTCGTCGCCATAACGCAAACGGCGGCAAAAGAGCCAAGAAAATTTAATTTAAGGTAAATATAACTTACTGCACATAAATAATATATCTTTTGGCTTAAACTTAATGAAGGAGGCCTAAAATAGGGGTGAAAAGTAGATGAAAACAACACAGGCGAAGTCGCGGGTTAAAGCTAGCGTATGCATTTAAATAAACTATTTTTAAATATTTTATAATGTAAAGTGGGTGGGCAATTTTTAGAGGCATTAAAATTTTTGAGAATGCTAAAGTTTAAATTGGATTTTATTTTTTATCAACTGTAAGACTGATTTTATTATTATTATTATCTTTGATGGGGCCGAAATCGTGGATACACTTCGACCCAGCTGAATCTTTTGCGCTCGCCCCTTCCCTTTGAGCCTACAGCTACAAGGCTTCAAAAATACAGGCCAGCAGCTCTATGATCGCTTCAAACCTGAAGGAACCGTAGTCTTTCCACCTTGGATAGGCCACGCCGAAGAGATTCATTCTTATTCTGGCCAGCCCATCGCACTCGCACGGTAAGTGTATTCAAATCTCCAACGGCGGTGGAGTTTGAACCGGGCACCTTGCGGATTTCAGTCCATACCTTATACCGTTGAGCTATTGAGGCTCTGTCATATTGGTCCACATATGTGGAAAGGACTCCTTATTAATACAGGAGAACTTATACAGAACTGCATAGAACTGAACAGAATAGCACACAACAAAAAGGAATAGAATAGAATTATACTAGTAATATATAATGTTGAAGATGTAAATAATACAAATTAGTCGGTTGCACTTTGACTTTATTAGTCTCAAGGATATAAGTGAATAATCATCAATATATTTAATATATTGGCTCTATAGGCAACCACTAATTCAATATCATTATGGCCATTACAACCACCAATAGCATTCGTTGATACAATTCTCAATTATGGCAGCACTGGTGTAAAGGCATTTCATTGGTGCCGCCATTACGACCAACCAGTAACAACTGTCTTATGTCATGATTATCATGTTGGCAATACTGGTATACATTACACACAGATTATAATGAGCTTATTACGTGAAGAGTGTGAGAGCGTGAGAGTGAACTTCTTTTATAATTAAAATTATAATTATACCTAACAAGAATATATATTAGTAGTGTTTGAAACTTTTTCTGGCCATTAATTTCAAAACATAGTATTAAAAAAGAATTTTGTCGCCAATTAAGGAGTCAAAATTATATAATTCGCTGCTAAAACCATTTACTCGCATTATTATCAAAATAATATATATATTATTTTGATAATAATGCGAGGCGCCGCTCTGGCTAAGTTTTTAAAGTAAAATTATTTTTAAATAAAAAATATAAGAAGTGTTTCCCATGCAAACAAACAATCAAGGCACATAGATTTTACTTACAATATTTCTGTTTCAAAATCTGCAGAAAAACGCGTGATCCTAACACAGATCACTTGTTTTACATATTCAAAATGAATTAATGAAATGACGTTTTGCAATACCGAGACTGATACAAGAAAAACTTACAATAATTTATTTTTCACGTACGGTCCTAAGAAAACATTCTTTCAAACAATCGTTCTTAATTATATAACCGCCAATGTATTTATTAAATATTATACGTATATTGTATATTTACAGATTATAACATCATTTTCCGGCTGTACCAATTTTTTTTTTTAATAGGCCTTGAAGTCTGGAGAAGGTTCAAGAAAAGAAAATTAGAATTAAGGCACTTCAAAAAACTTATTACAACGCCCACAAAGACGCGGGTTTAGTAGTCTCATAATATATAATATTAATTGGTAACGAGGTGTCCTTTCTTTGGGTAAAAATCTAATAGAGTACACGTGAAACGCTCGTTAGGAAGAATATTAATAGCTTGACATATTAAACTCTGGGCATGCCGCGTGATTGATTAGTCATTTATTTACAGCTGTCTGACTTTACTTTACTAAAGTTTCATTTATTTAGTGCTGTCTGACTTTACTTTACTAAAGATTAAAAAAAAAAATTATTATTATTATTATGCATATGATCACATCTTTACAGTTTATAATTACTGTTCTTGAGATTAGTGTACAAACAAACTATTCAGTTTTATATAATAATATAAGGTATAGATTACTACATTGGTCACGTGAAAATTTACGCCATGGAATTAATTCAGGTTTTTTAATACGTTATAGGAGCTTTACATGTAATTGTACCACGCAAAAACTAAGACAATGCGAGTGATATATTGGGTGGCTGGGGCCCGGAGATTGAATCATCGTACGTGGAGCAGATGTTTGACGGTCCTTAAATTCGCATAATCACGTTTTGGAGGTCATTCGCTTGGCTTAAATGCGCTGCCACATCTAGAAGTTCTCCTCTATAACAATTTATACTAATATACAAAGCTGAAGAACTTGTTTGTTTGCTTGAACGCGCTAATCTCGGTAACTACTGGTCTGATTTAAAAAATCTGTGATAGATAGCCCGTTTATCAAGGCAGGCTATAAGCTTCATACCATCATGCTAAAAAACATCACTTAATTTTCCGTGGACGTAGTCGCAGGTAACAACTAGTATTATATATTTTTTCCTTGGTTTTCGTTAAAATCCTATAAATACTATGTATGATATGATATATCGCGTAGATAACATTTTTTGTTTGTCCTGCTATTAAGCGTTGAGATGAAAGTACGATAATTGGCCAAAGAGGTTTAATGAACTATTCCTCATAGGTTTCAGTAAGCCCTGACCACCATTGAGATGTTTAGGTTCACATGTATTTCTACATTCGCGTTTTAAATAGTTTTTTTTTATTTAACATGAAATCTTCTCGCCCGCTCTTAGTCTCCCGCCCAACGTCGTGGAGATAGCTGGTTTCCACATTGACGAAGAAGCGGCAACTTTAACACAGGTTTGCGCTATTTTCTCTTTCTAAATCTATATCTATACATACTAATATATAAAGCTGAAGAGTTTGTTTGTTTGGATGATGATGTTTGATCTCAGGAACTAGTGGTCCGATTTGAAAAATTCTTTCAGCGTTAGATAGCCCATTTATCAATGAAGGCTATAGGCCATATATCATCACGCTACAATTGAATCTATTTATTTTTTTACTTAATTTTATGCGGAAGAAGTTGCGGGCACAGCTAGTAATATCTAAAGCCGCGCTGTATTCTTTTTTTTATTTCAAAGCTAGTGCTTCCCGTGTGTCTCATTACAATTTGGTCCAGTTCTGACTATTTGAAGTAAGTTTTATTAGAGAAAGAAAGATTATTAACGATGAGCCTTTGTCTGCCAAAAGGCTGCCAACCTCTGCTGCTACCTTCACTTACATTTAAAAAATATCTTCACAGGATATCCAGCAGATCCTGGACAACTCCACGCAAGGTGCGATCTAGCTTCCCAGTACATCATAGATATTATTAAAAGAGTATTTACATACTTATATAAAAAAAGAGTCCCAATTGGGGACATGCTTCCTTTTTCATTATCATTGGCTACTCTGGAAACATCGTCCCTGCCACGGAAAATCTTTCAAATTTGT
Source organism: Charaxes varanes (assembly GCA_024363005.1). Classification (NCBI taxonomy): domain Eukaryota; kingdom Metazoa; phylum Arthropoda; class Insecta; order Lepidoptera; family Nymphalidae; genus Charaxes; species Charaxes varanes. The sequence continues at coordinate 7,302,734 of JANCMC010009603.1, forward strand.
ATAATTCGCTTATAAACTATATATATTTATATAATGGTAAGTGCCTACCGGCGCCCATGGACATCTGCACGACCAGAAGGCCAGCAGATGCGCTGCCGGCCCTCAATGACGAGTTTAGCCCACAAACCGAACGAAACGCGACAACAACACCATCACTAGACGTAACAGCATTTCCGCCACTTCACGCCGATCTCATGTGAGAAAGAGCTAGTGAATTCCAGACTCGCCATCACAATTCGTGTACAGACCAAAAAGACTGCCAGCGTGGCGCTGCCTTTAATTAAGAATACTTATTATATATTATTTTTCAGGCTATTTTTTTACAATTTAAAAGCATAATTAACTGCAATCTAATAAATTGGAGGCCATCATCGATGTCAATTCAATTCTTTACAGCAATTAAAAAATCTCTTGCGAAAACAATAGTACCGATAATTATCTCTATGTGCAGGTAAAAAGACATTAGATAGGCCAGGTCACCTATATAGATAAACGATTAAAAGATGGGTGCACGTGGGAAAATCTTAGATAAGCACGCGATATTTGCAAATCCATTGTAAGTATGCTAATAACAGGCCAAGAGCCAGCTAACAGTCAGCTAACTCAAGATACATATTTTTTATTCACGTTTGCTTTTTAAAAATAAATCAATTTTACTCGAAATTCACGCAAATTATTAGTGATTATTTATTTATATAGTGTAATTTGTTAATAAGTATAGGAGAATAACTGATAGAATCAGGCGTTACTTTGCGGAAATCCATGACGTGCATGAAAAACTAAACTACTTTGCTTTAATCCACTCCTCCAAAAAGTGTTATATGTCGTTCTCTACTCCACAAAGAATACAATTAGAAGAGCTAACTTTTTTCATAAGGGCATTGGTGTGCGTGAGGTTTTTTTTTTAATGATTTAGTGTATTAATAATGTATATTTTATAAAAAAAATATTAGACACACCATCCTCTATATTGACTATATAACTGTGCCTAAGTTCATGCACCTAGAAAGATTTAGCTTCACGTATTAATATATTATACAAGTTATTACGTTACACACATACATATTTGAAATCTTCATTCAATCAGTTGATACTATAATACAAAGTAATCTTTATTTCTCTACAGAGTTTCAAATCAAAGCAACTCGTGCGAAGTCAAGCTATCCGCGAGTCTACTTCACCGCCACGGACCGTCTCGCCCTACCCGTTAAGCAAGGACGTTGCCACTAATAACGAAGTTATCGACAATATTAGTAGTGATAGGACTGATAACAGTGATTCTAGTCACAGTGACAGGTGCAGTGTTATTAATAACGACAGGTGCGCCGACAAAAAACTGCCAGTGGAAATACAGGTGAGCGATTTTTTTTTTCAATCTAATTAACAAACGGGTAGGCCGTTCATCAGAGTGCAGACGCCCAAATGCACTACCAGAAGGCTCACAGATTTTGAGGGGAGTTTAGGCCGCTGGTACTTATCACAAACCTTTCTTTCGTCTCCATCTTCCTTTACATCCTTTTACTCCATCCCTTGCTTTTACTCCTGTCTATTTAATTAGAGAGTAAGGTTGTAGAGATCGTGGGGGTTCCGAGGATGACGTCAGGTGGCAATCGGTCATCTTAACTCGCCCCACAGCCAAATCCTCTACAATCTAAGGCGGACCCTGGTACTTAACCGGGATAACGATAAGGAAGAAGAAGAAGAAGACAGTGAGAGCTTACATCTTATATAAGATGAGTGGACCATGAAAAACCACCTCAACAATTAAACGTGTTTTATTAGTTTATTTACCGCATAAATGCAAGAAACAACTTATAAAATGTTACTTTGTTATTATAATTCACTATTTCTATTCTAGATGTAACTTTTTATTACACTTACACTTTTTAGTGAACTTAAGTTTTATAAACCTGTTCCCCCTTATGGAGCCCTTTTTTTTAAGTGGGGAAACCCGGTACGTGTACCCATCTGCCACAAGGGCCGACAGTAGGTTATGTCGGACTCCAACCAACTAGAACCCCACGGTAGTTCCTCCTTACCACTACGCGAAAGAGACATGGGAACGGTCTTGCAATCTACCACATCTCCGCCAGAATGGAGCCCTATTTCTCGTAAGGTACTTGGGCTCCATAAATATTGTAAATCAGATGTTCAACTTAAAACTAGAGTTGTAATAACCAAAGTATCCACTCTTACTAAAATTACATAAATTTTCTTTAATTTAAACAAAATATTAAATTTAGACTAAACTCGTCATTAAGGGCCGGCAGCGCATCTGCTGGTCTTCTGGTCGTGCAGATGTCCATGGGCGCCGGTAGGCATTGGCCAGTTTATTATTGAGCGTGTGATATATAGCAACACCAAATTTCCTCTGTATTTACATTATACGCCATTACAGGCGTCTGTCAATAATTTATACTTTATGGCGTTTAATAGACCTTCGTGCAATATAAAGTAGCAGATAATGGCGCTTGCGTCATAAAGTTGGTAATTATGGTTCTAAGCGGTACGGATTTTATTAGGTCTTTTATTACACCGTATGAATCGGCACTTTAATGGGGGACGCTGCGATGTACTAAGGACATAATGGACTGCAGATATTTTCTATAAAGATGTGAAAAGTTTTGGCCCCTTAAATATTTCTTTGAAGCCAGCTACCATACGCGGTATCTAACTGAGGCCTTGGTCAACTGTAGAACTTGTGTCTAAGGACATAATAGACTGCGGATATTTTCTATAAAGATGTGTAAAATTTTGGCCCCTTAAATATTTCTTTGAAACCGGCTACCATACGCGGTATCTAACTGAGGCCTTGGTCAACGGTAGAAATTGTGTCTAAGGACATAATGGACTGCAGATATTTTCTATAAAGATGTGCAAAGATTTGGCCCCTTAAATATTTCTTTGAAGCCAGCTGCCATACGCGGTAATTATTTGAGGCCTTTGACAATAAAGGGTAGACCTTGTTTTTTAAAGTTAAGGATGGACTACATTGGCCAAGAGCGTGTCAGGACAACCTTATACAGAAGGTTTCGCATCTGATACGCAAAAAAGGTATTTGTTAAGGAACGTTAAAAGTCGAAGGCTAAAGCGTTATTAGTCTTTAAAAAAAGCAACAAATTATAAATGATATTTTGATTCTTTGTGAATATTAAGTGAAGTTTTAGGGGTTTTGCAAGTTTGTCTGAAATTTTTTCATATTTTTGTTACAAGACTGAATTTTGGCAGAGGGGTAGTTAGCAGACGAAGATAAATGGCATTTACTGCATATCAGCCCACTTCATTCGTGTAAGTACTATACTAAACTCCACAATTATTTTTCGTGATAGAATAATCTATCTTTTATAGCCTAATATACACTATATGTAAATATATAAAAGCATACACGAAATCTTGAAAACCGCGGAATGTACAAAAATAAAATTCGGCAGTTTAATGGCAGAAGAATTAGGGACTAAAAATTGAATCTATTAAAATTGCACCTAATATAGCGCGGTCGAAGTCGCGAGTACCAGCTAGTTTATCTTATTATATGAGAATCTATTCGTAAATTTGAATAACTAGAAAGTGTACATAGGACTTATACATAAGTAGATTGGCTAAAAACCAAAAATAATTCAATATAAGTATATTTGACAATAAAATATTTATTTTAAGCTTTAGTTCTATAAATTTCCTCAACTTAAACATTAATCATTTCCTCAGGGTCCCACTGTTTTACGTGCCTTCCGAAACACGGACCAGGTTGAATATCAAATATATAGTATGTAACATAATAAAAACGAATGTAATATTAATGTATTGTTATTATTTACTTTGCAGGAAAAAGTCGGTCGCAACGTGGCAAATTACTTCGAAATGGTACCTGTTCAAAAATAAGTAGTTGATTTATTTATGCCAAATAAAGACAACGTTAATGTTAAAATATTTGATAGATTAATGTCGTGATGTGGATTTCATTTTCGACTTATGTATGTATCTCAAGAACAGACGACAGTTTTTTTAAATTGCCATAAATACTATTTTATTTATTAAATACTACTTGGTTGTTATCCGCGACTTCATCCGCGTAAAATTAGGTAAAAAAATTTAGCGTCATGATATATTATAGCCTATAGCCTTCTTCGATAAATGGGCTATCTAACACCGAAAGAATTTTTCAAATCGGATCAGCAGTTCCTGATATTAGCGCATTCAAGTATACAAAGCTCTTCGGCTTTATATATTAAGTATAAAAGTATAGATTTATATCTGCCATAAGGTTGAGGGACCTTCAAGAAACTCTGTGAACTCTCTGGCAGCGATAAACCGTAGATTTATCTCGGTGCAGGTCCATCGCGTTGCGGAGGAAGAAACCTAAGTGTCTGTTACTTGCTTCTTAAGTATCATAAGGGAGTTACTTTAGGTTGTGCATTTTAAAAACTGACGACTATGATGTAATTTTCTTATAAATTAATTTATTATTTAAAACTTAGTAACATAATATTATAGCGGACTGTACTCATGTAACACAAACTGCGCTTTCATACGTGTGCTAACAATACCACTGTTAGGGGCGGCTTTGATAAAAAAACCAGTTTTAACCATTGTATTGTAGAGCTTCGAAAGAGTCCAAAGCCACATCGTACAATAGTCGCAGTACTATACAGGCATGCACGAACACAACGGGCACTTTATCCGGAAAGCTGGAAACCAAGGAGGAATAAAAGTACCATAAAAACCTTTAATTTTATATAAATTTAATCTTTTTATATCAGTACCATCTATTGTTTATTTTGATATCCCGATTCAGTTGCATAAATCGTAATTATGACGGGGACACGGACAATTATGTATAATTAAATAAACCTTCCGCTTATATATTATATATATAACATGTATACAGGAAAGGGAAAGGTCATCTAACACGAAATCTTGAAAACCGCGGGACATACAAAGATTAGATTCGGCAGGGAAGTACTTTTTAGTCAGTAGGTGTCCGGTAAGAATGGATTTTGTGACAGGACTGTATTAAAGTGTATTAATCTTTTATCTATTTTATACACGGGACTTATATAAAAAAAAGACAAATTAAGACTATTTGCCCATCGGTTTTATTTTAAGAGTATTTTTCGAAACGGCAACAAAAAGTTTGATGGATCTTTCAGAAGCAGATAGCTTATTTTACATAGGCTTCTTTACTAATCGTTAGGGAAAAAACAAATTGTATCTATTAAAAGTTTACCTAATTTTACGCAGACGAAGGCGCGTGTCACAACTAGTATAATATAAACTACTTTAATAGCGATAGTCAGGAGTTCAAATTTTAATTGGATTTGTTATACATACGTCGTTTCCAAAATATTTCCAGTGAATATTTCATTAGATTTGAAAAATTCTTTCAACATTAGAATCCTACATTACCCCTGATGAACATAGAGACGATAAAATATTTTCAAAAAGTTAGGGATCCGTATGAAATGTCTTCGACTAAATTTTGCAATAATATATGTATGTACAGTCTACTGCTGATAGATATATTAGGACAATACTATGTATTATGGTGTTGCCTTGTTCTCAATTAAATTATGTCTTTTTGACGTGTATATGATCAAAGACTCTTGCAAAGCTAAGGTAGCCGGTGAATACAATGTTATAGTAAATTATATAATGCCGAATTATTTATTAAAGGATATGGCTGAAGGCTGCAATTTAGGTGACTACGGATGGAATAAATAAATATATGGGACTGTATGACACACGGATATATGTTCCTATAGTAGACAACTTAATGCCTGTGTGGTAATAGACGCCTGTTATACACAAATATATATTTTTTGTAGAAATATATAAATACATACATATAGATAATAAACCTAGACTCGAGGCGGGAATCGAACCCACGACCCCCGGAGCGGAAGGCAGGGCGAACTCAGAAATCAGAGGTAGTCATGTAAAAGAAAATTAAAAAATGATAAAGTTGCTCTGGCTGCGACCGGGTTATAGATGGGTGACCCATTCTAGCACTGGTTTATATTTGATATCCGATCTCCTCCGTGTTTCAGAAGGCACGTAAAACGGTGGGACCCGATTAATGTCACTTTGTGATATTAGTCGTAAGGTTGTAAAGATGGTGGGGGTTTTGCCATAACTTCCGGTCTGGTCTTTGCACCGTTTCGTGACGATTTAACTACACACATTTTCACTTAGGGGTTACGAGTATCAAATGGGTGTTACGTGACTGTGGATTCTAGGTTATTAGGTAACTGGTTCTAATAATTGATAATATGGAAAAAATGTGTCGGTACCTCCTACGTAAGTTGTAGTAATCCAAAAATCTCAACTTTACAGTGCAAACACTTAAATTGTAATATAACAATTGCTTTTTTATCTGTTATTGTATATATCGGAGCCACAGCGATTAATCATCGACTACCCTACATTGTAAACGTCACAAATCGCTATAATTACAGTCGCACACTTGCGCGCAATCATTCTCGTTTGAGCCAGCAAACGATGCACACGTATTGTAATAATTATTTTCAAAAGAGTGGTTGCGAGTTTCTTGCTGGTTATTCTCGTGGCCCGACTTTTCCGAAGCAGTGGTGGCTTCTTAAGTCTGGAATAAACGTCTTCACAAGTTTAAGTTTGAGTTTATTTGTAAAAACTGAATAATTAATAAGAGCCCTGACATTAATGACGGCAGATACGATGCCGTTATACCTTTTAAAAACACTTAGAGGATTCCCACTCCGTTATTATGGTCATTATTATATACAATTATATAATCGTCATTATTTAATATATAATTGTTAACACAAATGAGTTATATAATGACGATTTTATTTCAATTTACATCTTTGTAACGCTCTACTGTGAAGTTGGGAATTTGGAGTTACAATTTACATAACGTTCATACCGTACCGTACCTCTTTAGGAGTTTTATAATTTTATGAAGAAAACATAAACATATCCGCAGCCCCACGAAGCGGAAGGCAGAGTCACTGCCAACTACGACAACGGACCAGTCAAAATGATAATAACGATTCCTTATTCTTAATAGCGTCGATCATTAGCAGCAAATGATGTAAATCGATTTTTATATACCAATACTTTTAACTCCTCCAGCTAGTTCACCAATTACTTTGGCAATGTCTAAATCTGGCGTTTTTAACGCCACCACATCAATATTCTTAACTAAAATACATATATATCCAGCCAAGTATAGTCGGCCAAGAAAGTGCTTTACCATTTTGAATGACAACTCATATTTAAAGAAAACTTTGCTAAGGGCTATTGTTAAAAACTAACGTAAGGCATAACAAGCAAAAATATGCCTTTTAACTAACAGACGTGCAAACGACATTCGACCTTAAATGTGGCTAACCAACATCTTGGTCAACTGAACATCCAAAGAATGCTTACTTTTAAACTGGTCAGAGAGTATAATGACCAGGATTTATACTTCACATTACAGTTTCGTTTAAAGCACGGACAGCTTTCAACATCGCTGTAGTTTCTTTTGCATTAACCTTGATCAGCATCGCAGCGGGAGATTTATGGATGGATATATCTCGTATCTAGCCGATCTCCATTGACCCCTACAAATTAAGAGTCAAGAACAGACCGTTAGACATTTATCAAAGTACTTTTTAGATAAGTTTGACAAAAAGAGCAGAGGAAGAAGATAATATATACAATCCAGGAGATAACCTTGTTCTATACATCTTCTAGATGCCAAATAGATACCACATACATACAATTCCCTTTTAACTAACAATAGAGGAAGAAGATCATATAAAAAACAAGGAGTCCGAACCTAGTACAGTTGAAAGAACGAAGAAGAAGGAAAGAAGAAGGAGTTTTTAAATATTAGTCTTGGTTTAGTAAGCTTGTCTAGAAGATACCTATGCACTCAAGTCTTTTAAAAAACAGTCTGTATGTTACTGGAGAAACAGATATGCCGGTAGAAAGTTCCGCTGTCTGGCCGTTAATTTTTAAAATAATGGGCCACGAGCGTGTCAAGACACGTTTATATCCGTACCTGATACGCTACGATAAAAGTTTTAAAATAACTTCAAAAGTGTTCCGATTTTACTTCATGTTCTATCAAAATTTCAAGTCTCTATATCTAATAATTTGGGAACCTTAAGGGGACCTTGCGGACGGACAGACGGACTGACAGAGCGAATCTTTTAGAGTTCTATAGGTTTGAAGTCTTCTGAATAAAGATTTCTTCCTCCTGTCTATTGTTAGCATTGAAATTATATAAATAAAGATTACAGAATAGTTTTTTATATTGAATACACAAGAAATAGGTAACTTAAACGATATTCTAGAGTTTGAATTCTATTTTAAAAGTGCAAAAATATAATTTGTTTAGAAGTTAAAGAGAGAAATATTTAATATATTATTTACTAGCGGTCCCGATTAATGTTATTAGGTGATATTAGGCGTGAGTTTGAAGGGATTATAGGGTTTTCGGGGATGACGTCAGACGGCAGTCGGTCGTCTTGACTCGCCCCACAGCCACATCCTCTGTAATTTAAGCGGATCATGGTACTGCTATATACTAAGCAGGCAAAGTCGAGCGGATAAGCCAGTCTAACAAATACTTGATGGCAATCGATAAATAACATGTGTAGGTATCTGTATTCGACGTTAAGTATGAAAAGGGTAAGTTCAATTTCTATAAGAGTTCGCGACATTTTGAATGCGTCGCCTATCTCGCTCGCACGTATTGAAATTTTACAAGAGCAAGTGAGAGGGAAAATCTAAAGCATTGGGTCGCCGTCACTTATATACCACTTAGGAAGAGTTGTATCCGTGAACTCGGTATCCTGAAATGATTTTGTATCCTTTTGTTGAGTTTTGGCTAATTCAATTTACCTTTGGGTTGAGAAATATAAAAATTCGTTTGAAAATATATATATAAGTAGGTTTACAAATACTTTCGTGTTTCGGAAAGCATGAAAAACAGTGGTCCCCGATTAATGGCTGAGAGAGATTTTAGAGATTGTGTGTGGGGGTTTCGACGATGACTTCAGATGGCAATAGGTCATCCTAACTCGCCATAGCAAAGGCAATTTAAGCGGACAGCGGACCCTACTTTTACTATATTACAAATATTGATGTCTAGGGAATTAGTGATATACACAAATAAAAATTCAATTCAAAAAATATATTCCCTTTTCCCCCTCCTACTAAGCTTAAATTAAAAGCTTGTATTAGGAGTGGGTGCGAGAATACCCCAACGGCGGTGGGGTTTAAACCGGGTACCTTGCGGATTTCAGTCCATACTTTATACCGTTGAGCTATTGAGGCTCTAAAATGTAAATATGGGGCATGGCCTAAAAAAGGTTGGGAAACACTGCTATAACCCTCTTATCTTCTTGACCAATTACGATTTTAATGTTGGCAATAGGTTAATAAGTACCTTAGTTTCATAAGTTTTAGTTTTCATAAGTATTTTTATTTTTTATTTTTTTCTTTACTAACAATAGGTTAAGCCACTACCTGTACATACTAATACTATATGGATGATAATCCGAAATAAAAAATTTATTATAATATTATTATTGTATAACTATCAATAAATAATTAAGACATGTGGATCAATAAAAAAAAATATTTTTTATAAAAATTAAAGAAGTTATTTTTTATAAATTTGTATTTACCTACGCTCTGTATCACCGATTTTTAATACAAATGTAATTATTGTACTCGAAATAAAACAAAAATATGCATTACAACAGCTTTTGTAACACTTAAAAATTACTTCGTTAAAATAATAAAAACTCGAATTGAGTAAAACTTTGAATGCTTCCGGCGAACGCTTAGTGACGTCAGACAAACGGGTTGCGTCCACTTCGGCCGCGATGCAATGTGAGGCGGCGATATTTTTCATAATCGTGATAATATTAGTAAAACATCAATATTTTTGATGAATTTTAGTTAACCGATTTCAGAAAAAGAGGAGTTTCCCAATTCGACTCTATGTTGATTTTTTTGTATGTATTTTACGCAATTACTCTGCCAAACATGAATCAATTTTGTTGATTCTTCTTTTGTTTGGTAGAAATGCTTCAAAGTTTATCGAAATTGGTCCACGCAATCATATGAATGTAACAATAATTTTTTGCTTTTTACTTTCTTGGTGTTTTTTTTTTCTTTGGTTTACTTTTTATTTAAAAATATTTTTTAATAAATCTGTTCGTGATCGACCCGAAAATATAAATGCACGTACTTTTAAAAATACTTCCTGATTTTTATGCACACTTTGATGGTCTTAACAAGTTATAATCAAATAATAGACGAATGAGGCTTTCCCGATAGATGTCACACCTACGCATGCCTCTTGTAGTAGCAGGTACCCAAAACCTAACTAATTTATTTTAATAACAACAAACTGCCTATTAAATACTACTTGGCCTGGGATCTTTAATATCCTGTTGGTACCTAGTTGTGCAAACTGTAAAATACCATACCGCATAATTCCAAAAATTAATCATAATCGTTGTCATAAAAGTTTTATTACAAGGCTGATTGGTCAATGTACGTTTATGCCAAGAGATTTCTGCCTTTTTACTTGACTTTAATATCTAATTCAAAAAAGTCTTTATTCAAGTAAACTGTCTGGAGGTCTTTTAAATCAGTTAAATATATTCTAACAGATTCGGAATCCACCGAAAAGAACTGGAGTGATACAACGTGTAATCTTTTTAAAGAATATAGTACACTGTACCATCTACCTGTTGGCGCCCTTGTTAAGAGAAATTAAGACTTTAGGCTTTATCTTCGGTTTAATTTTGGTTTGTTGGTCTTATCTATGTCTCGTTACTTGAGGACAAAACAGAGGAGATTGGTCTGTGAAGGCTGAAATAAAAACTAAATTTTGACTCATTATCAAGCTGAAAGCAAACTTGCATTCAGTATAAGACCGCAGACAACGCAGGAGACGGCATTTGGTTACCCAAAGAACAATGTACAGATAAGCAATTTGCTAATGATTACGTGTTGGTCGTAATTGGCAGATAGTGACCTTGTCCACGGCGCGGCGGCGTCCTGAGCTGTGAGCACGCCGCGACTTATGCGTTGTTGTCTTTGCCACTGCGGCTTTCTTTGTGTGCAATTAAGTAACCATGTTACTAAAACAATTCATAGATAATATTTTCCGAAATAGATAAAGAACAATGCTACTAATTGATCAAATAATTGCTCATTTTCATATTTGACACAATATTATTTGAGAGTTTATCACATTTTTATGCTACGACAGCACTGCCTGAGCCGTTGAACAATACAGTCAGATTCGTTATAATTTGGAGCGCTGAAAGTATTTCGTTGTTTATATAAAATAATCTAATTATTTTTTGTAAAATAACGAGTAATCGGCGAGAACGTAATTACACAAAATTGGAGCAAGAAACACAAAAGACAAGTTTTCCTCAACGACTTGTTAGCGTCACAAATAGTAGTGCTCGTTTTGTATTTATCACATTTTCTAGTTATTTCGCTAACCGAAGTTTATCTAAACTTCTTGAACACATTAAGCCCTCTACCAATGGTCTAGCTTATGTAGGTGTTTAGTCATTATTTTATGTCTTTTAAATATGTACAACTAAGAATGAAAAATTACAATGTCATTTTACTTAAAATAGTATATTTTTAATAATATTTTACGTTTTGCTAATTATTTAATATGTGCCTAATAGCAATGCAACGGTTACGCTATCACCAAAGACATTTAACTAACTACCGCGCTCTAATCACAACAATCATCACCGGCGTGTAATCACTTCGGATTGATCATCATCTCATACTGATTCATCATCGAATCGCACGAAAATGTTAGTGATATTTAAATGTATTTATATACTAATTAAACGAAAACTTTTGGAACCTTTGACTACGAAATTTAACACACTTTATATAGAGGAAGGTGTGCGAATGAAAACATTTGCATTATTAATACATTAAATTATTAAAATTAAACCTCCCGCACACGGAATGCCAAACGATTTATATACACATGTATACATTTGGACTGGAAGATGGTGTCTAAGCGTAGTCATGACGACCGTATGTATGTATATTAATTGTCAAACACAACAATGTCGTCATGCAAAGATCAGTCGTTCCCGAATCACAGACGATTATAATTTATTTGGATATAAATTTAGGCTATATTTATGTCGGTCAACCAACTTAAACAGCGTGGATTCAAATTGAATGCTCAAATGACGTCTAGTGAGTGTAAGCGCGGGTTTAACTTGGACTAGATCAAAGGTTACAACCGGAGAGAGGTTTATACTCTATACACGACAGGGGATTAAAAAGCTGAGGATAATGACAGTCGTGATGTGATCACATCGGAGCAGTACTCACGGGGTACACGGCGAGCACGAGCGCCAAGCTATCTTGCGGACGTCGTCGCCGACGCTGCGCCGCGCGCATGGTGCTCACGTGCAGCGCGCACAGCACCAACAGCACCAGCGCCCCGCACGCCCACATCGCGCTCGCGCCCCATCCCAGCGCTGACGACGCAACGTTTATTATTAAACATTTCAATAAGCGAACCTAGTTTATGCACGGGGGAAAGGAATAAAATTATTTTGCGTCCTTCAATCAAAATTTAAATTCTATTAAAGAACGCTGTTTAATGCTAAAAATTGCTCTATTTAAGTAGACTTTTACATCTTCCAATTACTGAAGCAGAAGAGTTGAGTAACCGAGAAGAAAAAAGAAGGAACCTCGTCGGTCACTCTTTTATGAATTTCTCTTCTAACAGAGCCAAAAGCCACTCAAAGGATATTCTAAATAATATTATTATAATACACAACGCATAATATAAAATCGCTTCGTTTCACAACGTGCCTGCTTTGCGATTGCGAAGACATGCGAAAGCGAAGATGCGCTTGGAGCGAAACTGTGTTTGTGTTTTAGCGGTGTTGTGATGTTGCACTTGGATGTTTTCGTGTAACATTGCAGACTCGCCCTCGTTTCATTCTCAATTTATACAGAATTGTGGAAAGTCCAATTGTACTTTTGAATTTTTACGGCTGATCTTAAGCCCGTACTTAAAAAGTTCTAATTTGTTACATGTTTCACATCTTTTTGATAATTCAAATTTTTAGCGCTTATTGGTTTTTTATTTTTCTTGCGGTGGCCCTTAGAGATTTGTCTTATGACCTCCTCTATCTTATTAGTCATATATAAACCACTCCAAATAGAAAAGCACGCAAACTAAAATATAAGTGGAATAAAAAATGCCTTATTTATCTTACATAGGGTAAAAACGGTAAATCATAGGCACTAATTTTATTTGTACTGCGTATAACCGATTCTCGCAACTCGTTCAGCGAATTTTTTCCAACAGCAATATTCTCAATATAAAGTTGGCTGTACCCGTTGGTTGGCACCTGGGGGCGGCTGGCGCTGCCAAGAGTCAAAACCATTATTTTGTGTACTTGTATGATTACTTATTACTATCTGTACACGCGACTTTGCTCGCCTAAATTTTGAGGGTTTTAATTTTTTTGTTCGAAACCCTCATATTTTTTAAAACTGAAGTTGCCTATGTTTCTCCTGGCAATATCAGCTATCCGCCAGTAATAGTCCCGTCCAAATCGGTAAAGCCGTTTTGAAGATCACCCGGAACAAACGGACAGAAAGACGGAGAGACAAAAATGTTTAACCTGCATTTTTGCTATAGGTATCGTATATATAGTCATATACAATTAGGAAAAGAGATAATTCCGACGTTACTAAGAGACCCTTTCGTTTTTAATACATAAATGTACATTTACCTTAGTGAAATACTATAAGTGTGCAGTGACTTGCAAATATGACCTATGAGTGAGTTTAATGTAATTCGAGATGATTAATCCTTATCTGTTGTATCAGTAAAAGCTCGACACTTACGGAGATTGCTTTGGCGTTTAAAAATAATTGCATCGGAAAATCCTCTGTATTCTAAGAGAAGAAGCTCTGTTCAATGTTCAAACAAACCAATTACTTATTAACAACAGAAATCAGATGTTCATAATTGAAAATATATATATCTCTTTTAGAAGATACCTCTAATCTTCTTTTTTAATAAATATAAATATGTTTTTTTAATACAAATACATTTGATTTCTTTCGCAAGAAAATTCGACTTGAAAGAAAAATATAATCCTGGCTTCTGGTAGATACATTGTAGATATGCAGATTTTAAACGTACAACCCTCCTCGTGAACCACTTTGGTTATTTTTAGACTATGTAAAGATGTAGAGTTTTATACATAACTCATGTTATGTAAAACTTCCTTAAGCTTACGTGTGTGTCTTTTACAAGTATTTGTATCACGGGGTCGAAACAATATTCTATTAGTTGAATGTATTTGACATTTAAATCAAATTAAGTAGAGAAGATACACGTATTTAACATTCATTTGGCTGCAGCTCTTTGCTAGAAATCCGGATACATTTTTTTTATTTTTTTTAAATTAACACTTTCACTTAAGATGTTTAATGAGACTATCATTAAATCAGTAATCATTTTAAGATACCGAACGACGTCTGTTTTTTTTTTGTGAAGTATGAGGTAAATATGTAGAGACAGCAAAAGTGGAAGAAAATATAAATTTTTGACCTTTTGCGTCCTTCCAAAGTGCATTGAACCGGAAGTGACCTTAAATATTAGCGCTCAAGACTATACAGCCTACCTACTTTTTTGCCGTTTATTAAAACCGTATTATATATGCGCTTTCCCGCGCCAACTTTCTAAAAAGGAAGTATTCAAATGTGATAATGATAAAATTAAATTACCTAACTTAAGACACATAAATTAAATTTCAAAATGGAATGAAGTTTTATCTGTCAACGTTCTCGTGTGAATCTATAACAACATATTGTTAAATTAACCAGACAAACTCGTCCTATTGTATCTGCGGGTATAAATAAAATACATATTTCCAGGCCTTTTTTGGGCTCGATAAGTACCTTCACCATATTGCAAGACGAGAGGAAATGCCAGCTTGCCACGAGTGTGGTTCGCCCGTGAACACGTTACACCACACTGTGGCAGAAAGTCCAGCCTAGACATCTTAGCGGCGCTCATTGGTGTCAGAAATCGGCGGGGAAGTCCTGTCACTAAAGGAGGAGGCACACGAGGAGAAAGGAAGAACGCGCCTGAGACTGCTCCCCACAGAAGAAGAAAAACAGAAGGAAAGAGACACCAGTTTGCGTGTCTAACCTATAGGCGTCATCAGGGAAACATGTGCCAGTGGGCCTCTATTGGTTATGTTGAACAGATGGGGGCCCTGCTGAGTCTTAGTGGCTATTCTAGCAGAGCTAGGAAGACCCACACTCATGTTCGCAAATATTCCTACAATATAGAATAACATGCGTAATGAAAACAAAGCCTTGTTTGGTCACTTCTTTTTTGGGACACAAAAAAATCACGAGAGTTTTAGTTGAGGCCATAATTTTTGTACCCCCTCCCCACCCGTTGCCACTTTGTTTTGCGCATCTATGCTTTTTACGAATACAAAACATCAATTTTCTATGAGCAATGAAATAAATTTGAAATGTTATTTATGATAGTGATGATATTAGTAGTGATAATTGTGTAAATAATTTTTAAAAAGAAGTATACCAAGTGGATAGGGCTCTGCGCACCCATTAAATTTGAATTTCTTTAATTTAAGTACATTTTTTTGTCATTTACAAAATTTTCTTTTGCCTTTTTCCGCAAACCCCACAAAACAACTATACCTCTCACTTAACTCAACATTCTAGTTTTGAGCTTTTATGCTTCACTCCTAAATCTTTTCAGCTTAAATTAATTAAATAAAAATTCGTCTAGAAATAAAGTCAAACCATTGTTTGGTTGAAATCGGTATAACCATTTCGAAGATAATAATAGCGATAATTAACTCCTTTACCAATAAATTACGTAACTATTGAACGTTTCTCATTTAGAATCGTTAAAAAGCTAAGCTTTCAAAATCGCAAGTGAGAACATCAACTTTTTATTTTTTTTGTACAGCACCCTAATATTTTTTCAAACACAACACAAAAAAGCCGTCGTTTAGAAATAAAGCTGACAAAATCGCCAATAATATAGACGTAATCTAAAGCACTACAAGCAAACCGTCAACAGACTTTTACCTGCAAAATACGAAGCGAAATCTGGTTGAAGGCTGTAGCTATGGCACAATAGGGTCGTGTTTATCGCATCGCTCACTTCGGGAAGGGACGGAGAGCCTACGTGCCGGGACGCCAGAACCTGCCCGTTGCTGGACGCACTCAATAAATCCATTTTTATAGTCCAAACAGACAAATAGTCCAAACGAGTTAATAAAATTGTGAATTACAAGGAAAGCGAAACCATGTTTATTTCCCGCTCGGCGGTTACGAAATATCTCGCGTTACGAACACGACAGGTATCGCCCGAGTCGTCCAGTAGACTGGCAGCGCACGTTTCGCTTACTTTCTTTCGACATTACAGTCTACGCAACGTCTAGTGTTGTACAATATCCTATCGAAAACAGAAGAATAAATAATCCCTCCGTGCGACTAATAAATTCCACAGTTAAATATGCATTTACAGGAGTATTACACAAATGAAATATCATCGTTAGATGACTCAATTGTTAACAGTGCCAGTTTTTCCTAGTGAAATAATAATGTAAAGTCAATTAGCAATAAATAATTAATCGTATTTATTACGGCTAGCACAAGTGTATTGAGATAACGAGAGTGGATTTTTTTTGTAATCTTTGCTAGTAGTTAATAAAAAAGTTTTTTCAAAAATATCAACGACTACGAATACAGATAAGAATGTCCCTAAATTTAGCTAGAAAAGTGAACAACACTAGTATTTTTTTCGCCTTATTTTTATGAGGTAACAGCAAGCACCACTAACCGACTTAATGCCTTGCTGACTATGAGTTTTGTAATACCCATTTTTTAAGGAAATGTCGTTCATATACATCCTTACTCCTTGCTAGTATTATAAAAATAAAAGTGAAAGTAGCTTCTGTTACGTTATCACGCCTAAACCGCTGAACGAATTGTTGTGAATTTTGGTATAGAGATAGACCTTGGGGATGAAAATAGGCTATTTTTTGTGGCGAAGCTGAAATTTTTGAAGCTAGAAACATGAAAAAGCCCATTCTTGGGCTACTGTATTAGTAGATTTTAAAAAAAATAGTTAATATCTGCAATAGCGTTAATGCCAATTCTACCCCTTATTTTGGATCCCTTATTGTGGAAGTTGGAAACAAGACACAATATTTTTGGACTATTAATTATAAATAAATACCTACCTTAGCCTACATTTTTTAGCGTTTGTGGAAATTCTATCCCTAAATTGGTGAAATAGTGTTGTCAATTTGTAAGTAGGGTTATCTGAAAGTTCTTGAGCCGCTTAAGGCATCTATCACGAAATATCGAAAAACACAGGACGTACAAATATGAAATTTGGCAGGGAGATAATTTACAATTAGTAGACGTTCGCTACAAAATTGAATCTATTCACATTTTGTAACGTATTAAATAAACCTTCACATTCAGGTCCATAAATTTTAGAGAAGACGTACCAAGACAGAGAATTTAATAAAGATTAACACCTCTGTACATTAAAAATGTCAGTCGAAATGCGTAAATAAGGGGGGCGCCACATTGGCATCAAGGTGAATTTTAAAGGTTATTATTGGTCAATTCATTCCTATATTCACTGTACTGTTATTTATTGTATAATTCTGGACACTGTTTCAACTTTTCTCCCTTAAGACATGTTACTAATTATTAAAGTTTCCATGCCAGAACGCAAAATCAAGCAGTATAAAATAAGTACTTAACTTTGTCTTTTATTTATTTATTTTATAAAAATATGACATTAAGAGAAGAAAAGATGGAACACCAGTATGATGCAAATTACATATTTTATAAAGATTCTCTGGCAGTAAACTCAAAATTAAATAATCACGTTTGTTTGCATTTAATTTTTCCATATCTCAACTCGTTATCTTGTCATTAAAGAATTTTCTCTTTAATGATTATTACTGTTTCGAGCTATGTGGCTTAAGACGAATAAGATCGTGATATCATAGCAGTAAATAGTTAAATCGAACGGGGAGTGTTCCAGAGGAGGTCTTAACCTAATCAGTAATCGGCATTTAAGTCGATCGCTAGGTGAAGCCGTTCTCACAGCAACCGAGTAATACATGGGTGACCCATAGTAACAATGGTTGTCTAAAATTCGAGCTCCACCGTGTTTCAGAAGGCACGTAGAACCCGTGGATCTAGATTAATGTCCGCAATTATTTTTCCGGGGAAGACGTCAGACGGCATTCGGACATATTAACTCGCCCCACAACAATTTGAGCGAACCCTAGTACTAGACTGGGGTAATATTAGAAAGAAGATCGGACGGAAAGTATTCCAAACATGGTTCGGACTAATACAAACACCTGGATTTCATCATAAAACATCGCGTCAGAACTCTACATTACACGCATATCATCTCGAGGTCTAATCACAAGATGTCGGAGTAGTATAGCTTTATGCACTTAACATTTTTTTTAACGTAACAAAGGAATTAGAGGTAGTACCACGTTTGCAGTCCTTTTGGGGTAATTTAAATAAATTAATATGATTTTCATTATTAATAAATAAAAATTCATAAAAAAAATTAATTATATCTTCATTAAAAAAAAAGGTTATATGGGCAACTAAGTCTGTAAGCATCTACGGAAGGATTTTAATGGATGGTTATCTTTTGTTGTGACGAGTGAAGGGAGTAAAAATTCGTAAAATTAGTATGACGTACTTTATGTATGAGGTTATCACAAAAAAAATTGTAACTTTGTAGAATTTATTAAGTAAATTAAGGTTTTCCGTCAAACAGAAAGAAAGACAATAAAAATCACTCTGCACATTACATTTACAACAGTGACACAGATAACACTGTTTACGTTAAAGTGGTTACTTTTCAGTGATTCACACAGATAAGACATAATTTAAAATTATTACAAAATAGTAAAACGCGAATTATATGCGATAAGGAAATAGTTTTTAGACTTGTAATTAGTAATAACATATACTAATGGACGTAACGTGACGCATTTAAATAAATGTTTTTTTTTTTTAATTTCATCCAGTTGTTAGCAGCAAACTGAACAGTTTTCAAAATTTATCTCTATATCCGGCATAATACTTCTAACGCCTTACTCAATTTTATTTTATTTCACCGGGTTTTTATCTGGAAAATTTATTTTTTGGTTTTTATAGGGCTAGAAATGTAAGAATATGTTTTTTCGTTCTTGAATTAAAATTCAACTTCTTCTAATTTTTTTTTGTTATTATTATAATTACAATAATTTATATTTAATTACGTATGTTTAATTTTAAGTTAATATAAGTTTTATCAAATATATACATGTAAATCCAATAATTTAATTAAAATGCCAACTTCTTCTAAAAGTGCCATCTTTTCATGGAGTTCAGCGATCATTTTGGCAATTTGTAATTTTGATACCATGGCTTTAAATAGCGAACGGTTGCTTTTTCCAAACCATTAGCGTAGATTTTTCAGTTAAGATGTTCTTCTACGACCCACACCGCGCTTGCCTTGGATTTTGCCCTGGATTGGAACCCTAAATACAAGTTGGTACAGCTGGTATTTAGGGTTTCTCATAATGTGACCTAAAAATATTCAAGTCTCCTCTTCTATACCGCGTATAAAACTTCTATTCTCTTCTTCTCGCGACCTAGCACGGTTACGTTTTTTGTTTTGTCTCTAACATTCTCTTGTATATCCACATTTCAAACGCTTTGACCTTCTTAGAGGTCGATTCAGTTAGGGGCCATACTTCAACTTCATACAAGAGATTGGAGATAACTTAACAGCGTGCTAATTGCACTCCATAGTTTTACTCAGCTTTTTACTGCACAGAAGACATTTTAGTTTAAAGAAGGCATTACGTACGTGTTCTAAGCGGCACATTATTTCTAGACTGTGGTCTCCCTTATCATCCACCCAGCATCTGTACCTCTAAAAATCAACAACGAAAACCAAACAAAAAAATTTCTTTGAAAATATACGGAAGAATATGTAACAAAATGTTTTCTTGGGTTGAAATGAGAGCCTTTTAGAAGTCAACGTTTTCAGTCTGAAAAATATTAACATTCATAAAATGTTTATGCAAAACTTATCGACAAAAGGCTTAGTTTGTCAGAGTCAGAATAACACATCGGGCACAGGCTTTTATTCAAACGTACAAAGTGACAATCCGACATTGTTACTTTTGACGTCATCACAGAACAATAATATGTCATGTAGTGGACGTTTTTGAAATATTAAACACGTCCGCGATGTATTTTTGCAAATTGCCTGCAAAATTAATTATTGGGTAACACTATGACGAGGGCGCATAACTTGACAGTGTATTATTTAAACACTATGTAACTGAACATTGATATAGAGAATTTGCACCGTTCTACAAAGTACCACAGATTAATTACTTGAAAATGCACTTTACACTTTTAAAGACGGGGAAAACTACTGCGAACCTTCATAAAGCGCAGCTGTCTATGGGAATCGATATTAGCCTAACACGAAATCTTTACACGGCTGTCGCAAGTTTAATATTTCACGGAGAAAGTCGTGGGAGACAGCTAGTGAGATATAAGAGCTATTAATCTTAAATTACTTAATTACCCGACATCTACATTATATAAAAATTTTGTTCCTTATAAACGAGGAGCAAACGAGCAGGCGGTAAGTGACTACTAACACCCATGGACATGCGCACCACCAGAAAGCCCGCAGATGCCTTGCCAACCTTTGAATAGGGGTTTAGACCACCGGAAACTGTCACAAATCGAACGATAGTTTAAATATCTCCTTTCAAATATTCTTCATACAATTATTAATTTTTCCCTCATATACTGGCTTTATAGTACGAGTTAAGTGCCACAGAAAGCGGAGAATGAATAATTAAATGAAGAAAAAGCCTCAATATTATTCGATTTTCGGTATGACTATAATAGTAAAGAAAGATGAATGAGTTAAAGAGTAAAGAAAGATGTACACAGGATAGAATATACATACTTACAGACTTTTTAGAATGCCTAAGAAGATTTTAAAACGCCTTACCAATATATGCAAGTATATTTTAATTGGGAATAAGTTTTACTACTTGAATATATATTTCTACTGGCGTTATTTTGACCAATTGGACTAATATGAAAGGTATTAAACGTGTTAGGTTGAAGCTTATGTAAATGACATGGCTTAGCTGTCAAAATTATTTGCAACAATCAGGGTTTGCTTTTCACTGTCAACGATTCTTGCAATATATCCAATGAAAGTCGTAAGATTCTTGCAGGTCGGCCTCGTTTCGACAAACTCACGTTGGCAAACTGCAATGTATCGTGTACAATAATAAATTTTGACACAATTGTTCGAATAATTGAAGGTGAACGATAACGATAGATATATACGATTCTCTTAGTGTTGTACTAACATATTATTTCCAGGGATGAAAACTTTTCTTGACATTTAAATTCGTCTTTGAAACTTTACATCCCCAGTTTTGTAGTAATTTCCTGCCTCTCATATCCCCTTGGTATTGGTATTTCCCGCGACTTCAAAGCCATCCGAAATTCTTATAATTTTGTATTTTGCGAACAATATCTGAATATCTGAATAATATCTGAATAATATCGTTATATCCGACACGCATAGCTTTGATGGTTCCCCTTAATGAGTTTTGATTCATACTTTATGTTAACTACATTTTGTATATGCACACACTAGTTGTTACGCGCGACTTTGTCCGCGTAAAATTAGGTGAAAGTTTTTAGCGTGATGATACATATATAGCCTATAGCTTTCCTCGATAAATGGGCTATCTATCACTGAAAGAATTTTTCCAATACGAACAGTAGTTTCTGAGATTATCACGAACAATTAAACAAACACACAAACTTTTCAGCTTTATATATTTGTATAGATATAGATTATATCATATTGGTTAAAGATATAAAATTCATTATAAATCTATATACATAAAAGAAAGGTCACCTAACATGAAATCTCGAAAACCGCGGAACGTACAAAGATGAAATTTGATAGGGCCGAATTAAGGAGGTCAAAGCACTGTCGCAAGCTTAATTTTTCGAGACCGAAGTCGCGGGAAACGTCAAGTATTTGAACTTTTGTAAAAATAAAATTTTGTAAATGAAAATAACTTATTAAGATTCAATTGAACTCTTTATATTTACTAGTAACTTATCAACCTAGCAACGGTTAAGTCTACATTACTGGAGTTTATTGACCCCTTAAGTTTTTTGTGTGGAATAAAAGCGTTTTCTGAAAAAAGAAAATAATTTTTCCCACCATTGTAACCGCGTAATTCTTGCTTTTTGGAACGCTCACGCATTTTGTTAATTCGAGTGGGCGTTTAATTTAAATTCCGCGTTTAAGTTCGTGTTTGTAGATTCTCTGTCCTCCATTGTGTACGTCTGGGAATTCCAAGGAAATCTTTAAATTCTTGCGACAGATAAATTTAAACAAGTTTTACATATATACCTTCTGTTTTAATTCGATTTACCTGTATTTTACTTACAATTCTACATTTTTAGTACAGTTAGGACATAATTAGGTTTCTCGCACGTTGATACTGTGGTGGGTATTTTTGACATCGAGGTCCAAAGGGTGTGGGTTTTGGTGACATTTTGTGACTTCTGATACATGGGAGACCAGCGAAAAAAAATTGTTATTTTTTCTAAATTTTATTTTTGAAAACACTTACGCATGTCTGGCAATGCCTTTACAGTTGCACTTGTGTTAGCGCCAGAAATGGTCACGCTTACACGACCTGAATGTAATTTTCCTTTACAAATTACAAAGTTTTTATACACATACGTAAAAATGTAAATTAACGGAATTCCTAACTTGAAGTTGTTTGTGTGAGTTTTTAATAACTATATACATATGTAGATGCAATGTTAAACTGCTTTATGGGTTTCATAAGATGTAACTAATTCTCGTAGCATTTAATCTTACATGACGTGATTGAAATGAATGTCCATATTTAATAATACTTGATGTGAAAACTTGCGGCACCATAAACACGTTACTAATTTCTCAAAGGCCGGCAACGCAACTGCGATCCCCCTGGTGTTGCAGTTGTCCATGAATTACATATATTTAAAGTAATATTGTTAAAGGAAATTACTTTTAAACAAAATAGTTTTAACTTTTGCTATTAAGATAAGAGACAAAAACATACATTTTGCAATATGACGTCACACAGCTTTTGGTACCCCCACTGTTGTGACACTATGTCACATTTTGGTGATACAATCTCCCTCTATAACGTGGTACATAATTTATAGATGGGCATTAATTTTCTTGTAGACTTTTGACTTGACAATTTTTTTTTAATTCCATTCGTTATTTTAACTGTTATCGCACTGATAGTTTAGCGAATCAAAATAATTTGGATGCCATTTTAAAGTGTAAAGGTTAAGAAAAAAAAACCATTTATTTAATATATTTTTATTAAGTGTATTTGTTATAGAAACGATATAAGATCCGTGGTATGAAATAATATGGGTAGTGAAATCGAATGTGTCAATTGCTACGCGTTCCAGTGTTACGCTACCCAGTCCTCTAAGAACGATCACACAGAGGACAGGTGGGTGAAGGTGGGCTAAGGCGGGCGAAGGTGAAAGGAGTTAACTGCTGTCGTGCGCCGGAGCTGACACATACAATTCTTTTTAATATTCTTCATTTCATCGCTATTAACGACCCTATTGACCATTTAAAGTATGATAATAGCCCGAAGAGATTAGGTACTTAACCAGGTCCTTAATATTATAAGTCCATTCACTTGACAATAGAGCTTTTAATTCTCAAAATTAATAAAATAATTACAAGAAGACGCTTGTCCAATACACTGGTGAATCACGGAGAAAATGTGGTAGGTAACGCAGAAAATTTGTAAATATAACCGGACATTGAAAAGAACCGAAAAGTTTGGGAAAAGCCGTAATAAGAGATCAAATTTTAGACTTAACAGCGAATTTATACCTATACTTTTTAATATGTAAAACTGAAGAATTTATTTGTTGTTTGCTTGAACACGCTAATCTCAGGAACTAATGGTCTGATTTGAAAAATTCTTTTACTGTTAGTTAGCCCATTTATCGAGGAAAGCCATAGGCTATATATCATCACGCTAAGACCAATAGGAGTGGGGACCAATGAAGAATATTTCAAAATCGGAGTTTTTTTTTCTTCTTCATAAGATCTTCCTTTGCGTGCGCTTCTTGGACGGTTAAAGTTTCGCAAAAACAGTGAATGACAAAATTGTTCTCCTTTAAAAGTTCTAAATAAAGATCTTTAACAGCATATGTCTATCTTATAAGGTGGGCTCACTATAACCTTTTTTACGCTAACCAAATTTGTTCCAAAATAAGGCGTATTTATGAAGTTTTATTATTAAATGGACATGATATTAATCCTCATCAAAAAACTGTTTTTAAATCCCTACGTAATAAGAGCGGCCTACGCGGGCGAAGTCACGTGGTACAGCTAGTATAATATGTAACTAATATTTTATGTATTAAACAACCTAACATATAAACCTGATACAAATTTTCATATGTCGTTATTAATAATAAGACTAGTACTGGGTCGAAGGGCGTCTTAATAGATACATGCTTACATTGCATCCATGCGAGGTCCGAGCGGGTAGCTTCTCAATAACAAATAAAACATACGACATATTTCAAACTTTGTACAGATGGGGACTCAGGACGTATTTTAAAATAAACATATATTTGCGCGACAAAATCACCCGGCTACAAATATTTGCATCCGTTCGCGTTCACTAGACGTTACCCCTTTTTATTGCTGACCTGGATTCCCCCCGATATTTGTACAACGCCTAAACAACGCAGATTGACTCGTTGCTCTATATAGAAATTTCCCAAAGGGATACAAGATCGACATATTGAATATTGCACTGGTGGTACGGAGATTAATATTTCATATAAGGCTTTCTAAGATTTATATTAAGGTCTAGTGGACTCGGCAAAAATTGTCCTTTCGGAATTTGGACAAAAACATAAAAACAATACCGATATTTGACAGAAGAATTATTGACACACATTTATAAATAGTTGGCAAAACCATAATATTCCTTATAAAATATATTTACATTTATTAACAAAAAATTAGGAAAAACATTAAGAATGCACACACAGTGAAGGTAACAGGTACAAGAACTCACTCAAAGATACACAAGAAATAGTTAAAATTTGACCAGAAAAATATATAATTCGCTTAATTTATAAGGTTATTAAATACCCCGAAGAAAGAACTCTTCCAATTAAAAAAAAAACATCAGACTTAGCTCAACTCTTCCGGAAATAATGTATAATGGGAAATGAAGAGAGAAACTAAAATTACAGACTTGGCCTCACAGAAGGCACCCGCGGAGTAATGACTTTCGATCGTGAGCCCCACCCGGGGCTTCGCGTACGGCTGAGCCTGGGCTCGCCCTAAACCCCCCGCCCGTTGACGCTGTAAAGGTCACTCTGAGCAACCGCATTACACGTTCAGAAAAAAAAAATCTGTCGTTGAGGTGCGGTTGCCCCACCTAACTCAGACTGAAGATCTTCCTTTGCAATGGTTGAGCATGCATACCTACGCTCCCACGTTTCGTTCCTCACTAGAAGACCTTGGTGTGCCTTTCCACATACTCCTTGGCTTGATCCGTTGTCGCGGTCTAGAATACTTCATACACACACTCGTATATTTGGCAATACTGGTGCCAGACAGTTCTATATGCGGGTCAAAATTCAAATCATACGAGAATGATACTCGCCTGATAAGTAAAATAGAACGTTTGCCAAAAATGTTCTTGAATGAAATTTATTGCGTTCGTGTGATACTTGTTTCGGCTTTACTGTTTGTCATAAAATATATATAGGGGTATAAAATGGGAAAGCGACGTATATAGTCGTATTCACGCAAGGAGAGACTTCTATATATATAGAAATAAAATTGTAGTGTCTGCTTGTAAGGTCGAAAACAGAACTCTTTTATTTTAGAGGATACTTTTTACGGAAACCTGAGAACATCGTTCCTTCTCCCAGGGAGTGGCTCTTCCTTTATCTGTCCGATAACCTGTCACACTTTATTATTGAGCCTACTCGTATTAAAAACGCTTGTCCACGCTCGTTTTTCCTCTTCTGTTAGATCTAGGTCAGAATCGGAGTCAACCTGAAAAGAAAGGTCGATGTTTGATAATGTTTTATATAATGTGATAGGATGTATGTACGTATATACTTATTTACTAATGTACCGTATTTCTCAAAGAATATATACTTTAAGGCTTATCAACCTATTGTGCATAAATTTATTTATGGCCGCCGATGATCTGGCTGTCCGAGGAAAAGGTGAGGGAATGATTTAGATGCCTTTGCGAGGAAGTTGTGGACGAGATTAGCCCAAGAACGAGGAAAGTGGACCGAGAAGGGGAGGCCTTCGCCCAGCAATAGGCTAGTGTCTCCTTTTCACTATACAATTAAATAACCTCCTCCTTTTTTTGAAGTCGGTTAACAAAAGAGACTAATTTCTTATTATTTTTTTTAAAGTATTTTTTCCGCATCTATGTTGATGTACACAAAAAGAATTATCAAGATGGTTAATAAACAATGGAGATATTAAAGAGCGCAGAAAAAAACACCCCTTTTCCTGAAGACCCTCAAAACAGCTGAAAGTGAGGGTTTTTTGCTAATAAATTATAATTTATTGTAACAAAGTACTTTCATTTAAAACCCGACTCAAAATACACGCAATAAAGTTCTCATTGCTTTAGACTGTAATCCTTTCCATTCAAGCGGTTCCCAAAGATTTAGATTCACAAAGCCTTGTTAATGGAAAAAATAGGTTTTATTATTAACACATGACTGCCTTAGAATAATTAATTGACGAGTTTAGGCCATCGCAAAGTCTCACAAAAGGTACGAAACGAAAAATCTATTACGTATTTTTTTTTCCCATGAGCGTTGGTAGTCACTCAAGTCAACGGCCTGCTCGTATGCCCCTTGTTATATTAATATATGTATATATAAAAAATTTGTTAAAAAAATCAGAAAAGCCAACTTGTAACAGTAAAGTAAAAGGTAGAGCTGCATCTATGAAGGTTACAAGTAATTATTAATATACTAAGAAAAGATTCCAATGAATTGAGAAACTCCCCTTTTTTTGAAGTCTAAAAAGTACTGATGAAATTAATTTCTTCGTCAACTTAGTTTAATAACTATGACAGTATGAAAATTTGTCGGGGAAGGATAGAATAGACGTGGAGATGTACAAAAGTTTCTTATCCAAATCCAACTGTAAATCGAATTTACATTGCATATATTTATTGATACTGGATAACGTTTTAAAGGAGGGGAACCTCCATCCTACAGAAAACAACAGATAAACAAAACTATTTAACGTAACATAGAGTTTATGTTGGTGAGTGTCAACTCACAAAGTAGCCAGAGACCCTAGCACGGACATTTGGAACCGTTCGAAGCCGACGATTCGACTGTATTTAGGATGACAATTTTCGCGCTAGGCCCACAGAAGGCAAGTCTTAATCGTGGCACGCTTTTAGTCAATGCTAATGTAGCCCACGTTGACATCAAGGAGGGTCCGCTGTGGACCTAATACGAACATTTTCAATGACAAACATAATCGTGTTGTTTTACCA
This sequence comes from Charaxes varanes, assembly GCA_024363005.1. NCBI lineage: Eukaryota > Metazoa > Arthropoda > Insecta > Lepidoptera > Nymphalidae > Charaxes > Charaxes varanes. Next base: position 7,330,486 of record JANCMC010009603.1, read on the forward strand.
ATAAATAATCAAATTCGTATTCTTATTACAGCTACTGATGTTATTCATTCTTGAACATTAGAAGGGTTCCGTACAAAATGCCGGATAAAGGTATTTGTTAGATTATTTCAAAATTTGTTGTCCCATTTCGCTGAAAAGAATCTTCCTAGTGATTTTTTGGCATGTATAGTCGACGAAGAAAGCGCTTTACCATTTTGGATGACAGTTCCTACTTAAAGAAAATCTTGCTAAGGGTTAATGTTAGAAATTAACGTAATGTGTAACAAGCAAAAATGTGCCTTTTAAATAATTGGCTAGCAAACGACATTCGACCTCAGAGTAGCAAACCAGGCTACTATCAACATGGAAAATTTCAAGTCTTTACATCTAATAGCTTAAAAATACTAGGGGGGACCACTTTGCATGCGGTCAGACGGACGGACCGACTGGACTGGACTGAACGAAACCATAAGTGTTCCTTGTAGGACTACGGAATCTTAAAGAAGAATAATTATAATCGGACCACAAACCATGAAGATATAGATTAAAATAAAAATGCCAAATCAAAGTACTTCAGAAAACTTGCGACTTAGATACACATACCGGTTAAGCTCAGAGTGTGGCATTGGTTTCACGCAGAGCATCTGAATGATCTCCTTTTTCGTGCGGTCCTCATTGTTCACCTCGCCCACACCCGGCACGTAACGAGAACCAACCACTAGAATTGTAATTTTAGTCAATTATATTCCCACCTTCTTCATCTCGAGGCGGGAATCGAACCCACGACCCCGGAGCAGAAGGCAGGATCACTGCCACTGCGCCAACGGGCCAGTCAAAACTTTAAATTATAACATTTAATAATTTATTACTCACTATTGTTTAGGGCTGACTTTCTTATACCTAGGTACCTTTATAAATACCACCTCTCTGAAAAGGAAATAGACGTAAATTAATTTAGCACTTTTTATATAAAATAAAATTAAAACTGAGAAAAAAATAATAAAAAAAAATGCAAGATGGATAACCTACTGCCTCCAAAGTTAAATTTTATTCATATTCATTTATTTAATTGCACATGATTATAATTATACATATTCGGCTGCTCACCAAAAAGTCTGCAAAACTGACGCTACCTCTGATTAGATAGACAGGAGTAAAGGAAAAGATATAAAGGTAGTTGCAAAAGAGAGAAAGGATGCAGATACTACTGTTACGGACAACGTATGAATAAACTAATTCGAATAGACAAGCTGTTTCCCGCGACTTAGTCCGTATAAAATTTAACTTACTTAACCCTTTAGACAACCTTAATCTAGCCGGATGTCTAGTAACTATAAAATACCTCTTTGCCAAATTTCATCTTTGTACGTCCTTCGGTTTCCAAATTTCGTCATAGGTTTCGTTTAGAAGATATTGCATAAGATATAAATATCTCTGATACAGTAGTTTTTTGACAGAACTGAGAAAGCAATACTTTTCTGACAAAAACTGGCCACTTTAAAACGTCGAGGCAAATCTTTCGGCGGCTGTTACCTATAACACAGGCATTAGGAACAGACGTCCGTGTGTCATATAGTGCTGTATATATTTATTTATTTAATCTCTCTCATATAAGATCGGCATGAAGTCCTATTATAATGTAATGGATTATTTGAATGATGAAAAAGTTTAGAAGGAAATTGCTTTAATCGTGTCTGAATTATTGTGAAATGGTGATAATAAAGAAATCACTTGACCGAGTCTGTTGCGGGCTCCTCTCAGTGCAGGGCGCGTCGGAATCCTTGTAAACTTAGCTTTTAATTCGTAAAATTTATCACCAAATGTTCTAATAATGATCAAATAATAATTATTATTACACATGACGTTCTTATGTACTGTAAAGTTTATATGAATATAACATTCTTTGATTTTGACTTTGAAGTGGTAGTAATGAGGTCACGTCAAGTAATGGTTAGGTTGTAGATTTTCGAGTGGTTTATGAGAGTTCCCGGTGGCTCAAATCCTTCCTTAAATGCAGACAACGCATCTGCGAGCCTCCTGGTGGTGCAGATGTCCATAGGTGACAGTGTTCTCTTAGCAGAACAGTCTATCCGTTTGTGCCTTGTTATATAAAAATAAAATCAGGAACGAACGACCGAGACGTTAAATAATCATTCATTATGTTAGAAAAAGAGTTGAATTCTACATTAAAAGTAAATCATATCAAAACACTCATTACGTTTCACCATTTCTCTTGAATGAAGCTGTAGCAATTAAAAATTAAACGATGTAATTCCTTCCAAAATCGGCGGAATTGTTCTGTTTCTACGAAACATTCTACGATTAAAGAATAATAAATGAAAAAATAAATATTCTAATTGTACTAAATTCCCACTTTAATATTTTTTTTCTGAGAAGTATAAAAAGAATACAACGAAAGAAATAGTCAAAAGATTATTTTAAAATACTAAAAAATATAGAATTGTCATATAAATATACAATCAGCATAGATATTGCTTAACTGGCTAATTCCGGAGCTAGACATAGCTTCATTGGAATGATCATGTAGTTTGGCCGGGCACTTTGTGTAACTTCACAAAGTTTTTTAGAACTTTGTGGACTTCTAGGACAAAAATGTACAATCACTTTGAGCTATGCCTGGCTCGGGTATAATAATAGATGACCTAAATTCGAGCATGACTACGTCTGTCGGGTCTACTAGTGGTAGATAAAAAGTTAAACGCACTTGACGAAAAATATTCATAACCTGTATATACTTGTGTTTATAGTTGCGTTTAGTAGCAGCGCTTTGTGGTAACAATTTTTGTGTCTACCCTCAATTCCTCTAATAGGAAAATTACTGAGCGACCTTGGATTGCTTGTGATTCACTCTTGTTAGGTTGCTAACTCATTTGTACAATGCTTCCGCCATTTTGAAATTACTTACAAATCCATAAATTTAATAATAGGTACGATATAACTATTTATTTACATATATTGAAATATTTAACACTAGCTGCTTCTGGCGACTTCGACCGGGTAAAATTAAAGTGTTTTCGATATTTCGTTATTATATTATTAAAGAAAAAGATGATAATAAGTGATGAAAAAAATATGAAGGATGATAGATTTAAAGACAAATAAAAGTTAATGCATATATAATTTAAAAAGTGTATGATATAAGATTATTACAAAAAAAAAATCTTAAATTGTTATTACTTGAAAATATTAGGTTAGCTTGTTAGAACTTCTTAAAAATCACTGAAGTTGGCTGTATGCATACGTACTTAATATAGTTTTATCTAAGAAATATAAAAAAAAGAAAAATATAGATTGGAAGTAAACTGTTATTAGACGATTCAACACTTAAACACTTTTTTACCATACCTCATACAGACAACATCTCCATCGTTAAAATTTGCATTATTCTTTGTTATTTTGCTTATAATATTTTACTTAATGTTCATTAAATTCCTCAATATGTGACTAAAGTGTACACGATTTAGATTTGTAGCTACAAATGGGCATTCAAAATTTTGTCATCCATAAAATCAGACCAGAGAACATCCTCGACAGTTTTACTTACTTTTACGTTCGAAACCGAACTAAATATTGCTAGCACCAATGAAATCAGAAATCGCACGTATCGAATCCTCAACGTTACGCCATGTAAGTCGTATAAAATCGAAACACGAACCTTCATTTAACTTTCCGTTTCAAACGTAAAAGTAAGTAAAACTGACGAGAATCTTCGTGCTAGGCCCTCAGGCCTAAGTCAGACTATTCAAAATCTAATTGCTCAATATATACGCAATTGAGAATAGTATGCATTATTATTTATTAGCTACAATCTAACAAACTTGCTAATTAGACTACTTTTGTAATAAAATAATGATTAATTAACAGATATTGAGTATCGCTCTCTACGTCTTCATGTACGATAACCTAGAGAAAGATTGTAGAAGTAAGATAGAAGTATATGAATGAGGGAGTGAGAGGTCAGAGAGCCCTAAAGGTTACGCGGGCTCCGGGCAGCTGCGTGAGGGCAAACTCCGTATCAGAGTAAATCCAATACGGCGTAGTAATTTAATTGCCTTATTTAATGGTCCGATAACGGAGACCGTATGAAGAAATGAATTAAATAAAGATATCGCAAATGCAACTTGTGCGGGATATTACTGCTAATAACCAACTCAGTGCGAGTGCATTGACATCTATATGTAATACGGTTACGCACTTATTGTTCTTATATTTAATTATCTTTTTCACTTTTGAATTGTGTTT
>JANCMC010009603.1:7334827-7346993 GCA_024363005.1 Charaxes varanes
AACGTATCTAACTTATGTAATTGGATATAAATAATATGGTAGTCGTTAAAATAGCTTCGTGAATAGTTCATTATATTTTGTAATGTGTAATAACTGTAAAATAATATACTGAAATTTTCGGCTTTTATTTACTATAATATGCATGTAACGTTCACATAAGCCTTCATCATGAATTGCCTTGTTTATAGAGAAAAAACCCATTAAAATCCATTGCGTAGTTTGAAAGATCTACGCATACATGGAGGGTAGCGACTTAATTTTATACTTTGTAAAGAAGATATATAAAGACACATCAAAATGGGTAAAGGCTCATCAATGGGCGTACTTTAAATATAGTGGTTTGGTTCATTTATAATCTTCTATAACTGGGTTAATTCAGGACATCAGTTGAAGTTGTAATCTAAAATAGACGGACTTCTTAGCAATGCTGCATGGAAAAACCGTGCGGGTATCGAGTCCTTTGTATTGGAGAGGAAGGAACCAGGACAATGCCTGGAACATATGATCCAAGTGCAGGTTTGAGGGATCCCTTGAACTTGTGCACGAACACGCACGACCATCGCCCGTGTTACCTTCTCTGCCCAACCAGTCCCGATCTAACCTCATCCTATAATGTTATCCTTCTATCAGCCTTCATCGTGGGGATGGTGATTAGTCCTAGTTCTTCGAACGTTTCTAAGGTTGCTAATATATGGTGGTTACTAAATTACATCCTTCTACGTATATAAATAAATATATAGGACTATGTGACACACGGACATCTGTTACTAAGGAAGGCAACTTAATGCCTGTGTTATAAGTAACAGCCGCCTGTTATACACAAATATATTTTTGGAAATATATAAATACATACATATGGATAATACACTCAGACTCGAGGCGCGGCGAACCCACGATCTCCGGAGCAGAAGGCAGGGTCACTGCCTACTGCGCCAACGGGTCAGTCATATATCTATATCTATTTGACTTGTAAGAACCATTGCAAAAGTTATAATTATATCATGACAATATAAACAAGGGATGCATAATAATAACTTTGTTTAATTAACTGGTTAGTTATGGTAGGTACATTTTTAAAACAAGGTTGACGGGAGGCCGTTGCATACAAAAGCGTCCGTCCTCCACACGACCTTTCTTCGCATTATTGAAAATTGTATTATTCCACAATTAGCCCCAATTAGACATTCCGAAGGTTATTGCTTTGTGAGTCAACGAGTAAACGAATCACTGCATTCTGGTCAACTACATTGTGTTTTCGAAACGAAATAGCTAGAAGGCTATTGCTTTCACCATAATTGGAAAAGGAACAGTGGCGCCTCGGGAATACTGAAAGAAGTGAAAATGAATCCTCGGAGGTTTTGGTTACGGAACAATGTCACGAGATCAATGGTTTTTTCCCTTCTCAAAAATGCCCAACGCGCCTAAAGAAGCTTTTACTTCAAAAAGAAAATTTTTTAAAAATTGCGTCACGTAATACTTGAACGCCCCCTTCAGCAGTGAGAAAAATACGGACTTTTTCATAATTCATCATTCCACGAACCATGAACACCTGGTACAAATGCGCCGAAAAGATACTATCCACGTTTTGAATACATAAATAACAAAAAAGTCACATTATAAAGTCAATTTGAATGTGCTCTTTTCATTTGCAGATTCAGTACAATTCCACGTGTAGATTTCCTTCGTGGCACCTTGAACTTACATTTACATATACCAACGATAGGTTTTATGTGTTTCAAAATGGCGAATTGGAGATAGATCTCCTGTAAAAACTGCATTATGTTTAACAAAAGACTGTGGTTAGCCTGTAAGTGTATACCACTGCAGACAAATGCAGACATTTTAAGTAAAATCGGCTCGTTGATTTATTTAGGATCGCAAAGTTCGTGCTGGTCTCTCTGAAATCCATAACTTGATCAGTCAAAAACTCATACTGCGCTCTCGGCCATTTTCGTGGCCACTTCTAACCCCGGCTTTCAATAAAGCTTAACCTTGTCTTGCTTGTCTCCAGTTTGGCGAATATTCTTTAAAAAAAATCTTCTTTTTTGGGTGACTAGTGAAGCTTGGCTCTCAGAATCGTATATACAGTAATCCCCCTATAACACGGTAGTTTATTCCGCATTATAGGAATACGCGTTGTTAGATTATTCACGAATGCACAGAATATTATTCTATTTGTGCATTCCTGTACAGAATATAATAATATTCCGGGCCCGCTAGTTATAATATGTATATACGTTGGGTTACTTACTATTTACTACATTCTACTATACTATAACATTATTCTCCGGTCCGTTCCCGCTCCCGTTCCGTCTCCATACCATTTCCTTTTTGCTTTCGCTTTGCCATTCCTTTTTATTATACAAATCTTGTTCTAACAATAACGAACACAACAAAAAAAAATTACGTGCCTTCCGAAATACGGAGGAGGTCGGATATCAAATATAAACCAGTGCTAGAATGGGTCACCCATCTATCACGCGGTCGAGCCCAGAGCAACTTAACTTAGCGATCGACTTAAATGCCGACCACTGATTAGGCCATGACCTCCTCCTTCAATTGAAATATATACTTACTTAAATTAACCCAAACGAAAGCCTAGATGTATATATATTGTCGCAAGGCAGTCTTTTTCACCATAAAACAAGAGACATCAGCTAAAATCTATGTTTTTGCTGATATCTGTTGTATGTATGCAAATAAGACTCTAGTAATGTTGAAAAACTTATATAAAAACAACTTTAATGAGCTATGAAAATGTTTGATTATAATATATAGGTGTTTGTTCGGTATACAGGCACAGAGCCGATATCGTGATCATGATGATGAACAGTTTACTTTTGTTGACGGTTATTAAAGATTTTGAGGCCTTAGTTTCACTAAGACGAAAGACAATGACGAGAACGATGACGAAATTATTAGACCAAACAAATGACACTACACCAATTACGTCGTGAACACCTGTGCTCCCAACGAACGATCAAACCTAACTGAACAATTTCTGTTGATGTTGTTGTTTGTTTCGGTTTGGTTTATGCTGTTGCTATCGGCCTCAACAGCGTCACCGGGAGGTGAGGGGGGGGGGGCAGAGGGTCTCACCCAGAAAGGGACCTTCTTATGAGGACCTCGAACGCAGGGAGACTGAAGGCCTCCCTGAGTCGACATAATGATTATAAGAAAAAATTACCTTAGGGATAACAGCGTAATATTTTTTTTTAGTTCATATAAAAAGAAAAGGTACCTATAGTGAATCTGACCATTTATCGGACAGATAAAGGAAGATCCACCCCCTGGGAGAAAATTACAAACCCTGTAGATTACAAACTGAATGTAGGTCTGATCTGTACAAATATATGTTTTAAAATTGAAAGTAAAGATATTTCGAATGGAATACTTTTTTGTACGTAGGTAAAATAAGGCTGCAAAATTATGGCAATGAGCTCGTACGAAACTTTAAAGTATTCCCAGTATTTAAAAAAAAACCGGTACAAACAATTAGGCCTCGTGGAGCAGAAAATAACCAAAATAAAAGACTGCTTCTTCTTGGAGTGTTCTGTTGTTCTTAGAAAAAGCGTTAGTGTAATGGGATTGGATGGATAAGAGACGGATGCAGATGGGCTGAATAGATACGTTCACTACGACTTAGGAAACATCAAGATAAGGGTAATTAGTTAAAAAAACTAAATGAATAAACCACTGCAGATGTGTTTCTTTCTAATAAACCTATTAGAGTCTTTATTCGTAGCTATCATCAATACCACGATTGCGACCAATAACATTCCTCTTACGTCACGATCATCATTCTTCTTTCTTTGACAGATGGCGTGCTTTTGTGCATATACACAATTTATTTCGCCAATGTCACGTTCAATGGAGAAGACACGAGGGAGATTGGGCAACAAAATGCAAGTCGGAATGCAGACGAACAATTTAATTCATTTTAGCCTCATGGGTTCAACGGTGAAAATGGTTGGTTGGAATCCGAAAGGACTATTAATCCCCGACTCCGATGGGCTTTTATATTGTTATTTATCTCACATCCTTCTGACTAATAAAGCTCTGGAAGCAAACTTAAGGACATAAATGTCAAAAATTTGTCCAAAATTATTTTTCATACACAAAATTGCTTCTAACATCGTATTTATTTTAAATAAATGAATGAATATAATACCGTATTAATAATAAAATAGTACCGTTTACACATTACAATAAATCAAAGCAGTATTAGCCCCCAAACTAGGATTCCCTGTATCTTGAGGGCCACCTTCCAATGAGGGTTATTACATACTAGTCGCTACCCGCGTCTTCGTGCGTTTAAAGTTAGGTGAATAATTTTAGTTTGATTATATATAGCCTTTAGCCTTTCTCGATAAATGGACTATCGAACATTGAAATAATTTTTCAAATCGGACCAGTAGTTCCTGAGATAAGCGCGTACAAGCAAACAAACAAACTCTTCAGCTTTATATGTATATTAGTACTAGAGGACCCGGCAGACATTGTTCTGCCCGAACGATGGCTTACTCTTAATATTGAATATCAAAACAGCGCCATCTATTGGTCGCTCACCGCACCTACGCCCGCCGGCCGCCCGGTTGTCCGGCCGCTCAAACTCTGTATTTTAAATCTCTCATATCTTCTAAGATATTCATTTAAATGATATGCTGTCAAGGGCAATTTTGAATCCTGGTACTACTACACCGGGATAACGCTAGGACAAAGAAGAAGATATTCTATGTGGGAAAGGCATACCAAGGTGAGAGGCTTTCGGCGAGGAAGGAAAGATGGTATCAGCGAAGGTCAATATGCTCAACCACCGCAAAGGAAGATCTTCGAGTCCGGGCTTGTTGGAGTAGCCCGGGGCGGCCGCGCCTCGCCGACAGTTGTATGTCAGAAGGTCTATATATAGTGATAGTAAGTAGAAACTTCGCTTGCGTGAGTTTGTTCTAGTACTGCGGTCGTCGTAATCCGTACAGCGCCATCTAGTTTTGCTTTGGTGTAACCTTTTCCACTCCACATCATTGCCATCTTGTTATGTAGCGGCCGCTACATCCTATATTCATACTAGCTGTTACGGCTAAATTTAACTTGACCGAATTTCGTCTCCTAGTTTTATCTAAAGGCACATCAAAATGGATGAAGGCTCATCCGTGGGCGTACTTCAATAATAGTGGTTTGGTTCGTGGTTTAATTTGTCATCGTCCATAGCTGGGTTAATTCACACAGTATTTGAAGTTGAAATCTAAAAGAGACGGATTTCTTAGCAGTGCTTCTTGGATTGACTGTGCGGGTATCGGAGTCCACCGTATTGTTGAGGAAGAAACCAGGGCAGTGTCTGGGACTTGTGACCCAAGTGTAGGTTTTAGGGATCCCTTTAACGTGTACGTGAACCAATACAGATGGGTCACTTTATCTATATACATAAAAGCGAAAGGTTACCTAACGTGCGCCGCAAAAACCGTTAGAGTTACACGTATATAGTGTATGAAGGAAATGTTTATCTTAAATAGTTTGACAAAAGCGCCCGCGATAGCGTATATATGTCTTTCATATTTAAGGCATTAACGCCAAAATAGTGAACCATTATGGAACGGGAACGTGGACAATATTATAGGATAATAGAATGTAGTAAATAGTAAGAAACCCAGGTTCGGAAAGGATAAAGTATGCGGGGTCCGCTAATGTATAATAAATGCTTATCTACATTGCACCTGTACGAAGCCGGGGCGGGTCTCTAGTCTACATATAAATAAGCGAACGGTCACCTAAAAAGAAATCACGAAAACCTTGGGACATACAATAATGCAATTTGACAGTTAGGTAGTAAATAATTAGTAGACATCCGCTAAGAATGGATTTTTGATAGGGCCTAATTAAGCTCTTGCACGTTTATTTTACGCGGGCGAAGTTGCGGGAAACAACTAGTTGAATGTATAATAGAACTAGATCGAAATATAGCCATATATAACTGGTATAATACAAAATATGGCGCCTCTATTTCTTCACGCAACACCAAGCAATCGGCAAACAATTAAAAATTCTAGTGTATCCAAGCGAGCGAGCGACGCGATCGTGCAACCCGGTGGCAAAATTCCTGATGCGCGGAAAGTTGTCGCTCGTTAGTGTATGAACCACCGATGTTTCTTACACTTTATTTGTATCTGTATTTTATATTATAAATGTTAAAGTAACTCCGTCTGTCAGGCAAATCTTTATCGTGTCACGCTTTTAATCAATGCTAATGCAACCCCCGTTGAGACTAAGGAGGTTCCGCTGTGGGCCCAGCACGAATATTTTCAAAGTCGACTCTTCGACTCGAACAGCTCGAAATTTTTGTGCTGGGGCCTCTGATCTCACTATAGATATGAGTTAAAATAGGTAGTATTGATTATACTAGATATCGCCGGCTGGTCAAAATTCGGCCACAAATCGTTGAATTCGACAATTTAAATATATTACATATCATAATTAACAAGATACGTTGTTATTTTGTCATGGTTGTCATTATTAAGCTTTGACATCATCCCGGTATAAAGTGTATACATGTGTGCGTAAATCGTTTGGCATTGGTGTGCGTGAGGTTTTATTTTACTTATTTAATATATTTATAGAACATTTTTTATAAAAAAACATTCGCATTCGCACGACTTCTTCTATATAAACTATGATTGTGCCGAATTCCATACTCATCGGTCCGCGCAATTTTCTTAAAATGGTACCGAAACATTTAGCTTCACGTATACATACATAGAATGTCTAAACAGTGTGCGAATCTTCTCCCACTAGGTAGCCTAATGATCAACAAGTTTGCCGCCAAATGTACTTAGTCGCCTTAAGTGGTAACCACAGGAAAATAAACCAGATATTTTTTTTTTTTTTGGTTAAAAAGAATATTAGGAATACTTTTTAGGTATGTCTAATATTCCCTTTTTCCCCTCCTACTAAGCTTAAATTAAGAGCTTGACAAGTGTAGACTAAATATTTACAGTAACTGGGTATAACAACGTAATCATCAATATAATCGTTGGTATCGCTTATAGCAGGGGAGGCAGTGATGCTAAATTTGTCGTCACTAAAGCGTTGTCGGATTACGTAGATTAGATACAGAAACGGAAAAAAAGGTTCTGTTAACTTAAGGTCATGTTGTCAATGACGCCTGGAGCGTGGTTTTAGTGTGTAGTAGAGGTGATGATTTAAGCTACATTACTTTGATAAAATTGTCAGATTATATGTTTTCCGTAATCCTTAAAGGAATATTTTTTGGTGATGTATTTTTTTACAACTTTGTGAATGTCCCATTTTCTTAAATTACGCTTAATTCATCAGATAATTGATATATACACTTATCACCATGTAATTGCCTTATCTTATCTTAATCTGACGTGTTCGAGTTTTTCTAAGGGTCCTAAACGAACCCCCCTACATTCATCATATCAGCCTGGGGACGTCCCCTGCTGAACATAGGCCGCCTCCATTAATCTCCACGAATGGCGATGTTGTCCGTTTGTAACCAGCGACATCCTACATTATAGGATGTACATTAAGTACATTATAGGATGCAAAGATTCTCCCTACATAATCTTCTGACGCGCTTGAGTATTGCGCAAAATCTCCTCTTGGGCTCTACTACCATTAAGCAGCGTTTAATCAAACGAATGATACGTCGGCCTAGATAAGATTCGTCCGTATATTGTTTTCAGAATAGATAACCGCACCTCGATAGCCTTAGCAAATGGTGGGCGTGGAAATGGATTATGTGAGGAACATTTCATAATACATTGCACCAACAAACATCGAGTGTATTGATGGTAGCTTCTCCTGCTTTAGCGTATTGATTGATGTTTTCTCCTTATTTTGTTCTTTAATTATTATTTCTGTCTATGCTTTAATGTGCGTATAAATAGGTCTGTTCGCATATAGTGCATTGGTTGATATTTCTTCGCTTATTTAGCGCGCAGTCTCTTCGTATTTGGTGCTGCGGTTTGAGGAAGATTTAGACTCGAAAATGTGTCGACAAGGGTTATTTATCAAGCAACCTATATGCCATCTGGCTGCGATCTAAGATTATTCAGTAAAGAATATTCATTTAGTTTTGAATAAAAGTTAATATATTCATAACTAGCAGACTCGGCAGATGCTGTCCTACCCGAACGTTGGTTTACTTACTAGTTACTATATTCTGTTATCCTATAATTCCATAATGGTTTAATATGTGGGCGTTAATGACTTAAAATACATCAATGTGTACAGATTTTCGCGTTTATAATATTAGTAAGAAGTATATGCAACAAATTAACTATAAAAACACCACGTGTTCGGATCCAAATGAAGACTTATTCTTCTTATATAAAAATAACGAGCAAATATATTTTGTTTTATACATTACACCAAATGTAAAACATGTTTTGTTATAGAAACTGCAATATGGACACAGCTGCTACGTATTTTGGTAATGATACCAAACGTAGGCCTATATATGAGAAGCTATATATCGTCATGCTAAAAAAATTCACCTAATTCTACGCAGATGAAATCGCGGGTAACAATTAGTTCTTTTGTAGCGTTCAATTGTAACTCACATTGCAAAAGGCAGTCTGCAGATATTTCGCAAATAGCACTCGCTTCACCTGTCCAAACTTCTAAATTCGTTTCAGACAAGTATTGACAGTAGAATCGACTGTTATTTGCGTGTATTTTTTTTGCCCCAAATAAAAATATCGACTACTACGTTCCCACAAATTTTGTTGCACGTTATTTAAGCCCCATTTAAAGTCACAAAAACAAAAATTTTCCCACATAACCCGCGGGTCGCACTAGTCACGAGCGCGCAAAGGCACGAATGCGCAAAATCACAAATAACGCGACTGAAACCCAATTATTTAGCAAATTTAAGTTTGGCTAGCTAAAAGTTGCTTATTGTGGACGGATACGTGACGGACGCACGCTGCCATAAATGCATTGCGATATATCGCGGAGATAACGGTAATTGGAATGTGGTATAATCTTTACCATATGGAACCTAACTATATAACTACCGAGAAATTGTTCCAATTGAAAAAAGAAGTAAATATACTACGAGTCTCTTTGATCTACGTGTATTAAACGTATGTCAAACTGCAGTTATCGCATTTATTGCTACTGCAGAGAGAACATTTCTCATCATTTGCTCACACTATACCTACTCATATTTAACTAATAGAAGCTGTGGATAATTCAAGTCGAGGTCGCCGCAACGCGTTTAATCCTGCAGTTAGGAATCGTGGTCGTCCTAGAAGGTCCTGGTTGGATTTCCTGCACAATGACATGAGAGCCAATAATCTTTACAAAGTGGATGCCTTTAACCGAGCAAAATGAACGAGTATGGTTCGGAAAGCAGACGCTGATTTAATTCGGGATATAACGCTAAGTAGAAGAAAGAAGAAGAAGGGGTCGTACAAGCCCGTTGTATGAGAATACTCCTACAACGCGTTTTCCTATAACGCGGAATCAATCTACCATGTTATAGGAGGGTAAACGGTATATTTATATAAAATTTCGTTTAATCACTTGATTAAAATTATGTGTTAGTGTGAGTATTTGAAGGAGTGTCTTCTGTCAATGTGTGGGTAGCCAGGGTCAGTCTTGGGTAAATATTGACAATATTTGCCCAAGGCGACCAGGGCAAGTCTGCAAACACCTCCCGGCTTCTTAAGATTACTCACGGTTAAATTGGCTTATTACATATATAGGGTTATATATAGCTTCGATTGGCCCGTTGGCGCTGTTGGCAGTGACCCTGCCTTCCGCTCCGTGTATTGTGGGTTCAATTCCCGCCTCTAGTCTGGGTGTATTATCAATATGTATTTATATATTTGTATATAAAATATTTGTGTATATCAGGCGGCTGTTACCTATAACAAAAGCATTAAGTTGTCTACTTTAGGAACAGACGTTTGTGTGTATTATATTCCTATGTATGTATGGATGGATGTATGTATGTATGTATGTATGTTTTAATGGATGTTTTTTTTTAAGCCATACACGAATTTTATAATTATTGTCACTAATATTTCACATGAGCACGTGTGGCATGGTGTGTATCAGATTATTTTTAATGATAGATAAATTTTAAACATTTCAGGTGTTTCTAAAGGAGAGAGAGTTTAGACTAAAAAGTATTTGCTTCGAATAAGTTGAACCAAAAATGTTTAAACACACTATTATGTGTTATTAAATATTTTTATGTACATTTTCATGACAGATTCGTATATATTTTGCTGATTTAATGCGTACATTAAGAAACAGAAATATAAAGTATTCGCTTGCATTTTTGTTTTTGCTAAATGTAAATATATAAAGATAAATAAACTTGTGTTAATTTAATGTTCTAATTGATTAACCTAATCGTATTAACAAATTTGTTTATTACATGATCATATATTATAAGTATAAAGTGTACATACATGCCTATACAACACTTCTTTCGAGGGCAATTTAAATTTAGTGAGGTTTTTTGTGAGAACAAAGCATTGGTTCTTGACCTTTTTTTGGAGTTAGTCAAGTAAAAAAAAATGCTGTTGGCAGTACTCGATGTTGTGTGTGTCAGGTTGGCAAGCATTACCTCGGACGAAAGCGAGACTCCGCCCGAGTTGCCCGCTAAAACTCGACGAAACATCCGGGCGGACATGCAACAGTATTTCCCTAACGTTGAAATAAGGTACGTGTACCTTGGGTCCTCCCCAAATAGAACGAACGATGTTCGGAAGTGCGTTTTATTCTCAAACTCGCAGGCTTACACTGCAGAGATAAAAAAAAAAAACAATATATATTTTTACGAAAACAAAACGTTAACGCGAGCTAACGTTAAGGTCGCGACATCTGTTATTGGCCACTTAAAAATTAATAAACACTTTCATAATTTTCGCATTCCGGAAATCTACGAACCTGATAGGGGAAGATAAAATTATTTGAAACTCTTTGATGAAGTTATTTTTTATGATGAAGATTAGAAGTGCACTTAAGTATACCTAACATTTCCTTTACGTTAGAACCTGTGTGCTACAAGCGACTACTTTTAGCACAGCGGTGTTCAATTCGGGCAAATTACGGATTTCAGTCCATGCTTCCATCGTTGAGGCAATATGGAAATTAGTTTAACCTTTTTATATAATAACCTTTTATGATAATAGACTCAGTAAGTATACTAATAGTTAATTCTTATCCGTACATTCGTTCTTCGGTAAGTATTAGCTTAAATTCCAGTTAAACGTTAATCTTGACGTCTATCTTAGAATTATAATAATTGATGTATATAATTATGTAACTTCAAATACAATCTTTTGTAGAAACAGGAAAGGACTTAGCATCGACATATTATATCTATATCTATTTATCGATTTAGCCTCTGCTTTATTTTTCGTCTTAAACTTCTGCTTCCTTTACTAAATATGTACTAAGATATTATGTTTGCATTCATTTAGTTTATAATAATAACTTATACTTTTGTAACGTTATTCTATAATAATTTTCCGCTATTACTAACCGCACTCTTACTTCTTTTCTCTCTTCTTATTTTAAACATCTTTTACCTTTATCTTGTTTGTTACTTCTTTTTGTACCGGACAATATTCTACCAAAACTGAATTTCCCTATCTTTTGTTTCTTCTTTATTTTATTTTTATATTTTTTTGTTTTATTTCCAACTCTTGTTCCACGTGTCTAAGTTAGTGTATACAATGTGTCTGTGTATGCGTGCGTGTGTATGTGTTTGAATGTGTAGGAAAGTTATGTTCTTAACATCTGTTGTTTATATATGTGTGTGTGTGCAGAAAGACGCCTCCGTTTTCGGTGCACGAGGCCCGCCCGCACACGTTGGCCGAGCACAATCACCAGAGACCGCCGCCGTTGCCGCTCAAGAAGAAACACAGTCAGTAGCTTTTGTATCTATTTTTCATACATCATTTCAAATAAACATTTCGACTGTTTAAAAAATGAACATCACCATAACATATAGTTCTCATCAGAAAAATCGAAACACTTCCTTTTCTTTACGTATATTCCTAAATAAACACATTTTTCTGATAATTTCTGGTGAGAAGCATATTATTGGGTGTCTCATGTAGAATATTACCTTTGCTCTCTAATCTTTGATGTCGTAAATCGTAAAGGATTTCCTAAATGTGGTCAG
>JANCMC010009603.1:7347093-7420375 GCA_024363005.1 Charaxes varanes
TGTCTCATGTAGAATATTACCTTTGCTCTCTAATCTTTGATGTCGTAAATCGTAAAGGATTTCCTAAATGTGGTCAGCATATGTGAACGAATTCGGTCTAACCACCATTCGAATCTCATTGGAGGGATTATAGCAATAACATTTTGACAACTTTGAAAATGTAGTTGGACTCCTCCCTTAATGATTTTGAAATGATATTTATCTTAATTTATTTTTTTCCCATCATTTTTTTTATGTTTTCTTAAATTATTTCCTGGTCAATCATTATTGAATCGATAGATTTGATTATAATCTATTGCATAAAAATTTAAATAAATAATTAGCCATTTAATACATGTATCTGATTCTACAGTCTCCCATTTATAAATATTCAGGATTTCTCTTTCAGAGTCCAGTTATTCAATGCACTGTTTTGTTTTAAAAATGTCGTTTGTTCAGTTTCTTTGCTTGTTGATAATTTTCCTCATAATGCAAATTTAAAAAAAATTGACAGAGAAATGCTTCTTCCCATCTTCTATATATAAATGGGAAAGATCACCTAACGCGAAACCTTGAAAGTTGCGGGACGTACAAAGATAAAATTTGGCAAGGATATATTTTATAGATAAAGACATCTGCTTAATAAATGATTTAAGAGCTCTCGCAATTTAAGCAGACAAAGTCACGCGATACAGCAACTTTTTCATGACTGTCACAAAAGAAAACCTTTTTCGAAGAAACAAAATTCTTGATACTTTATCTATCATATAAATAATTTCAAAAAGTATGTATGTGAACAAGCTTCGAAACATTTCCTCATACTGTTTAAGAATGATAAATATAAGATACAAAAATACATAGCTGTATTTGTTAACTGTGTGAATGTCACCGTCCTGAAATGAGCTCTAGTTGCATGAACTGTCACCGAAAACGTTCACAACTTGAATGTATATTTGTGTCTAATTTTATATTTACTTGATACTGTTATAGAAGTGTATGGTCCGATTTTTTGAAAAGTCGTCTGTGATTGTATGTATAATATATTCTATGTCATGTCTACATGAATGTCTGGCTGATGGGTTCTTATGCATCAAAAACCTTTATCGAATTGGGTACTGTCAATCTTAATATATAAAGATACAGTGTCACTACATATCGCACGATTAGTGATAAAGTGACCTAACTCCAAAAACAGATTTTTGGAAAATCGTAAAAAAACGTTGTGTGATTTACGAGTTATTCCGCATATAATTCGATAAAAACGGCGTTATACTAATAAATTATGTATTTTAATAATAGTTAATGAAGTGATTAATTATATTGAAATGTTATTTTATTATTTGTTTGTCTTTTTAACGAAAATAAGTTAAAAAGAGTATATAGAGAGTATATATTCAGCGGACGGCTGGATTTTACTCCCTATGTAAGGCGTAACGTTTTAATTTTACTCCTTATAAATTTTTATACACCGACTTTAATTCTCAAACTCAGTTCTTAAGGAGTAAACTATAAAAAAAATTATAGGGCCTACCTATTTGCAGATTTGTGCAAACTAATTTATTTTTTTCGCTCGTCTGGGAATTTCATTACGGAGTAGCTATTGGTTTTGTCAATCAGCTAGTGTATTTTGGCCCCAAATTGGCAGTACCCAATTCGCGAATGCCTCCCTGACAATGTTAGGGGTCTACCATAAAATATTCACACGAATTTTAAAATTTGACCACTACTTTTCCCGGCCTTGTCACATTTTTATAACCCCCCCCTTCTCCCCTGCTGTGACGTCACATAGTCAAAAAACCGCAGTTTCTTTTATATTTTATGTAGTATGTTAATAAAAGACAAAAAAATAAAATTTTGGTATGTGACATCACAAGTCTTATGATCCTCCCCGCCCGTCGTCACACAATGCCACATTTCGGTGATACAAACCCTCCCCCCGCCCCTCCTTTAACGTGTGACGTAATTTATGGGCTGTAAAGTATAACGGCATGTTTGTCTGTTGTGCCGGTGCGTCGGGCAGTGTTTCAAAGCGTCGCCTACAGCGGTGAGTGGTCTGCATGTCGCGCTAGCCGTTAGCAGTTAGCGTTAGCCGTTAGCCAATAAACGTCACTACCGCTCTCTCGATAAATACATCTGCCATTGCCATGCCATGACTTACATTCAGATGTACGGGCCGGAAGTATATTAAACGAATTCTATATTTCTGGGTTTTTAAAGTCACTTCTTCTTCTACTTAGCACTATGTTGCCGACCTCTGGTATGTATGCTATATCTAGAATTCTCCTTTCTTTCCAAAATTATGTGCTAGGAGTACCGTAATCGCTTAGATTTCATTTACCCTTTCTAACAATAAGCTTTGGGGTTTTAATATGATATGTGCGAATTCAAAATGAAATGGGTAAACAATAGGCATGACGACCAATTTTGAAAAATAGGTTTATAATGTTTTCAAGTATTTACTATTGCCAAAAAAATTCATATTAGAGCGGGAATTAACGTTTTTTATAGTAAAATACTAAAAATTTAAACATTCAAATTCCCTCCAAATTGTCAATTTATGTTAACAGTGCGTTCCACTAAGCGTCGCCTCAACGTTTTCGCGGCGACCGTAACGATCGCAGTCGACAAATGTTGAATATCGGAATGAGCACTTTAAAACGTTGCGATCGCTTATTGGAACGCACTTATAACACACGGTAACGTTATACGCTCTGCTGGGTGTTTTAGCTATCATGGCGGATTGTTGTATTTTGTAGTTTCCTTTTTGTTAATCCCTGTTAATCTCGCTCACAATATAAAAATTAATACATTTATTAAGCTTTATGCATCTTATTTTATCAGATAAATATATAATTTAAATGATTTATGATTAATGTTGCCATGCCTATTGGACTGTCGAATTTTTTTGTATTAATTGTTACTCCTAAGCGTCATTGAATGTATTATACGAGATATAAATACATTATTTTGTTCGACATACCTTCTTGTGGCAAAGTCAAGACCTACCCATTCTAGCACTGGTCTATAATTGACATCCGACATCCTCCGTGTTTCGAAAGGCACGTAAAACAGTGGGATCCGATTAATGTCACTTTGTGATATGAGTCGTGATGGTTGAGAGATTGTGGGGGTTCCGAGGATGACGTCAGATGGCAATCGGTTATATTAACTCGCCCCACAGTCACATCCTCTGCAATCTAAGCGGACCCTGGATTCTTAACCGGGATAAAGCTAGGAATTACAATAGAGTTAGGAATAAATATACAAATGAAAACACCAGCGTATCTCGTATCTCAGAATAACTTCGAGGTTATGTTGTATCGCCTCTCCCTTAAGATATGATCACAGAAACTTTTAATTATACAGAGAGACTGGTGAGACACTTAGAATACTTAAGGAGAATACCCGATACTCGATTCTCGTTATATGTAAATATGGAATAAACATAGGTAATTAATTTTTGACCAAATTTCCTTAAAATTAGCTAAAGTGTGGCCTTACGATCTGTGATTAATTTGCTGGCTGGAAAAAGTTATTTCGTAAATGCATTTGCCAGTCTAAAAGAAACTGGTCAATTATTAAAAGCGATAGATAAATAAATAAATATATACATATATACAGGACTATGTGACACACGGACGCTTGTTCCTAAGGTAGACAACTAATGCCTGTGTCATAAGTATCGAACCCACGACCCCGGAGCAGAAGGCAGGGTCACTGCCCACTGCGCAAACGGGCCAACCGATAGATGAAATCGCGTAAAAAACCGTTTTTCATTAATTGATTTGTTAATTATTTGTATTTACCGTATGGTCTTTAGAAATATTTGTCACTCACGGAGGAAGTAAGCTTTGCAAATACGTGTTTAATTTTTTAAGAGGAATAAGTAATAATGGCGCTGAATGCAATTTTATATCGCACGATGCCAGCGCTGCAGAAGTTTAAAAACTGCCTGCACAGAATGAAACGTAATGCGAACGTTCAAAGGTAAGATTTGGGTTTCCTCGGCTGGCAGAGCGCCAGTAGACTAAACTGGTTGGTAGTAAACGTGACCTGTCCGCATAACGCGTGGGTTGTACGGTATGGGACATGACACGTACGGTACGACAGGTCGCTGATGAATGCGCCATCTGGTTATATATATACGAGAGCTGGTAATGACGTCGTCAGTGACGTCACGTCCCCACAGCTTTCATGCCCACCTTGATTAAAATAAAAATGAAGCAGTGATGGTACAAGGACTGCATTATGAGCCAATGAAAGCTTACAAATGATTTATTGTAAAACATACTACTAGCCCTGCTTCGTACTCGTTATTATTAATATTTGTATCTTTTAACAAATGAGATAAACTAATCACACCTGCAAATTGCTTCAACATATTATAAGCTGATCTATACCCTATCGCTATCCTAGACATCGTATTGGCGGAATTTTTTATATCCCAAAAGGTAATACCAATATTGGCAGGCAATCACCTATTCTACAAATATGTGCGGAGTACAACCACATATCTACCAAAAGATACCTTTGCGGGGAAGTTATGGATGAGATTGGCCCAGGAAAGAGGAAGGTGGATCAAAAAGGGGGAGGCCTTTGCCCAGCAGTGGGGCACAACAGGCTAATAAAAAAATAAATAAATATGTCTATAAGGAATATACGACATACGGAGGCCTGTTCCTAAGGTAGACAACTTAATGCCTGTGTTTATAGGCAACACACGCCTGATATACAAATATTTTTTTTTGTAGAAATATATAAATACGTACATATAGATAATACACCTAGACTCAAAGCGGGAATTGAACACACGAGCTCGGAGCGTAAGGCAGGGTCACTGCTTAGTGCGCCAACGGGCCAGCCAATTCTTCCGTGATGAAATCATTTTTTTTTGCTAGCTGTTTCCTTCCTTAATCTGAAAACCCATCCTTAGCGGATGTCTACAATAAGTTTAAGGTCAATTTGATCGTGGGAGTCCTTATCGTCATGAAGGTTTTGTCTGAAAAATACTCCCAGGGGGTGGATCTTCGTTAATCTCTCCGATAACTGGTGAGATTAACGAGTACGCGACCCAGAGGGACCCTAGCTGCTATTGTCACTCCCCATATACCGTCCGTGACAGTAGTATCCGTATCCTTTCTCTCCTCCCTATCTACTTTCACTCCATCCATTTCCCTTACTCCTGTCTTTCTAATTAGAGGTAGCGCCACGCTTTTAGCCGAATTTGGCCGGCGCGTCTGGGTATCAGTACCTCTTTCTCACATGAGATCAGCGTGAAGTGGCTATGTACACGTAGCTATTGGCGTACTTTATCATAACATTGTTGCCAGTATTATGTGCATGTGACTGCTGATGTTCTTCGGATGGACTGACAGATGATTCTCAGGTGTTTTCATGGCTGGTGAAATCATTTTTATGCACGCTACGTCCTTCACGTATAAATAATTATTTCTCAAACATGTGCAGAAGTAGTGACAGTTCATTCGAAAAAAGAATACGCAAAATTAATAATCAAATTTAAGAATAAAAACGCACCTGCGCAGTTGTTGCCATTTTCAATTTTCGAATTTAAAACGTGTCTGCAAAGCTGTATGAAATTTCATTAGTGTCGTGTTTGTAAAATTCGAACAACAACACAACGTACCTACAAAAAATTGATTCAGAAAATGGCGGCAGTATATAATTATGTTTATAGCCTAAAGGTACAATAAAAATAATAGTAAAACGAACCTTACCTAATATACTACTTTTTTTTTTTTATATATGTTACTAGGGGGCAAACGAACAGGCAGCAGGCACCGAAGTGCCTACCGGCGCCCATGTACATCTGCACGACCAGAAGGCCAGCAGATGCGTTGCCGGCCCTTAATGACGATTTTAGGCCACGGGGAAGTCTCACAAACCGAACGAAACGCGATAACAACACCATCACTAGACGTGACAGCATTGCCGCCACTTCACTCCGGTCTTATGTGAGAAAGAGGTACTGGTATCCGGACGCGCCGGCCCAATTCGGCTACAAGCATGGCGCTACCTCTAATTAATAAAAGACTAATAAGCAAAAAATTGTAATAACATAACAATGTATGAATTTGACGACAATTTTTTTAGTTTTTTTTATATTGTTCATTAAGATTTAAGACATAAATACATCAGTAGCATGTTATTTTTTGTAAGTCTGAATGCTTAAATATTTTACTGAAACTATGATAGCGATTTAGAATCAACTTAAATACTTAATAATAGTGAATTTTATAAAATTTTGAATTACTTTACTTAAATTCTGAATGGACGGTAATGCTATTGCATTGTTAAGCCATAGTTACATATTAAATGTCATGTGCATTTTAACGCAACACAAATAGAAGAAAAAATTAAATTAAAAACATTTAAATATCGGTGTATTCATATTAAACAGAAAAAAAAATATTTTAAGTAAAAACCTCTATTCAACACCCTTTTTTTCTTATAGTAGATTACATGTCTTATTAGAATAAAACATGTTAAACTACAGATATTAAATAATTTGTATTTTAACGAACACAAAGAAAAAACGAGAAAAATATAATATAAAACATTTAAATATTGCGTGCATATTATTATTATTTAATAGAAGAAAAATATTTAAAATATAAAACCTCTAATTAATACCTTTTCTCTTTGTAATGTAATAAAACATGTTAAACTACAGATATTAAATAATTTGCATTTTAGCGATAAACACATAAAAAAGAAAAAAAAAAACATTTATATATTGCGTGCATATTAATAATATTTAATAGAAAAAAAATATTTAAAATATAATTTTGAAAATGAATTTTGTGACCTAAAATTTGTTGATTTGGTTGAGTCATGAAACTTCCGAATCAATATCTCAGCTCCATGTATTAGATCTGAGATGAGAAAAGGAAGCCGTTTATGGAAGCTATTTCTGTGATTTACGGTCGAATTGAATGGTCAGTAAAAGTTGGAAAAGATACTAATTCTCATTAAAGATGATCGCTATATTACACAAAGAAGAAAAAGTGTTATAAAAGGATAAACATAACCCGCGATCAAACGGATAATTAATATAATGACAGTTTGAATTTTAAAATGTTGTGCTATTGAGCTAAATTTTTGTTTTCCTAAACAAGTCATATTCCTAGAACACATAGAAAAGGGTTAATGCGAGCATAATGAAAGTAACCTTTATAATCTACAGTTTAAATCTTTGCTTTGTGACGATGTGAGGAATTAAGGCAAAAATTAAACTTTGCCAAACCTCTAGAGACCGTTTATTAAAGCATTAGTTGTAGTTAGTGGAAATGTGGTTAGAACGTGTTTAATCTAAATTCCCCTTTCATAATATAGTTTTGAATAATGTAACGCCTATAGGAGTAACTTGAATGCGTAGATCTAAAATTGTATAAAACTAGTGTTAGTTTTATAAATGCATTCTAAAAGACTTTCAATACTATATTACTAATTAGCTTTTATAATTTTATATTTTTGCTTTATGGTTTTTGGTTTAATTTAGAATTTATTTATTTATTATGTATATAGCTTCTCTTCTTATTATGCCGTAAAAATCCTACCAGGCCAGCATTGTATTATTTAACGAACTCCGTTCGATTTGAGCACGCCGTAAAAATCCTAGCAGGCCAGCATTGTATTATTTAACGAACTCCGTTCGATTTGAGCACGCCGTAAAAATCCTACCAGGCCAGCATTGTATTATTTAACGAACTCCGTTCGATTTGAGCACGCCGTAAAAATCCTACTAGGCCAGCATTGTATTATTTAACGAACTCCGTTCGATTTGAGCACGCCGTAGAAATCCTACCAGACCAACATTGTATTATTTAACGAACTCCGTTCGATTTGAGCACGCCGTAAAAATCCCACCAGGCCAGCATTGTATTATTTAACGAACTCCGTTCGATTTGGGCACGCCGTAAAAATCCTACCAGGCCAGCATTGTATAATTTAACGAACTCCGTTCGAATTGAGCACGCCGTAAAAATCCTACCTGGCCAGCATTGCATTATTTAACGAACTTCGTTAGATTTGAGCACCACGTAAAAATCCTACCAAACCAGCATTGTATTATTTAACGAACTCTGTTCAATTTGAGCACGCCGTAAAAATCCTACCAGGCCAGCATTGTATTATTTAACGAACTCCGTTCGATTTGAGCACGCCGTAAAAATCCTACCAGGCCAGCATTGTATTATTTAACGAACTCCGTTCGATTTGAGCACGCCGTAAAAATCCTACCAGGCCAGCATTGTATTATTTAACGAACTCCGTTCGATTTGAGCACGCCGTAAAAATCCTAATTTAATTTCACGAGGCGGTGAATGTGGATGTGTGCCCGTGAACGCCGCGCGAAAGAGGTGCGAACCCTTTGTCGCGGGACAAAATATCGACTCTGATCGGGGAACTGGCGTGAACAGCGTCCACATTATCTTTCACGCCTGTTAACGGAGCTTCACGGCACTAATGTGGAGCCGCCATTATGAATGTGTGAATTGTCAAATAGAATAATAAATGTAGTACTAAGAATGAAAAGTGGTAATGTAGGTTTAAATCAGCTTATATATCTAAAGATTTGTTGAATCAATAATATCAAGCAGCGGGCGATCTGTAGTAACATGAAACTGAACCTTAAGACTTAACTAAAAATAAAAACATGACTCTTTTGCAGGCAGCAAACACTATAACTGCAAATCTATATTTGCTAGCTATAAATCCAGAGAAACAACAAAAATTAAGGCAAGAAATAACATCGGGCCAAGAAAAACAACCATACCTGAAAGCTTGTATAAAAGAATCTATGAGACTTATGCCAGTTGTTCCCGGAAATGCTCGAATAACTTCTAAAGAATACCATATACTAGGGTATAAAATACCAAAAGATGTAAGTATTAAATTGATAGAAACTTGGAATAATGCATTCGAATTTAATATCTTTTAAGGCAAATATTTTTATTATTACATTGAGCTATAGAATTAAATTCAATCTATACTAATATATAAAGCTGAAGAGTTTGTTTGTTTGTTTGAACGCGCTAATCTCAGGAAGTACAGATCCGATAAAGTAAAAAAAATCGTATGGCTATTTAAAAAAGCACACACAATATTAAAACACAAAGCAGCCGTAAAGATGCAAACCCTTCAAGTGATGGTATTGTTGACGCGTTTCGTTTGGTTTGTGAGAGTTCCCGGTAACCTAAACCTTCTTTACAGACCGTTACCTAGTCTACGAGCCCTTTCGTAGTGCAAGATGTCCATGGGCGTCGGTAGTAACTTAAGCGAACAACCTGCCCGTTTGCCCCTTGTAATATAAAAAAAAAGTTTATTTCCATACTAAACGGACCATCGCAATTCTTTATAATAAAGGCGTTTTTATTATAGCCATAAAAATATATAATTAATTGAAGAAAATCTTTACAATTAAAATATATCAACGAACTCAAAAGAAAATTACATAATTATCTAATAACACATATATTTTATAACATCGGTGACTATTTAAACAAAAAATTGTAATCCATAATTTATCCTTAATACTATTTTAACTAAGTTAATATTAATAGAATTAACAAAATGATATATTTCAATAACTTCTTTTAATGAAATTTCAATTGTTTTCATTATTTAAAACTGATGTAATTTTCAATATTCGCATACCAAAAAGGTGTGATAACACTAAGATCTTATTGTAAAGTACATTAATATTGTATACTTGTATCACCAAATAAATGATTTCATTTTAGGCATGAGAAACTAAACTACTTTGCTTTAATCCGCGAACGAATACGAGGAAAAATCGGTGTAATGCTGCAACCCGAAATGTTGCAGTTGTCCATGGGCGTCGGTAGTCACTTAAGAGTACCGCCTGCTCGTTTGCCCCTTGTTATATATAAAAAAGGGGGTCCAAGGGCTCCAACAAGTTTAATTTTACGCGGACGAAGTCGCGGAAAGCAGCTAGTAAATAATATAAAAGCCGCCTAATGCGCCTGTTCAAATGAACGAGTAAATACTAATACTTTATTAGTTTAAACTAGTGGACCAGGCCGACGTTGTCCTACCCGAATTTTGGTTCGGCTAGTATTAGCCATCATCATCATCATTACCAGCCCTTGATAACCCACTGCTGGGCATAGACCCCCTTTGTTTCCGCCACTCTCCCTCCTTTGCCAGTCCCATACAGCCACCTGACGCCACTCTCCTCACATCATCCGCCCATCGAGCTAAATCTGCATTATTTTGTATTTTTAAATAACCTTTTGACTTTTTCTTTATTCCTTTCCTTTTAAACCTTCCCTGAAATAAGGTGAATGAAACAAAAACAATAAAAATCCATCCAGCGGTTTTCGACTTTTAGCTAGAATAACGAACAAGGACTGATTTTTATATATAGGATACAGCTTCAGCTGATAATATAATAAATTGGTTGCAGTCTCATCTAATCGTGGGATTAGATTAGCCCCAAATCAGATCTCAGATCCAGTTTGCGACAAGACCAATTATTTGTGACGAGGGTCTGATGGTACCTTGGTATGGATAATGAAAATTTCCCTCTGGTATATTACTGACAGAACAGCTTTCCATTTTTTTTAATATCTGTTAAATTATACTTTCAAGAGCCCTCCCTTTATTTGACTTCCTTAATTTGGACCTATCCAAAAATCCGTTCTTATCCGTCTTATAAACTGCCAAATTTCATCTTTGTATGGCCCACGGTTTTCGAAATATCGTCATATAGATGATCTTTCACTTTTATATATACTAGAGATTGTAAAAGAAAAATCTAACGCACTAAAACAAATTCCCCATCCTAATTATATTCATAATTCTTTATGTGCTAAAAATTTGGTACTACAATGATATCAAATATAATTGAGTCCAAGCACATTTAACTAGCTTAATAGCCTGCAAATTATTATTAATAATTAAATATTAAGGAAAACTTTAGGGTATACAACAATGTTAAAAGTATTATATAAAGTTGTGAATTAAATTTTAAAAGAAACATACAAATAAGTCAGTGAAAGTACAAATTATGATTTATCATATATTATTAATACAAATATTCATTCAGGGCATATTTTTTTTTATCAGATAGTCATTTAATTTTCTCTTGAAAGTTGGATAATTTGTCAAAGTTTCTATTTTATTCCCATATTCTTTCTTTTTGTATGTCACCTTTAAGTATATTATACAGATTCCTATATACCTTAGGAGGAATACAAAATTTTGGCTGACGAAATTTTTCTTTTAAACAGTTTTTCTAGATATTTCTAAAAAAATTGTTAAAAGAAAATGTGGAAAAATATTTCTAAAATTAAAATTACTGTGTTTTTTTTTTGAATACCTTTTGTTGTGTTTGAATAGCATAGGTTTTTTTTATATTACTAAGGGTCAATGGTCAGGCGCAGGAAGCTCGCAGATAATTTGTCTTTGTCTTTGTCGCGGTTTTAGGCAGGGTTTAGGGCACCGGGAACTGTCAGTCACAAAGCGAACGAAAAGGTTCTAGTCACTTCGAACTACGAAAAAAATTTCGCATATTTTATATTAGAGATAGCACCACGCTTGCAGTCCTTATGGTCTGCAGCCGAAATAGGCCAGCTCGTCCGGATACCAGTACCTATTTCTCACATAAGATTGTCGTGAAGTGGCAGCAATGCTGTCACGTCAAGTGATGGTATTGTTGTCGCGTTTTGTTCGGTTTGTAAGACTTCCCAGTGGCCTAATCTCGTCATTAAAGGCCGGCAACGCATCTCCTAGTGGTAGAGATGTCCATAGGCGTCTGTTACGTGAACCGCCTGCTAATAATAAATATATATACATATATTTTTGCACCATTTATAGTACTTTAAGAACAAACCCAAATTATATTTGTTTGATCTTATCCGCTGATATGCGATGGAGAGAATTGGTTTACAATATCGACTCCCAGGTGTGAAGATAAAGTATTTTCAGACACCAGTTCAACCTTCGGCCGGGCAAAAATTAGATTTATGACTCGTTCCGGGATAGATCAACGTACGGACAGGCGAACAAAAACCGCGAAGAAAAATAAATTTTCAAGGGCGAAAATTTTTGGCAATCCAACTCATGTTTCCTGGCATTGTAGAACACCGAAATTTTTATCACTTTTCAAGCACCTCTACTCTTCAGTTATACGGTTTTATACTTAATTGTTTTGTAAGTAAAATTCATTTTTGAATGGTTATTATAGATGTTTCAGTCTACTAATGCACGCCCCCATTTAATTGCACCCCTTTTTTGTATGTGTGCAGCGTTTTTATTGTAAACTCACACTCAACCACGCACTGTAAGCCGTAATATTGGCGAACTTGCGTGTGTGCGTCTACACGCTATTTTGCATGTAGAGGTGAATATTTTTAAGGGGCGTACATTTTTAGTCTGTACGCACTATACCGCATGTAAAGTACTTATACTTATAGGTTTCATTTATGCCATTTTGGACTTAATGAATTTAGAGTTATAGTTCATTTTTGTTCGGTTGACCTGTCATTATGTCACCTAGGTAAATTGCTTAGAAGTATTGACGTTGATTGTTTGAGGTTCGTATTAAACAATGATAACTCGATTTACTTGAAAAGCGCTGTTTATTTTACTTCAAGAGTACTGGCGCGGGTTGTCTGCATTATTTGTTTTAAACGTATAGCTCCATTAATTCAAATCGGGCGTGTCTTCGCAGAAACCCATGAGAA
Source organism: Charaxes varanes (assembly GCA_024363005.1). Lineage (NCBI taxonomy): Eukaryota > Metazoa > Arthropoda > Insecta > Lepidoptera > Nymphalidae > Charaxes > Charaxes varanes. Next base: position 7,359,801 of record JANCMC010009603.1, read on the forward strand.
GCAGGAAAAGTTGATGGAAATTCCTTCACATTCTTACTATGGCTTTACCACAAATGTATCTTATAATGAAACTAGCTTTCCCCGTGGGCCACCCTTATCACTTAGAGCACATGACCGATTGCCAGACCTACCAAATAATCTACAAATTTGTCAAAAGAATCGGTAAAGCCGTTTCGAAGGACAGAAAAATCCTTGCCTAGCGGATGTCTACTAACTATTAACTACCTTTTTGCCTGATTTCAACATCGTACGTCCCGCGGTTTTCGAAATTTTGTGCTAGATAACCTTTCGCTTTTATACATACCAGAGATCGCCGGCCGGTCGAAATTTGCCCAAACCTTTTTGCATAAAACGACATATGTATTCTATTCACAGAAAAACTAAATTTGACAATTAATATAACATACGTTTGTCACGATTACGCTTTGACATCATCCAATACATGTGTGTGTGAATGGTATAAATCCCTTGTCATTGGTGTGCGTGTGGTTTTGTTTTAATATTCAATGTACTAATATTGCATATTTTAAAAAATATATTAGCATTCGCACACCTTCCTCTATATGAACTACAATTGTGCCAAATTTCATACTCTTCCGTAAGCGCAATTTTCTTAAAATGGCACCTAAAGTTTTCGCTTCACCTATTAATATAAAAATACTAGCTGCGCCCCGCGACTCCGTCCGCGTGGGCCACCCTTAGCACTTAGGAGTATGAAAAATAGATGTTGACCGATTCTCAACCCTAACCAATATGCACGCAAAATTTCATGAAAATCGGTCGGGCCGTTTCGGAGGAGTTGGGAAACGCACCCCGTGACACGAGAATTTTATATATTAGATGTATAGATTTCGTACATAGTGATAAATCAACGGTGATACTTTTTCCTAACTCAAACATAGTATTTATTTAAACAAATGATAACTACGACTAAAGATCTCTTTAAACAAATATTTATTTACGTTAGAGTTAGTTATTCAAGAAAATGCTGTTGAATATTGACATTATAAATTTACGTACCGAACGATTAAAAAAAAACCCTTGTTTACTCGACGAATTCTAAAGATTTAAAGTTTAAGTCTCTACAATTCCATGCGTATGTCGTAGTGAAATTTAAAAAACTGAATTACGAGCTAGCCTCAATAGCTCATAGGTAGAAGTTATGTGCAGAAATCTGCAAGGTAACAGGTACAAACCGCGACGCCGTCGGTACTGTTGCACACTATCCTAATGCCGGAGCAGGACATATATCAAAGTGTTTGTACATTTCTGTCCTTGATGACTACAAAGTACTACAAAACTTTGCGCAGCTACGCAAAGTCCCCGGTGACACTACATGATTATAGAAGTGATCATTCAAATGAAGCTATGTCTGGCTCCTGCATAATACAAGTTCTTAATTAAGCTTAGAAGAGGAGAAACGGGAAAATACTAAAAATTATTTTAAAAAATTATACAATTTTTTAATCGATTCTTTTTTTTTAAAATCCACCTATAGTGTCCCACAGCTGGACAAAGGTCACCCCCCTCAAATCATTATTTTCTATCCTGGACTACTTGAAATCACGTCTTTCCCGCAAAAGCGACCATGTCATTACAACATAGAGGGCGTTGAAAAAAGCGTTAAATAAAAATTAAACGTAATTTTATGAGCAAGGTTTTTTATTAACAATATAACATTGAAATATAGGTAACTTTTTTTACATCTGCCTTTTTGTGTATGTATGCAGTATTATTCGTAGAAATACCAACTCTAAGAAAATAAATTACTAAACAAGATTATTAGGCATTAGTTATGCATACCAGGGCCTAGACATTATGGTCTCTATGAAATATAAAAAAGAACGTAAAAAGACGAAGACTTGCGATTTTAAAAAGAGCAAGTTTGGGTTTTAGTAGCATACAAATATTTAAATGAGAAAAACAAGTTGTATACAGAGAAATATGACAATAATTCGAATCAAATAATTTATTTGTCAGATTGTAGGTGTTAAGGGATTTTACAGTCTTATTAGAACGTGCATGCTTCATTAGAGCATACATTTGTCATACCACAATCTACAATACACTGGTATATGCAAATATGAATCAGTTATTATTATGATATTATAAGTTACCCAGTTATCAATTAGCAAATATGTCATAAAATAATATCAATAATAAAATAAATTTAATTTGAATAATTGTAATTTAACATAAACATATTTAATTTAGTTTTCAATGTCTATAGAGTAATATAATTTGTAAATAAGAAATCTCTTTAATATTAAATTTAATATTTTCTTTATTTTAGTACTAAATAAGATATTGTACAAATAGCCAATATGCCTACTTTTGCTTTTACTATTTCATATAACAAGTAGAATAGGGAGTAAACTTATTGGCGAGTTGTTTGTTGCAAGTTTAGTTCATAATCTTATGAGTACGTTGAATTTTAACGAGTTATAATTCGTTCACCATTCATTATCTGCAATATATGTAATATAGGTATATATCTTCGCTTAGAATGGTATTTGGTTAATTTACAAGCGATACATCACGTAGGCATGTCTGTGGTGCGTTTAATCCGGCAGCTCGTAGCTTAATATTATGCTGCATTGAGCTTTGAATCTTAATTTGTCGTGAGAAGCAATGGCATCTATGCAGCGGTGGAATATGAGATGAATAGAGTAATTGAATTGATTAATGGTTTAAGCTCATATATTTATTAGCTGTCTAATAAGTATATGTTATTCTATCATTAATGCCTCTCACTCCAAATTCCTCCATCCCCTCTCTCTCTCTCTCTCTCTCTCTGTAGAGAAAAAGTCAGAGGGACAATCATTATTATATCTATTTGCATTAATTATCTATTTATATAGACGTTGTTCTATTCCTAGTCATGAACTATTGTTGACTTTCTGTTGGCTGCATTTTTGGGTTGATTTTTTTAACTTTTATTATACGATATATAGTCTTATGCAATTAAATTCGACGTTAGAAACGGACACTTCAATTTTATATACAGATTTGCTTTTTTATAATAAGCAAGTGTTCAAATGGGCTTTTATACTTCGATATATAAATAGAATTTCCGTTTCTTGGAATAATATGCAATGTTACGTAACCTTATTATAATTATTTTCTCTTAAATATGCAGAATGTATTTTATTATGAATACAGTTCAATAAGTAATTCAGGAATGTTTGTTTAATTTTACAAAATTTAAAGCTTCCTCAAACACTTGCAATATGAATGGATGAAAATTTAATACTGCCAAGAGGGTTTGAATTTGTATTATATTGGCTGGAAGGACACAGCTGAAAATTGCCTCTAGATTAGTTCATAAATTTCGTTATCCCTCAGTTGCTTGCCGTGATAAACTTCGCGTCGCGTGTTCCCATCATTGTCAGAATTTGATTTTAACGTTATGCTATCTATAGTCTAAATATCTTCATTATCACCTCTGTAAGGTAATATCTAGATTTGAATAACCATACATTTTAAATAAAGAGGATTTTTGAATGTCTATTTCACTTAATAACACTTCAAACTTTTAAAACTTTGACTTCCACTCTGTCGCAATTTTAATTCAGACTTAATTAAGTTTACAAGTAAGAGAATTTCAATAAAATTATTCTGTGAATTTGTCATATAAACTTTCCTTTACTAATTTGTCAAATAAAATTGCCACGCTATCAGTTGCAAAATACTTAGCTGCATTGCACTTTACTGAAGCTTGTTGAAATTGTGTTTTCACAATTTTATGCTTTATATTGTATGAGACAGAGTTTCATTTTGAATGGCAATTTACCTGAACGTTTATTGTTGAAGGTGTCGCCGAAAATTGCTTCCATTGTTTCATTTACAATGTTCATTTAAAAAGGACTTTGAAATAAATTTATATATTTATAGCACTAATACAAAGAGTATAGGATCTATACTAATATATAAAGCTGAAGAGTTTCTTTGTTTTTTGTTTGCGCGAACTGATACTCGTATCTGTAAGGCCGGCAGCGCATTTACAAGCCTCCATGTTGGGGTGGTGTCACAAAAAATAAGCCGCGAGCCCGTTTGACCCATCTCTATCTCTATATCTTATACTAAAATATAAAGTCGAAGAGTTTGTTTGTTTTTGTAACGCGCGAATCTCAGAAACTACTGGTACGATTTGAAAAATTCTTTCAGTTTTAGATAGTCAATTTATCGAGGAAGGCTATAGGTTATATATTGTTACGATAAGATTTTTCACCTAATTTTACGCGGACAAAGTCTCTTGTAACAACTAGTTAAAAATAATTTTGTTTTAAGTTTGACGTGTTATATGAACCTATTGTCATGTGTCATACAGTTTAGCTAAATATGTTGTATGAAATATAGACATAAGATATATATTAGTAAGAGGAGAAAAGAGAATATTAAACCTAAACCTAAAAAGTATTCCTAATATTCATTTAAAAAAATAAGAACATGTTCCGTTCCCTTCTGGGCCCGTTTTCCAAGGCACACAGATTCGAAATCTGGAACCGTCTAATATAATATATTCTCTTGGATTTTTGGCTCATGCTTGTCCTCCAGAGACCTACGTAATCAATATTTCAAACTGAGTTATGGTCCTTGATTTACACCTCGTTAGCGCGTCCCTGGTCGGACAACGAGAGTAAGGTTTAAAATATCTTATACAATATGCGTGTACAATTTCTTTCGCGTTTGATATGGAAAAGTTATTCACATGTTACTTATAATAGACGAATAAAGTAACTTAGTTAAGCATAATTAGTCTCAATTGAATTTTGACTACTTTATAATGCTAAAAGTGATGAGAAAAAAAATAATTAAATTAAATTAAATTTCGTAGGAAAAGAAAAAGAAGAGAGAGAAAAAAAATGTAAAAAGAATTCATTACATTAAAATAAATTTCGTAAGAGAAGAAAAAGGAAAGAGAAAAATTGTAAAAAAAATTAAGTACATGAAATTAAATTTCGTAAGAAAAGAAAAAGAAGAGAGAAAAAATTGTAAAAAGAATTCATTACATTAAAATAAATTTCGTAAGAGAAGAAAAAGGTAAGAGAAAAAAATTGTAAAAAAATATTATTACATTAAATTAAATTTTGTAGGAAAAGAAAACAAAGAGAGAGAAAAAATTGTAAAAAGAATTCACTACTTTAAAATAAATTTCCTAAGAGAAGAAAAAGGTAAGAGAAAAAAATTGTAAAAAAAATTAAGTACGTGAAATTAAAATTTGTGACAAAAGAAAAGAGAGAAAAAAAAATTGTAAAAAAATGATTTAGAGACGAGACGAATTTCTTAGCATACCATGGATCCACCGTGCGGGCGCCGGGTCCATAGCGTTGCAGAGGAAGGAACCATAGCAGTGCCCGGGACTTGTGACCCAGGTGTAGGCTTAGGAGTTCCTGTAGAGGTATCACTCTATTGTTGTCTCTGCTATTCTCAGTATCATTAGGTGTATTATTTGCAGCTGTAAATTAAAAAAAAAATACTTAGAAACCATTTACTGTTTTAAAACTAATAATATTCACTATAATAGGCATAGGACATGAATCCATGTAAAGAGAAAACTTTCAGTGCCATTTTAAGAAAATTGCACAGACAAGTTTTTAATACAATAATTTATTAAAATAAAGATTAAACCTCACACACACCAACACCAAATGATATACATGTGTGCATTTTACTATAAAAATGTGTCAAAGTGTTTTCATGACAACCATGATAGCACCAATATAGCAATGTTTTTGCACAAAGGCTTAAAAATTTGAATACAGATTGCAATAAGCCTATATTACCCAAATCTAGAGATTTATTGACTAATTTTGACCACTCTGTTGTCTCTAGTTACTAATTAATGTTGAAATTTAATTTATTGGTTTATATCTTATTTCAATTTTAAACCAATTAATTAAATTTGAATTGACTAAAATATAAATACTATTTACAGGGTTAAAGTAATAAAGCAATATCTGTACATCTAGATGGCGGGATCTTTTTCCTTCCACTTTGCCCGTAATCACAATCTTCTCAAGGTTGTCATCTTTCATTGTCTCCCGATGCGTTTTAATGATGATGAAGAGATTGGTTTTATTGGTGACAGTCGAGTGTTACTTTGTTGGAATACTTTTTGAGTGTGGCAGATAAATAGGAATCTCTCTCAATTGAAAGGTTACTAAAAGAAAATTTATTCTCATTCAAACTGAAGAGAGAGAGAGAGAGAGAGAGAGAGAGAGAAAGAAAGAAAGGGAGAGACGACTCAGTTTAATTATTATCAATTTCTTCTAAATAAAATTATTTTATTTTTCTAGTCGTCTATCGTACGTTCCTAATTTACATATTTATATTTCTTTCTTTTTATCCTGTTGACGTTTTCTAGAAAATGCTTATATTAAACAGTTAATAAGAGGCAGCAAGAATATGCAATAGCAACTATGAATAACTCATTTTACTTTTCAGTATATTATTGGTGTACACAATTGGCAATATTCCAGAATCTTTACACTCAGTTACTCATTACTTTATATAAACGAATTATTTTGGAGCAAGATTTTCAATTTATGCTGCCATTTCAATGCCTGGTACCCTTCGATCCAGTTAAGAATTGGTCACGTTACTTGATGATGTATGGCATGCAGACGTATTGTAGTAAGTAAACTTTTTTTTAATTTAAATAAAAAAGGCAAAGACCTTGTCTGTCTGGATGCACTTGAGTCAAGTGGTTTTAGTTCTGAAGCTATATGCCTAACTTGATGGATGAACTATTATATCACTGGTTTTTAGGGTTCCATAGTACTGTAGTACCAAGTAAGTTTCCTTGTAAAGAATCCTTATAATTTCGCTCTGACCGTTCGTCCGTTTGTCTGCCCGTCCCCCCCCCCCCCTCCTCCCCCTCGCCTCCAAGCGAGAGCTCCACGATCTATGCAATAAAGAATAATACCATTTTGTTCTGGAAGTTGCTTTGTTAAACGAGTATATGGAACAAAGAGCAATGCAATCTGAATTGCAATGCGATCCCTGGTATCGTGTTCCCTCATCTGTGTATTGGTATCTTCGTGCCGGAGCATAATCGGAAAACAGATTTCTATGATATACCTAGGAGATAGGATCAAGTATATGAATTTTCATAATTCCCTTGTTATGTATGTATGAAATTTGTATAATTTCTCCGTTTAAATGGCGGCGTCGTCAGTTTATAAACGCTCGCAGTTATGTAAAATGCCGAAGGCAAAATGTATATTGCCGTGATATTGATACTCAACTCAGTTAAATGTTTAAACGTAATGCATAATGCCATTGCAATATATATTTTGCTTTAGGATGGGCAAACCCTTTGAGCCGGTTAAAGCCGGATTTTTATTTATTAATGTGCTAAATATATTTATTATATAAATATATGTAAAGATGCAATACCCTAACAGCCTTTTAAGTGCATAAATAGCTTGGAATGATTTATTAATTTTAAAATACATAATTCTAATGAAAATAAAGTTCACTGCAGTATTTTAATTTTCTTAAAATCCTTTTATAAATTGCACTCGTATTATAAAAATTAAAAACGTTTATAAATATATTTTTTAATAACCTCATTTTAGTTATTATGCTAAATAGATATAATGCTACTTACCGCTGATAAACTTGCGAGCTTTTATATTAATTAATGGAGATTACTTTGTATGAAGTCTAGGGGTTGTTGCAAGTTTATTACGCAGACCAAATCGCGGGTAACAGCTAGTACGTAATATCCTTGATACGCGTACTGGATGAAACATATAGGATACGTATATACGGAGTTGATCATTAACTCGCCTTCAGTCTAGCGAACTTCCTCGTTGAACGTATTAAGCGAGCTTCAAAACTTCGGTCTTAGCTGATAATGCGTCCGCTATATATAATTTTGTTTTGTATCAACGCCAAAGGATTAACAGATCCTTCATAATGAGTACGACAGAGTGCCCGAATTAAGCCTTCGAGGACTTAAAAGTTTGCTCAAAAATTATTACTCATTACCTCAGAGTTTATCTCTTTACAAATCTTAAAGAAATACGTATTATTTAAACAACAATTTATGCTAAAAATGTTTAAAGATAAGAAGAGTTTATAAAAAATCAAAGTTTCTAAAGAAATTTTGAATTTGTAAAATAAAACGCAATAGTCATAACTATCGCTTACTTTAGACGGAATGAATATACATATATAATTTATATATATGTTAGCAGACACGGAAGTTGGGTTACATTCTATTATCCTATAATATTATTATATATATATATAATGGGAACGGGACCCGTTCCCGTTATATTAAAAATAATTTTACTGCCTGCCTTCTGCTCCGGGGGTCGTGGGTTCGATTCCCACCTTGAGTCTGGGTGTAATATCCATATGTATGTATTTATATATTTCTAAAAAAAAATATTTGTGTATAACAGGCGGCTGTTAGTCGTGAGATTGTAGAGATTGTGAGGGTACCGGGGATGACGTCAGATGGCAATCGGCCATCTTCACTGGCCCCACAGCCACATCCTCTACAATCTAAGCGGACCCTGGTACTTAACCGGGATAACGCTAGGAAGAAGTATAGAGAAGAAAGTTGTAGAATGAAAAGAGAGAGAGTTGAGTTATTAGACTTTAATACAGACAATAAAATTGTTTGTAACTAAATTCTAAAATAATCTTGTTTCTATTAGTTAGTTGCTTTTAAAACTGAATCAAATTTATCATTGATGCTTAATGTGTTTCGAAGTAAAAAGTAAAGCAATATTTAAACAAAGACGCTTAGAATTGTTGAAGGAACAATAAAGTTATAATGATTGTGATTTATTTCTGCGTCTTTGTTGTTTTAATTAATGACCAGGTAAGAGTGCAGGTTGATGAAATAGGACGAAGAGATCTGGCGAAACGTAAAGACTGATGACGTCATCAAAAATGTTTTTATTTTTATTTTAGCGGTCATCAATAATTGTGTCACACAGTTAAGGGGGGTAGGGAATATCACCAAAGTGTGACATTGTGTGACAATTTCAAAAGATTTGGGACGTGTGAACTAAAAATGTTCGAACTAAAAACGAAACTGCTGGTTTCTTTTAATTACTCATGATAAATGCATAAAATTGAAAAATATTTGATGTCACATCAAGGGGGCAGGCAGGCAAGGAGGCTTAGAAAATGTGACAACATTTGACATGGACGGCGGTGGGTATAAGTTGTATGATACTAAATAAAGAAATAGCCTATTTTACTATATTTGTGTAACGTAGCTCATGTTACGTATATTTTGATTCTAAAGATGTCTAATGGCGGCTCCTCATTAGTACCGTGAAGCTCCGTTAACAGGCGTGAACGATAATGTGGACGGTTTTCACGGTGTTCGTGCGTTTTCACGCGTGGTCTCCGATCAGAGTCAGTATTTTGTCCCACGCCAAAGGACTCGTATCACTTTAGCGCGGCGTGTAATTAAATTTCGCCACTGGATTCAATACTATAATTTATTATACTAATATAATTCTGATTATTGCATCTTTATAGAAAGTCTGAAATGCAATTATTATTAGTAATATAGACAATTCTATATATAATAAGGCAATTCAAAAGTTCAGCAAGCAGCATTTTCCACGTCTATTTTGCGGCAAGTTCCATGAACGACTGTCAGCATCCCGTGAATGTGGAGGGCATGACCTGTGCCGTGAAATCGCGGAGTGAATTTACGACAATAATGTGTAGCCGCCATAAGATTGAGAATATATTTAGGCAACCTTATTTTTTTATTTTTAGTATACTTACAATTTCGTCCTTTTGTAAAGATAACTGTTTTTGGTCTAGCTCTGTACTATTATGGCGAGGCATATTTTCGCAACTATTAATATTGGGTGTGGAATATTGAACTATGTCTAAAAACTTTAGAATATTTCCAGCCACATCGTCTAAAGCTTTATTAAGTTCATCGTGGAGTTCATTAAGCGACGAGTAATCAAAAGTCCTTAATTTTTGTTTTACTTCTGTTAAGGATTTATTCTGAAAAAATAAATTATACTTAAACTCGATGATTTTTGTTTCAAACTGTTTTATCCTAGGCTGGACAAAGGTCTCCAACAGTTATAATTATCTTTGGCTAGTAGAATCTAAACATTTTTTAACTTTCGAAATTCGTCGGAAAAAAGAAATTTAATAGACAATCAATATATGCAAATGCTGAATTCTACTGTCTTTGGGAACCTAATATGTATAACAGATAAATAAGATAAAACGTACTAAGTCAGTTATCATGCCATAAATCATATTATTTGCGTACATTCTAAATCTGAAATCTGGTAGTCGGGTAGCATATTGCAGAACAGGGTATGCGTTGTAGAAATCTAAGCATCCATACACAGATTGGGTCTTGAACACTTCCAGACTCCCCGTATAGTGTAGCTTACGGATTTCTGAAATGTATTGAATCGGTTGAAATTGACTACGAGGAAATATTTTTTTAGAATTGCTCCTTCATTTAAAAATCGCTTAAAGAACTTGACCAAATGCAAAAGTTTTAAAGCAATTTTCAATGTATATAAGGCTGGTATGAAAATATATTTAAAAACGACTTACTGATTTCATTGATTGAGTCCTGAAATTCTGCAATAGAAGGATTCATAAGTCATTTAATTATATATATATATATGTCAATTTAGTATATTAGGTATTAGATACTATATTCACGTCGAAAAAATTTTCCCGGAATAGACAAGAGAAATGCAATGAAATTTGAAATATATATATTCCTAAATAAAGAAATATATTAGCTGAGATTATTAAATTGCTTAAGTCAGGTTTAAATTTAAAGTTTAATAGTATATGAAATACCTTCTCCACTTTTGCTATCGCTAGGTATATCCCCCATAGTGATTGCCACACCACAATATCTGCCAGCAACTTTATAATCCAACATCGATACTTCAAAAAGCGGACACAATATACAAAAATCTTCTACCATCCATAAATTGTCCTTAACAAAATGAATGAATGATGAAATTATTATTAGAGTTCCATTGCAAAGATCAAGCCTCTCAAATAAATAAAGAATAAGAAAAATGACAAGATCATGGTAGAAACAAAGAGACTATTTTTAAAATATATGTACTGCTACATACATTTACATGAAAAAAGTTTTTACAAATTTAATGCGCCCAAATCCAATTGGGTCATTTATACATAACATTAGCAGATCCGGGTGACGTTTCTTGACTGATTTCTGGCCAGAGGAAAGGTCCAGTAGGAACGTCTTCTATTGGAAATATACCGAAGTAACGACAGCTCTGCATTATTTATTATTTTAAAATATTTTCTTTTCTATTGAGTTTTCTTATTTTATTATATAATAAATCAGTTAGGAGTCAGGCCAAGTCAGGCCAGCCGATTTTGAGTTATAGCGATAAAAAGCCTGTTTTAGACTACGTAGTGACAGCAGTGTCATCAGCCAGGTCCAATTTCTCTGAAAAATGTTTACGAACTCCTCACAAAATATCATCCAAGTCGATCCAGCCATTTAGGAGGATTAGGGCTACAAAGGCAAGTACAGTCGATTTTTCTAAATAAAGATGAATCAGTTTATCTAAGGAAGAGAAGTTAATTTTAGCATGGCGAGATCTCGATTCAAACAGTTTTATTTATATAGAGGAGGCTAAAAATTCAGGTGCATTTACTGTTAGGATTTGTGCAACTGGTTCCACTGTGACGCTTCTAATTGGCTGATCATAATATGGGACAACAGTTCTGAGAGCTACAAGTAGTGCTCCTCGATGATAAGGTCCATCTTCCCCGGTCGCAGCCAGAGTTCCCGTGAACGATGTACCGTACATGTGGAGAAGCGATGGACCAAAAGTTGGTAAAAAGCCTGAAATTATATAACAAAAGAAGAATATATAACATAAGAAAAAATAGGTTTCATTAGATAGACGTATTTTCGCAACGAAATCCAACTTTAATTAAAACGACAAGTGGCACTATTCGTCTTCTAAAAATTGGGCGTAAGCGACGCAGAGAGTGCCCGCTGTAGTTTTAAACTGCGCAGTTTTATCGATACGTGTGTATGAAAAATCATTGTCGATTAAACTGCACAATTTTTTGCAACGATTTAACTGAACAGTTTTTTCGTGACATTTTATCGATACGAGTGTGGTATTAGGCGGCCCGATATCTGTGGCGGTAAATCTTATGAAAATTTTAGCGATGTTATGTTAACATCTAGTGCGCACCTCACAGTATGCGAAACACACACACTAGTAAATTAAACGTCCGTGTCATGCTATCCTCGATTTAAAAATAATTTATTTGCACTCAGTACTTAAACGGAGGAATATCAAATATTTTAGTGGTAAATATCCTCAAACTTCAAAAACATAATCACCGTTTTCTCCATCATGAGATATTTGAGCCAGTTTCAAATGAGCACAGGCCAAAACACGGTTGAAGCACCCCTCACCGGAACAAACTTCGAAGCGGATAAAGTGGCTCATGTTAGGAAACATTTCTACCATAGATATTAGCTCACTGTACATAGGGTTATTGCTTCTGTGGACTATAGCGGTTTTTGCCTGAAAATAACAACTTGCATTTTATCTGACTAAGATTAGGAGATATATGTAATTATGAAAATCGCATTTTACACGTTTCAAATTCTGCGTGTGACTTTTAATTAACTATATTTTTTGGACAATGATTGTGCTGATAATATGGTATGAGTAACCCGACTAGCCTTCTTTTTAATATTATGTCTTTAACCACTTTTCTATTTATCTATAGCAATCTTAGACACCTTCGTCTAATCCAATTATAATAGAATTTTCATTGGTAAATTTGATCTACCTCGGTTTATTTTTAAATGATAAAAATTTAAATTATTAGTAGAAATACAAATAATCTTCAATAATTTAAATAGATCGTATTCTTATTTTTGTGCATAATCTATGAAGTGAACTAGATGGCTAATTGACTGGCTATTTTGTTGTAACCAAAATTTAAGCACCATTTTAATATTTTTGAAATAATTTTATCTCACCAAGTAATTACTAAGCTCGGCGCTCGATAACTATCTTTTTCTTGTTGATCAATATATAAAAATAGCAAGTAATAACATTCAATTAAAACGTTTGTTTTGTTTTTACTTTAGGCATGACTAATTAATTGCCTGTTTATAAATAGAATACATAAAGCCTTTATAACGTTTACGCTTTCTCCATTTTGTCATCAAACGCTATTTTCATATTTATTTCCGTATTACATTGTACGAGAAGACTGTCGAATATCATAACACGTTTTCGTGCAAAATATATTATTATAAAAATACTCTTTGAACTTCCTCCGTTACTTTTTGTAATTAATCCTACCGGGAAAACAGACGGAAAACAACTTTCAACCGTTCAGACTTTTATAAACACTTCCTTAACAGGTATTCAAAGTTTTAATTGATCAAAGTCGAAAAAATAAATTCAAAACAGAAAATCGACAAAAATTTGACATAGACAATTTGTACTTACGTAAGTACACTACAATATAATTATTTATTTATACTAGCAGATGAAGTTTGAATTACCAGGTTATAATAAGTTTGGGAAATAAATATTTTATTTAGAAATCAGTCACAGATGTTTACGACTCAAAAGTTTCTTGCACAAGATATAAGAACAAGATAAACTATTCTAGGAAGCTTTACAAGTTTGTAAAATATTTGCTTAATTAAATGCAGAACTGGGAATCTTATACATCCACGATTCAACTGTTTCGTTTGCAATTTGGTTCAGTGATTTTGTTCTGCTCCTAGACGGGGCGGGCGCGGTGCAGTGAATTATGCTCTATTGTTGTTCATAGTAAACGATGGTCCACTGTACATCATTAAGCTACGGCTTGGGAAACGGTTTACCAGAGAAAAATGCTCTGCGGAGCTTAAAATATGGGCTATTTCATGAGGTTGTTTTATTAGGCGGTTTTCCAGTTATAATTTTTGTTCTTTGCTTTTATGATTTACCGCATTAATACAGGGTAGAATAAATTGAATGCATTTCTGTTCGTAGGTTTAGTTATGTTTAATTGGTGGATAGTTTGTGGTCAGTCTTTGGGTCCATATAAAGTGACCAAGTCTATACAATGTAGCATTGAAATTTGAAGTAAAAAAGTAAACCGCGCTTAGTATCAAGGCTCCAGTTTATTTGAATTTAAAACAGGAATTCTATTCTCTATCTAAATTTTATATTATCTAAAATGTTTTGCAAATCTAATTGTAATAGTCAGATCCGATGGATGTACAAAAATAAAAGTAAAAGGGTCGAAACAAGAAACATTTTGTAAACATCTTTTTATGATTTGGATTATTATGTAAAAGTTTACTTAATTTACTGTTTAGAGTTGCGCAAAATTTTTCCTACAAGTTTATTACCTTTGCCTGTAATTAGGTCTAAGAAAAAACAATTTCGTTGAACTGAGGTTTGTTATGTTGAGGTTACGTTGGTCTAAAATTTGTTATAAAGAGGTAAAAGAATAGTTTTACGTCGCGACATTAATCAGATACTATAAGATTAAGAGTTATATATTGGTGAGAACTTTATATAAAGCTTTTGGGTTGACAAAATTCGTTAATTAGAGGTATGAATACTTTTTCTGGATAGTTGCAAATTCGTTATAAAGAGATTTTTCGCAAAAAATGATCGCATTGTAAAGGTTTTATATTGAGTCTTATGGACAATTCAAGGGGATCACGAAGAATTTGTTAAATCGAGGAAGTCGTTATACTGAGGTACGTTGTATTAAGGTTGCACTGTATATCGGGCCGTTAACACCTACATTTGCCTAATATTATTTATGGTCATGTGTTATTGCAGTGTAATGTACTATAATTACCGTTACATGAATGATATATGAAGCGTTTATGTAAAGTCTGATGTTGCAACATTGACTTTAAATTACGGCGTAATATATCATGTAAATTGTATAATTTACGATGCAAAGGCAATGTGTAAAAGGTACTTTGTATCACACTTCCATTTACAATACAACCTTTTTATAACAAGGCTGAAGGGAATTAGATATTTTGATTTGTCACTATGAGGTTTATTTTTTTAATATCTTCTTCTTCCTAGCGTTATCCCGGTTATGTAACAGGGTCCGCTTAGATTGTAGAGGATTTGGCTGCGGGGCGAGTTAAGATGACCGATTGCCATCTGACGTCATCATAATTTTACTCGAATTTTACTAAGAGAGAATGTGTCTGGAGCAAACACGTAAACTATATCGACCTTATGTCTACACAAAAAAATGTGTTTACTTAATGTCGCAGTATCTCTTTATGTTTTAACTCTCGCCACACGTTTATATGTACTTAAGTATTCGCGAAAAGAATTCAAAAATTCAAGTGTTAAACGATTTTATAATGGGAAATATTCTAGTAAACATTTATAATAATTTTACCCCAAGTTTATTAAAAGGAAACGTGTCTGGAGTAAACACTTGGACTGTGTCGACCTCATTTCAACACAAAAATTTGTGAGCACTTAATGTCGCAATATCTATATAAGTTTTTACTCTCACTGCATGTATGTATGTACTTGAAGAATTTAACGATTCAAGTATTAAACTATTTCATAACGGAAAATATTCTGAGAAACACTAATAATAACGGATTTTACTAAAAGATAATGTGTCTGGAGTAAAAACGTAGACCTCATTCGTACACAAAAGTTTGTGTTCACATAATGCCGCATTTTCTATTTAATCATTACATTTAAGCTTTTCCTCGCGCTACAATAACTGAAGCGTGTGATGATTCACAATTTCGACGCCATTCTCCTTTGTTATCCTCTATTTATTCCCTTATAATATGCAAATAGATTGGTTTGGTATTAATTACATAAAGACTTTCTAGACACTTTATCTAGAAATTTCATCCTTCCAGTAAAGTAAAGTAAATTCCATAGCTGTAGTATTGTTTATGAAAAGTAACCAGTTTTTATTTCTTAAACTAGCAGATGTAAGAACAATAAATATATGAAAATAAGTGGGAAAATAATTTAAAAAAAAATAGATTCCATTTTAGCGTGATGATATATAACCTGTAGCCTTCTTCGATAATTAGGCTTTCTAACGCTGAAAGAATTTTTCAAATCGCACCAGTAGCTCCTGAGATTAGCGCGTTCAAGTAAACAAACAAACAAACTCTTCAGCTTTATATATTAGTATAGATTACGCTAAAAATTACTTTCACGAGTGTTTGCAAAAAATCTAAGTGAATAAACGAACTTTGAATTTGAATTTAATGTGACTAATATTGTCCAGTGTAGTTAAGCTTTTTATTAAAAGCTTTGTTAATAAAATTTTATTCGCATTGTAAATTATCTTTAATAATGCAACTAAATAAACCTAATGCCGAAGCGACATAGCTTAATTTAAATGATCATTTCAATGATGCAGTGTGGCCGGGAACTTTGTGTAGCTGCGCAAAGTTTTGTAGAACTTTGTAGACTTCAAGGACAAATATATACAAACACTTTGAGCTATGTCAGACTCCGGCATAATGAAAATTAAAAAAATGGTCCGCATGGAAGCCCACGCTTACAAGATGGGTATTTAAAAATATATATTTAATGAATTTGCGTCAAACAAATTGGGTGTAATGCGAGCGTATAAATCTTATTACAGGATTATGAGCCGCCATTTTTATCTCGTATTTTGTAAAAGCCGATTGAGTTGGAGCAAAATTTGCGAAACGTCCATCGCGACGTCGAATTAAATTACGGAAACGCGGCCTCTTTAAACAAATTACGAAAATTAATTATACAGACAGCGCGTCTAAAATATCCTTTTCTTTTCAGCATATTATTAATGTTTATAGTCCGATGTAAATATTCGTCGAGTTTTAAAAAATAATAAATAATTGACTTTTTCATTAATCCTTAAGACTTTATACACGAGAGAGCCGTTTTTTTAACTCTAGTATCTGTTTTTCCATCAATACGACCGAGATATATTATAAAAAATTATTAGCGTTATCTTAAAGCTTATTAATTGTTTTTTTTTTTTATAGCACGTTGTGTACATATTGAATCTAGAAATTTTGTCTTACTTGGCAAGACACTTTAATAATTATTAATGTAGAGAGATTTTAATTAATGAGGAAGGATTTCTTATTCTATACCATTTAATATTAAAGATATAAAGGGCAACCAAATAAAAAATAACATTAATAAATGTTTTATAATTAAACTAGCGGACCCAGCAGACGTTGTCTTGCCCAAACGTTGGGTTACTTACTATTTACTACACTACTACTACGTTGGGTTACATTCTATTATCCTGTAATATTATTCCCCGTTCCCGTTCTCATTCCCGTTCCGTTTCCATTCCATTTCCTTTTCGCTTTCGCTTTGCCATTTCTTTTTTTTTATACAATTCTTGTCCTAACAATTGACGAACAAGAAATTATCCAATTTGGTGCAGTCGTCCGGGAGTTATGCAATCTCAGAATTCTTTGAAAACTTTGAGATTATCAATATTACTTTCACAGCCTTTTTAAACATATATAAAAAAAACGCAGACCAAAAAAGCACCTCCCATTTTTCAAAGTCGGTTAAGATACGCAATCTCTAAAGTTTACCAAACATATAGTCCAAAAAAGCACGGACCGTTTTTCAAAGTCGGTTAAGATACGCAATCTCTAAAGTTTACCAAACATATAGATAGTCCAATAAAGCACCGCCCGTTTTTTAAAGTCGGTTAAGATACACAATCTCAAAGTTCTCTGGGAAAGTACAGCACGCAGTCAATGAACCATAATATCATTTGCCGCGAAGAAACTTTCAATTAACTCCATAAACGATGTAACAATAAAAGAGATACTTTTCAGAAACCGGTTTGATATAACAAAAATTGTAATGGCGCCTTTTATTTTTATGTATATACTAGTGGATCCGGCAGACGTTGTTCTGCCCGAACGCCGGGTTACTTACTACAGGGCAACCTCGACTTAACAAATCGGAGGGGAACAAGAAAATATTCGTTATATCAAGTAATTCGTTGAACTGAGGTTTGTTATTTTGAGGTTAGGTTGGTCTAAAATTCGTTATAAAGAGGTATAAGAATAGTTTTACGAACAAAAGCGTGTCGAAACATGTCGCGACATGAATCACATACTATAAGATTAAGAGTTATAAATTAGTGGGAACTTTATATAAAGGTTTTTGGTTTACAAAATTCGTTAATTAGAGGTATGAATTTTTTTAACATCAAATATAGAAAGAAAGAAAGAAACAGCGTTTATTCAATCATTGTGAAAAAGTAAACAACATGACATAATATATTAATAACCTAAAATAAACACGAGATACGAGACTAAATTTTTAATATCATATACATATAAATGAATAAAATAATTTTAATGTCAACCTGCGTAGCAATCTGAATATATTTGTATATTTCAGAGTAAAATGGTCTTCTATGTCAAATATCGAAAAAGCATCGAACAATTGTTCCAGTCCGTTGACACTTGACACTGAATACTTCGCGAAAGACATAAATCGTAATTAATCTTAACATTTTAATTTATACACGTAATAATAAAAATATTGTAATGGACAATCACATACACAAATGTTGTTTTTATAATATATAATGTACTTAAGATCGGCAAAGAATTTCAATTTATGAAGAGTTTTAAGTTATAAAAAAGGAAAAGGTAGAAGAAAGACCTAAGACAAATATTTGTAACATTAAATAAGTTGTTTATATAATAATAGATGATACAAAGAAAATTTATTTTATCGATATACAAAGGTTAACATGTTAAAAAAGGAAGTACAAAAAATTTAAAATCTCATTTAGTCCATCGAAACGTTACAATTTTTGGACGTATCGATGGAAAATTGTAAGAAAGATTTTCTTTATTTAATAGTGAAGGTGGTGCCCTCGGCACAACTATTACTTGAAGTTAATGAACTAATTTTTCAAGTCGTCAATCTCTAGTAAAACTAAATAAGTAACGCTTTTAGATACGTTAACGCTGACGAGATTGGACTCCATTTATATGTTTTAACTAAGTATTTCATTTAAGTCAATACTAGTGCCCTCTCAAGATACCGTCGCCAACCGTTAAATGATTCCTGTAACGCTTTTAGATACGTTAACGCTGACGAGATTGGACTCCATTTATATGTTTTAACTAAGTATTTCATTTAAGTCGATACTAGTACCTTCTCAAGATAGCGTCGCCAACCGTTAAATGATTCCTGTAACGTTTTTAGATTTGTTAACGCTGACGAGATGGAACTCCATGTAGGTTTTAACTAAGTATTCAATTTAAGTCATTACTAGTGCCTTCTCCTGATACCGTGGTCAACCGTTAAATGATTCCTGTAACGTTTTTAGATATGTTAACGCTGACGAGATTGGACTCTGTGTATGTTATAATTAAGTATTCGATTTAAGTCGATACTAGTGCCTTCTCATGATACCGCGGTCGACCGTTAAATGATTCCTGTAACGCTTTTAGATATGTTAACGCTGACGAGATTGGTCTCCGTGTATGTTTTAGCTAAGTATTCGATTTAAGTCGTTACTATTGCCTTCTCCTGATACCGTGGCCAACCGTTAAATGATTCCTGTAACGTTTTTAGATATGTTAACGCTGACGAGATTAGACTCCATTTATATGTTTTAACTAAGTATTCGATTTAAGTCGATACTAGTGCCTTCTCATGATACCGCGGTCGACCGTTAAATGATTCCTGTAACGCTTTAGAAGATGTGGCTGTGGGGCGAGTTAAGATGACCGATTGCCATCTGACGTCATCCTCGGAACCCCCACGATCTCTACGACCTCACGACTAATATCACAAAGTGACTATAATCGGGTCGCACTGTTTTACGTGCCTTCCGAAACACGGAGGAGGACGGATATCAAATATAAACCAGCGCAAGTATGGGTCACCCACCTATCACCGGGTCGCAGCAACAGCAACATGACCTAGCGATCGACTCAAATACCGACCACTGATTAGGCCACGATCTCCTCTGTATTAATTTCGTAGTAAAATACTTCAAAACATTTTACTTTAAAATTAATATAGTAAATGCTCATCAAGTTCATTTATAAAACGTAAAAAGATAAAGATGCAGAATATTGTAACAGTTAATGAATTTGTTAATCTAATAACAATTAAACAGCAAATAAATTAATTTCATTTCAATGGCAAGAATCTGGTTTAAGATACTTTACGTAGAAGCCATTAGCATTGATATATCTCAAGATCCTGTTCAAATGGTTTTAAGTTAATAAAAATTCATAATTCAACTAACGCTACAAAGTTCTTCCAACATTCAAATAATTGTTTTCTTAATAGATGTCTAATATTGATTTACCTGCACCGTTACCTCATTATTGATTTAGGTGGGAGAAGTTTGGTATAAAATAAGGCCTGGTATACACAAAGGAATTTGCCACGGAATTGCAAGATTTGGGGCGAAGCGAATGTTGACTATTGTCCAATTTTAATCTGGGTTCCGAGGATGACGTCAGATGGCAATCGGTTATCTTAACTCGCCCCACAGCCACATCCTCTACAATCTAAGTGGCCTCTAGTATTTAACCGGAATAACGCTAGGAAGAAGAAGAAGAAGGACGTTGTCGATTCGATCACGCACCATGTGTTAAGAAATACATAGCTCATGTGTTGACAATTTTTAGGCCGGCCGTCGATTAGACCCCAGGCCATAACCGTAAAAGTTAACAGGCACCCAAACTTGGATAAAGGGTAATAAATTCGCGACCACCGCGCCCCACCTGACCTTAATCTATTTTGTTTGGAACATCGTGACCACATTACATGAATGACTCTAACTTAATATACGGAACCACTCACATGAGCCTACCGTTTGAGAAGTTTGACTTCGTTCGATGCTGAAGTATATTTTATTTTAATACCTGAAAACTCCCATTGTATTTTATTATGTAATTACGATTAGGAATCCCTTAGCAAAAATCGACGACGAAACAGAATAATAATTAAAATAAATAAATCCTAGAAACACTCCTGCAAAATTTACAAATTTTTAAAGAACCACTTAAAGGATTTTTTTAATATATTATAATTAAACATTCTAGGTATTCTAAAGCTAACGGTTTGCATTCAAAGCAGACTGGGATATTATTATAAATTATATCAGCGTGCAAAAACAAGGGCTGCCAAAGTAAATCTGAACTAACAACTCCTAACTGGTAGTTAAATTTATACTGGAAATAGAAAGTTTAATTGTTATTCCCGGATTAAAGCAAAGTAGTTTAGTTTCTCATGCGTGTCATGGATTTCCGCAAAGTAACGCCTTATTCTATCAATTATTTACAGCATACTTCTCTTAACACGTAATATTTGTATAGATTATTCTAAATAATTCAGGGTTTCACTTAGTTCATCATTTTTCTGCAAATATTATGCAATTTAAAGTTACTGATAAGGATTTATTAAAATCGTCATAAGTTTTTACAAACTTTCCGTTTATTTTTGTGTGTTTGTATGTTAATTGATATACGGATTTAGCTGCTGAAAGTTCTTTAACTGAACTAGATTAATATTTATGTATTCATATTCCAGGTTTCGTGCTTAGATGACGTCTGTGGAATGTTGCCGTTCATGCGCCGGCGACGTCCAGATCAGCTTTATCGGGCGTGGACGTCGTTGTTTGTGCATGCAGGATTGCTGCATTTGGCTGCCACTCTGGCACTCCAGTGGCTCTTCATGAGAGATCTAGAGAAGATGGCTGGCCCTGTTAGAATAGCGTGTATATATTTGGGTAGTGGCGTTGCTGGGAATATGGCGTCATCTATTTTCGAGCCCTACAGAGCTGAGGTAATTAATTATTCGTACTATCTTCACAAAAAGAAGGGGATTGATAATTTGGCTGTATGTTCATTTTTAGTATACTATGTTACGCGTTACTTCGCCTTTTATGAACCGATTTTCATGAAACTTTTTTTGTTTGATGATACTTCAGAGGTATGGTCTAAGAATAAAAAAAAGTCAGTCAGTTGGTGCCATAGGTTCAGTAGGTAATCTATTTGGCTTGGACCGACTTCAACACATTAGTAGGTGTCTAAATATACTATTTAGACACACAAAAAATTAGTACTTTCATACGAAAGTACTAATTATTTTTTGGTTTAAAGTTCCTTGGCGTTTTTGAAGGCGGTTTTATATATATTTAAAAATTATTCATCTTTACTCTTACATCAATTTTATGAGTATTTGAATCTATTTTATGAAAGAATATATAAGTATGAAATTTTATTCGGTACTGTAAAAATGTTTTTTCGATTTGAAAATCAACTGATGTATTTACTCAAAATATTTGTTATTTCAGGTTGGACCGGCAGGATCTCATTTCGGACTATTGGCGTGTTTAATAGTGGAAGTAATTGGTGCGTGGCCACTCCTAAAACATCCAAGACGAGCTATTCTAAAGCTGGTAGGAATAGCGATAGCGCTCTTCCTTCTGGGTCTTCTGCCCTGGATTGACAATTTCGCTCACGTGTTCGGGTTCGTCTTTGGGTTTTTGCTTTCGTATGCGTTGCTGCCGTTCATAACTTTTGGACCTTACGAGAGACGGAGGAAAATCGTGCTCGTGTGGGTGTGCCTCGTGTCGGCCGCGGCGATGTTGTGCGCGTTGATAGTGTTGTTTTACGCTGCGCCGGCGTACGAGTGCACGGTGTGCGCTTACTTTACGTGTTTGCCGTTCGCTCCGGACATGTGCGCGTCACAGGACGTGAGAGTGCGACAGCTGGACGGCGTATGACGGCGCGCGGCCCGGGCGCCCCCGCCGCCGCCGCCCCCCCGCTCCGCGTTCTCCATGCGCCCCTCGCCTCTTCAGGCTTGTCGCCGCGTCGCAACAGCTTAAGGGAGTAACTACATTTATTCAGCTGCGTTCGCGTTTCGCTGGACGATTTTGATTAGACTTCCATCAGCTGCGAATCTATCAGCCGCGTTCAGCATCGGAGTGTACAATGCCGTCATAACGCACGATTGATTTAGCGATTTATGCTGTCTGTTGCTGAAATAGTAAGCTATTTCTAATAGTACAACTCAACATACATAATACGCAATTTTGGCTGTAGTCATTAAGAGGATATTTCGCGTGTATTGCTGAAGCTGGCGGATGGAAGATGGACTAGCGTTGAACGCGTAAGCTGTATAGACGCAGCAAGCTGAATGGAGACTTTATGGAGAAAAGCGTTGAGCGTAATAAACGTAATTACTTCCAAGTCGGACGCGATCAGTTTTGCCTTAACGGCGACGCGAGATTCAACGAGTTAACATTTTACATAATTTTAAATTATAAATAAAAACACTTTAATGGTAATTAAAAGCATTTTATTTCCACCTGTAAGTTTTGTGTCAAATTTGGTAACGTTAAATATACGATGGTGATAATTATGTATAGAGAAAGAGGGCAAAACTGATTAGCTATTATATCGTGGCTTTCACTGCCATTGCCGCCATCCTGTGACTTCGCAGTATTATAAAGCTCAGTTCACGGTTGATGCTCAAAATATGTTTCGACTGCAATAATTCGAATAATCCCCATATATGCGTGAGAGTCGAACAGTGTGTGAATTTCATAACACGGTTTAAACTTTCATTTACACAGCCCGCATTTAGTAATTATATAAGTCTATATATTTTGTTATTTTATTAAACTACTGTACTAGGTATAATAAAGTGTAATCGGTGCGCGGGTTTCAATTAAAAGCATTAATAAGTGACTTTTTCATATTATTAATTAAATATTTAAGATGTTGGCGCTTTTAATTGGACCTTATGGCTATCAACCCTTAATGTGATAAATTACTCGCGTTAAGTACTGAATCGTACTGATGCGTAATGATATTTGTATATACCATGTAAAATATACCTTAACGTAATTCCAACGTATTTATATATAAAAATTACGATCGCTAACCTTTTACGGGAAATTTTACGAGGAGATAATGTTTTTTTTTTGTTATTCTTTGGTTAATTAAGACATCGAGAAAATAGAAATTAAAAACTGAAAAATTAATGTCTATAATGTTTTATTACATTAGTTTTAAAACATATTTGAAAACCTGTTGATTCTTAGTAACATTTTAAATACTCTCTTTCAAATTCAAAACCTTAATGTTGTAAATTATTAACTAATAAGAGTATCATTGTTAAAAGTTAACAAAGAAAATAGTAATGATATAGCTTTGGCACTGTGAAATTTTTTCTTAAAAAATAATGCACAAAAATAAGTATTATTTTTAAATGTTTCTGCCATCCTAAAAACTTCAAAAGAAGGCCTATCGTTCTGGGGCCACTATATTTATGTAATCTTCGGATATTCGTATTTTTTCGATGTGATTAAGAAATTCATACAGATCATCCTCACAGATTTAACAATGCTGTAAAAAAGTGACATTTCCCGTAACAAGGACTAGCATACAAAATTTAGTATATTACTAAATACTGTAAATATTATAAACGAATATTCGGTAAATGTATTCGCTTTTATTTCCATATTAATTGAGAAAATTCCAGTTTAATCTTTAAGTATGACATATGAATTTTAGTTACGTCAATTTACATAGTTATATGACGAAGTCTGCGTAGTAATATATTGTTAATTTATAATGTATGCTAGTATGTTTCTAGCTATGTATCCTTAGGAGTTTTAATTTCTCAATTTATCGATCATTCAAATGTTACGTCAAAAGTTTTATCCATCTGCACCGACATTTTGAAAATATAATAGAATGATAGCAGATGCATGAAATTCCGTACCTATTATCTGACCAAAACGTATATCAGACAAAACTATATTCTTATTAAAACAAGGCGATAATAACCAATTGTAAAGTACATTTCGAATCTTAGCTACACGGGTATACATGAACACAGGTACACGCCTCAAATCGCAAAGCGTTATACGTGTGCTCTCCACTCACTTGATCAAACTCAAGCAATTCATGAATTTAAAATCACTCTATTCCTTTGGTACGGCACTTATTGATAAAAATGTAAACCCGCACATATTAAGATGAACGTCGTGTTGTAACACTTTTGATACTTCGAAAGAATATTTATTTTATTTAGTGAAAGAAAAGTTGATTTAACAAGTATTTTCTTAGACGTCTGCTTGTATGTATGTGTGGATTTGGCACGGTCACATTGAAAACAGTCAACTTATTACGTTATTTTTTATTTGGCTTTAGAATTACGGTGAGCCGTATCGTATTTAAAATGAGCGTGTAATTCAGTATTGTTTTAAGCTGGACATACTACCTAGCGGAATATTACTGTTCTACTAAGTATTGAACTACTACTAACAGATGAAGCTTAATTCCAATGGTGACCTGCATAGGAAATAGCTCGTAATATTTAGAAAATATGAGGCGTGCACTTTGATATTATTCGCTCGCGATACGCATCAAGTTGACATTATTAACAAGCAACAATTTAAAAACGAATGCTAATATAAAAGTCCTAATTACGAGACACTGCGATTACGTGTGGGTTTACCCCAATTATATTGGCATTTTTTCTCACAATTCTGTCACATTTACGTTTTAAAACAGCTTTATTGCAGTTTATTTACGAGTTAAGCAATAAGTTGAACTTTTTGAATGCGATTTATTCAAAAGGTTGTTATTTTTTTTTTAACTAAGTTAGTACTTTTATTATCTCCAATATCTTTAGAATTAAAATTATCTTTGGTTAGTAGATTGTCAAGTTCACATAAAGGATTATAAGTTATCGACATTTTCTTTTATATCGTCGATATGTTTTCTCAATTCATTTTACTATGCGTGCGCGCAATTTTCCTAAAGGGGTGCCGAAAGTACCATGTAAGGATCCTTAAAGGATTAGAAAAATTGAATATTTATTCTATTGTATTGTGAAATATCTATATATTAACATGTGAAACGAAAACTTAACAAACAAAGATTAAATAACTTTTGATCAATCCGTGACTTAAAAGTCAAATTGTTTTTTTTTTTGTAATATCTAGTAAAGCTTTTTAAAGTTTAATTATAGGTAACAAAAGTCTTAAGTATACCCCAAAGTATTCCAAGCGTGTTACAAAAATGAAATAAATTAAAAATAAATGATTTTTTATAAGTAACTTAAGTAAGATTTATTCTATAAAGATTCAATTATTTATTTTGCAGATTTAAAAACCAATTCCTCTAGAATTGCAACATAACGATTGAAACATTAATAACAGTGACATTAAAGGACAAAGATAATAAAAAGTGAGGTTAAGTAATATAAACAACAATGTTAAGTTTCCTAGTTACTGCAAATAAATTGTCTTAATTAAATTTCATCATTTGCCTTAATAAGTAAAAATAATAACGAATAAAATTCAACACTGATTAACGTCTCAGAGTGTAAGATTGT
Organism: Charaxes varanes; assembly: GCA_024363005.1. Taxonomy (NCBI): domain Eukaryota; kingdom Metazoa; phylum Arthropoda; class Insecta; order Lepidoptera; family Nymphalidae; genus Charaxes; species Charaxes varanes. Next base: position 7,386,218 of record JANCMC010009603.1, read on the forward strand.
TTTTCCCGTACATTTCCTTATTCACTGGAAAAGATAAAAAACCAAATGATGAATGAAGCAGGAAGGAAGTTTGACGCACAATTACCCTATAATACGTTAGGTTTCTTCCACATTATAGGAAAACGCGTTGTAACAGTATTCTCGTACAACGCGCTTTTACGGAATGCTCATAATATAATATAATTAATGCGTTATAAGTGCACCGTGTTATAGGGGGTTTTACAGTATTTTAATACGTGATGCAAAATCTCTCGGTAATAGATGTTTCAGTCTAAAAATGCACGCACCTCTGCTATTACTTGCTACGCTTGCTTGTGTATGAGCAGCGTTTTTATTGTAAACTCAACTACGCACTGTAAGCCAAAGATGTTGACGAGCTTATGTGTTTGCGTCTACGCGCTATTTTGTGTGTAGAGGTGAATACTTTGGAGGGGCGTGCATTTTTAGACTGTACGCACTCTACCATTTTACGAATTGCGCGAACGGAGGAGTTGCAAATTTGGCACAATTATCTGAAGGATGGTGTGAAAATGCTAATATTTTCAACCGACTTCAAAAAAAAAGGAAGAGGTCCTCAATTCAATTTTATTTTCTAATGTTTTTTTTATTTTTGTTGATTCAGTACTTTCTACTGGGCTAACCGATTTTGATGGTTCTTCCGTATTTGACCGTTGGTGCTTCCCGTTCCCATTCATCAATCTGGTTCAGATCTGACAATTTAAAGTCGTTTGTTTTTAAAGAAAGAAAGATTATTATAAAATATGCATTTTGATGCAATCTATTTTGTCCAGGCCGACATCCAATGTAGCTATAACTTTCTTTGACTTGATTTTCAAGTGGACACTTACTTTTATAATTAAAAAACATACTTGTGTGAGCTTTTGATGACACAGTCACAATCCTTGCTGGGGTACTGTTCCTAATTCGGGGCAAAAGTAACAAAGTCAATAAGAAATGTGCCAAATGATTGGTGCCAAACTGAGTTTCAAATCCATCTTCAGTCATTCCCTTGGGGCACATCATTATTCCTGCATTATTCACAAGGATATTAATTTGTGGCTCAGTTTCGAGAACTTTCTTTGAAAATTCTTGAACTGATTTTAAAGAGGACAAATCACATTTCTGTATTATAAGACTACCCTTGTCTGGAAGATCTTTGCATGCTTGTTCAATCTCAATCTTAGCAGCTTCTGCTTTTTCAACACTTCTACAGGCCATGATTACTTTAGCACCTGTAAATAAAGAGACCTCATTGTGACTTTAAGATAATTACAAGTCCTTTAATCATTCTAAAGTTTGGTATAAAATTATCAGTATATTCATCAAATGAAGTCTAACTGTTAGTAATAAATTATTACATAAAAATAATTACCGAAAATTTAAAGTCAAGGAAACAACTATTTTTTTTGATTATTTATTTGGGACCTGGCTTCTATTGCTAAGGAAGACCGCTTATTATAAAGGCGCAAAAAGCATCCGTCTTTCTTGATTCTATTAATAAAAGTGGACTTTAAAAAAAAACTGGCAATATTTTACTTTATTCAAAGTTTTAAATAGCTATGAATAAGTTTAAGGTACAGCGATTTAAGATACGCATTACGTAAGGGATGACTCACATAGGTGCATTATAGCCTAAAAGGCAGTCCGCTCCGGATATATCACGTACTATATCAGCTTCTGTCCACACAATGGACGTTACAGTTGTTTTGTAAACATCCGTGACGAACGGCAGTAAGTTCACATACTCCTTAACCGCTTTAGTACATTTCGATATATTAAACGTATTTCCTCTTAAACCAAAGTGACCTAACTCAATTTAATTATTTTAATATTAGTATAATAAATGATAAATTTTATGAAAATACAGGCGACTAATTAGGTAGTTAATTATTTGTTAGCGAGACAAGATGTAAGGCGACTTAAAAATTTGCGTTATCATCGCTAGGGGCTTCGTACTCATTTTCCGATAGGAAAAAAGCGCTATTTATTATTGGATTACTTAATGACTAACACAATGATCCAATAGATTTAAATAAAAATAATACATATCCTTTATTGACGTAAAAGTATGGCGTGAAACATATTCATCACGAGTCCCCAGGGAGCCAGCTCCCACACAAAAATAACTGGATATCAAGAGCCAGTCTTTAGATAAGGTACAGTAGCCACTATACTTATAGTAAGTAGACATTTATATATGTTAAGTTACACTATCTCTATAATATCTAAAAATAAACATTAGCATGCAACGATGTGGTATGTCTAGATGCATGCGTGCGTGCATGAATATTAAATAAAATTAATTAAAAGGAATTCGGCAAATATTTATATTCACTTGTTTATCAAAAACATGTCTTTTTGACCTCTTTCCCACATGAGATCAGTGTGAAGTGGCGGCAATGCTGTCACGTCGAATGATGGTATTGTTGTCGCGTTTCGTTTGGTTTGTGAGACTTCCCGGTGGCCTAAACTCTTCATTAAAGGCCGGCAACGCATCTGCTAGCCATCTGGACGTGCAGATGTCCGTGGGCGTCCGTAGGCACTTAGGTGCCTGCTGCCTGCTCGTTTGCCCCTAACATAAAAATAAAAAATATATTATAGGCGTTAAAGAAGTTAGTCTTTATATTTTAACGATAAAATGACAAAAGAAATAAATTCGTATTGAAAAAAATATAATCGCAAAGATTAGACAGTATTCAAGGCTGTATAAGTATAAATTTACGCTTATTTAGTCTATGCTGGGGAGGAGAACGACGGTACACCATGTTTTACGGCTCTGCCGGAAGCTTCTGTTTAACAGATTGTCTCATGGAGTTTTTGGGTTTTTTCCAAGACGTTTTTATAGCTTTACTTAAATTGCATCTAACCGAATATATTTGAGGTCATCCATAAATTACGTCACAAGAAATTTACGATTTTTGACCCCCTCGCCCCTCATTGTCACAGATTATCACATTTTCTATTCCCGCTCCCCCTTGGTGTGAGGACACAAATTTTCTAATTTTATGCACGTATTAAAAAAAATAAACAACAAAACAGCAGTTTAATTTTTTTTTTCCGATGTTGTTTTGAATTGTTTTCTTTTGACATGGGAACTCACAAGGCTTTTGACTCCTCCCCCGTCACAGAGTGATATTAGTCGTAAGGTTGTAGAGATCGTGCGGGTTCCGAGGATGAAGTCAGATGACAGTCGGTTATTTTAATCCGCCCCACAGCCACATCCTCTGTAATCTAAGCGTACTAAACAGGGGTAACGCTAGGAAGAAGAAGAATAATAAATAATAGTTGTATATATGAAGTTTTTAATGAATAAAAAACTTATCTATTTATTCGTAAGAAAGATATCTTCGTATTTAATTTTATAATTACTGGTTCCCTAGTGTTTATTGCGTACAAAATAAAATGGACTAAAATAACATTTATATAAGAATATATCGTGTACACACAAATATATTAAAGAAAACACGTCATGCAATACAAGATAAGTCACCAAATAGCGCTATTAAAATTAATTCTTACAATTTCAAATTCAACATAAACAACAAATAAATAACATTTAAAAAATAAATTAAATCATTAATGAAATCTTACTTATTCAGATGTAAGTAGTGTTTCCCAAAAAAAATATTATTATATTTTATTTCAAAGACCCACAGGTTGTCGACCCCTGGTCTAATGAAATGATATATTCCTCAACTTTTGTGCTATATTAACTATTGATTTATAAGGGATTAAGTGAAGATTATAACGCGGTCTTATCGCTTATAAAAGAAGTCATCCCAGCATTTATTGTGTTAAAAAAAAAGTGATCGTCTGTAAAGTCGGTTTTCCATCGATAAATTTATGTGTTAACGGCTAACGCATAACGCCAATAGTATTATCATGTGAGAAAGAGGTACTGGTACCCGGACGCGCCGGCCCAATTCGGCTACAAACATGGCGCTACCTCTAATTAAACCTAACGTTTCATCATACAGGATGCATTTCCAAAGGGTGGCCAATTTTGTGTATGAAATTCTAGATACTATTTAAAAATACTCTAATTAGTTCATTGACATAATTTGAAAATATCCCTAAGATTGCGCGATTTATGCGCAACCTAGCACTGACGCACACTAACTCATTTAATTTTACGTATATCGATACGTAAGTACGCATTGTTGAGTTTTATGCTTAGTTGTATGCGTGAAACTTTAAATTATATATGACTTTTTAGTTTTACAGTTATTTTTATTCAACCCTATGTATTGTCAAGACGTTCTAGGTTGTAAACGATAAAATGGTTAAATATCTAAATAAAAGACCTTTTTTTTTCATAAATCGATTATACTACTGATTCTGGAGTCATGTCAAGATTTGGCTACGCTTTAAAATTGCAACCTGTTTAATAAAGGACAAATGGACTAGATGTCTGCAAATGCCAATGGACAATTGTGACATCAAGAAATGGACATCGATAGGCTATTGAGGTCGGGTTTGGTCTTGCCTTTATGGATTTTGGCCCGTACTTCCACCATTGAACAAGCAGTCTTCAGGATTCAAGTTTATTTATTTATTTATTGATTTATTGATTTATTGGTAATCCAACAGCGTTACAAGTAGATTACAAAAATTATACAGAGTAAAACATAAATAAGGCGGCTGATTTGTGAATCTAAACCATCCTAGTCGCCACCCAAACGCACACAAAATAAATCATCCAAATCGGTCCAGCCGCTTAGAAGCAGTTCAGTGACATACACACGTACAGTAGAATTTTATATAAAAAGAAATATATATACTAATACTACTTTATGTATACTAATTTACGGATACTAATTTATGTATATTAAGCTCCAATTTTAAAGTTGTCGATAGTGCCGGAGTGTATCTCACACAGCGAGCTTTATCTTTGAGCTTAACCCTATAACTTCTCACCTCTAGCAGTTGAAAAGTTTAAAGTTTAAATTGCAAATTTGCAATATCGATGAAAGCGAAACTAACAAAGGAAAATTGACTATTAAACTGAAGCTATGCTTGCTATGGGCTATATATTATTACAAAATTTTTAAATATGGTTTATGTTCGCCTTGTATCGATACTTCCCAAGTAAGTTGTTGTAACTCCAAGTTCCCAGCTTTACAGTAGATCATTACAAATAACTAAATTGTAATATAACAGCCACTTTTTAAAACCTTATTGTATAAAATAATCTAATCATGTACTACTTCCTAGCGTTATCCCGGTTAAGTACCAGGGTCCGATTAGATTGCAGAGGATTTTGGCTGTGGGGCGAGTTAAGATGACCGATTGCCATCTGACGTCATCCTCGAAGCCCCCACGATCTCTACAACCTTACGATTAATATCACAAAGTGACATTAATCGGGTCCCACTGTTATACGTGCCTTCCGAAACACAAATAAGGAACGTGAAGAATAAATTCATCTTCTTCTTCTCTGCAAATACAGATTAAAATTGATTGCCAGGATTTATGTATAAAATTAGTTTAAGTGTTGAAAATTCAAGTCAAATATTAAGGAATGTCAAAATAAAAATAGTGGCCAAGAGCATGTTCAGGAACGCTTATATAGAAGGGTTCTTTAACTGATGCGCAATAAAGGTTTCTGTCCTATTTCACTTAAAATAGTTTTGCTAATGAGCTTTTAGCATGTCCTAGCAACAAGGAAAATTTGTAGTCTTTACATTTAATAGCTTAGAAATCCTGGGGGGGGGGGGGGAAGTTTTGTAAGCGGACAGACGGATGTAAGTACGCGGACGAAGCAACAGTATGAGTTATTTGTAGAACTGCGGAACCCTAAAAATTAAATAAATAACATTCATCATGTCAATAATTATATACAAAAATGTTACAAAATATTTTGAAGATGAAACATTTTAATTAGAAATAATTTATCTAAATTGATATGCATCTTGCATATTTGAAAATGATCAGATTAACATGAAAAACTAAACTACTTTGCTTTAATCCGCGATGATCATTCGTGGATTAAAGTAATGTAGTTCAGTTTTTCATGCATGTTATGGATTTCCGCAAAGTAACGACTGATTCTATCAGTTAAATGATCAGATTGGCTAGGGATAGGGGAGAGTGGCAGAAACACAGGGAGGCCTATGCCCAGCATTGGGTCATCAAGTGCTGAAAATGATGATTATGATACGAGTGTTACAAAATAATATAAATGATAACTGCAAGAACAATTGAAAAAGCAACAAATCAAAGTCAAAATAAACAGTATAAACATTATAAACCCTCCGTCGCAGGTGGGTACAATTTACCTCCGGGCGATCTAAAATATTATTCATCTAACTGCAGACAGGTTTAAATCTCTGCGAGTGGGAATGTGCACACTTTTATTAAAAAATCCCGCTGAGTGGGACGAAAAGCACCTTCGCAGTTTCTATAAAACACGGCAATAAATCTTCCCGAGTCGATGATATTCAAGTTTATTGAATTAGGAATAAAAATAGAAACGTTATGCGATTGAAAATTGATGGCTATTCTTAACTGACGGATGATGAAGTATTTCATTTTGTATTACAATGAAGTTAATGAATACTATTTTTGATACATAAATTTGTATACTTTAACAGTTATAAATTTTTAAATATATTCTTTGCCGAAATTTTGAAAATTGCTTTGAATTATTTCAAGGTAATTATGTCGGCATCTATACAAAAATTTGTATATAATCTGTATATCTGTATGTAATTGCTAAAAAAAATGGCTGATTATTTTCAACAATTTTGAAACTCAATTAGGGGCCATCCATAAATTACGCCACACCAATTTTACGATTTTCAAGCCCCCCCCCCCCCCCCCCCCCCCCCCCCCCCCCCCCCCACCCCCCCCCCCCCCCCGCCCGCGCGCCCCTCCCCTTACAAAAAAAAAAAAAAAAAAAAAAAAAACACAGAAATTGTAAGACCCTGAAAAAAGATTTATGAATAAAATATTTAAGAAGTGATGATGACAGTTGAAAAAAAAACGAAATTGCATAATCGATGTGAGTTTTTATTGCCTTAAACTTGTATCCATAATTCATAGTAAGATCCTGACTGTGTCATGAAGCGGTGAAATGAATAATAGCCCTGGTGTGGTATCATAAGGCATACAATTTTTTTTGTTATCCATACGGATACATTTATACAAATTGCCGTATAAACTTAAAGATGCAATTATTGGCATTGAGATGAGTGGGTGGTCTTTTTAGGTCTTCGAATACACACCCCAAAATATTAATTAAAAACTTCCTTTTAGATGTGCTTCAAAAACTTTCCAGATTTTAACAAAATATCAGGCATACCTCACGTAAGCATTACAGAATTAAGAAAGTTTTAACAGCACGTAGTCCTAGATTTTTAACAGAATATTTGGTGTACCTCAAAGTAGTCCTAGATTTTTAAAAGAAAAATTTTGGTGTAGCTCATAGTAGTTCTAGATTTTTAACAGAAAATTTTGATGTGCTCATAGCAGTCCTAGATTTTTATCAAAATATTTAGTGTAGCTCTAAGTAGTCCAACATTTTTAACAAAAGATTTGGTATATACCTCAAATTATTTTCAGTAATCTGTTGTCTTAAATCCCGTTCCAAGAGAGAGGAAACCTTGTCAAAACAGTGGCATATTAATGGTTCATTACTTCCACCAATTCTAACACGTTCGTATTCCGGTACTTAAATTTTAACGATCTATTAATTTCAAGTGTTAATTACTGAAATATATTATTGCTCTCATAAATTTTTTATTTAAATAATGTTTAACAATTTGAACGTAGTGGAGTTGTCCATTGACATCGGTAGATACTCGGATGAACCGCCTGCCAGTTTGCCCTATGAATATAAAAAAAGGTTACCTTCGGCATTTTTTATAAAAAAATCTGTATATATATCAATTTGGTATAATGTCTCTCTGCCTAGACTATATATCCCACATGGTGGTGGTGTCAGCATACCCTATCTTTCTCTGACACAACATCTTGCCATCTTATTTTGGATCTCCCTCGAGATCTTTGACCTGAGATGGAATTGCCCTCTAAATATATTTTTTGTCCTCTAATTGGCAGTTTTTAGGATAAATCTATCTTTTCCTGGACTATATATAACACATGGTGGTGGGGTTAGCGTTCCTTTGATACTATATCTTGCCATCTTATTTCCCCTCTCTGATCTCCCTCGAGATCGACCTGAGATGGAGAAATTTAGTGCCAGATCCGATGGTAGGTAATCTTGGGGTATCTATTCACATAAACTTTATAGCTTATTACAGCATTATTGTAAAATATGTGATTTTTAAATAAAATTATTGGCACAGCGGTTATTGTCACATAGTTTCGGGGCCCCTATAGCTAAGAGTCCCTGTATGATTGAAACAGTTAAATCGGTGATGACTACGATCCTGCTTTGCGGAGAAGTTGCGAAAAGGGCTACCCCAGGAAGAGAGTGGTCTGAGAAAGCCTTTACCCAGATGTAAGACGTTATAGCCTAATTTAAAAAAAAAACAGAAATATTACTTTTATAACGGTAATTATTAATTACAAATCAAAAAATGGTGGGCACATCCTCTAGTGTTGCAATTAACTGTTTTTTTAATCCTACCTACTTAATTAATCGGTACATAAACACATTCGCATAAAAAGAGATGTACCATGGAAAGCACTTAAATTTATTGCTAAGCTCAGCTCACCTGAAACTTTTGTGCGATTGTGTTGCTCGTTCATTTTTTTTAATTGCAGTTCAATGACCCCGGTTAAAATCGCTAATGCTTTGTACACGCTTAACATCTGGTTACGAAGATTTCACATAATTGTAAAAGGCTTAAATTTTATTCTCCTTTTTATAAAATAATCGTAAAACAAAAACCGGTGTTAGCATGCAAAAAAAATGTTCTTTATAATGTTTAAATTTTTATTGTTCTTTTTTCAGTCTCTTTAATTTAGACTCTAAGTTCGTAACCTCTCAGTAAAACAGGAAGGCTTTTATATCAGTTTTAGAACAACAATTGAACGAATACTTTTTCTATAAAAATGATTAAAATATAGAAATACTATACCTACGATATTCCGATATTGTTTTAATTTATAAAAACCCTTTTATTACATAAATGATGCTTCTGAGTTGCATTATGTTTTTGTAGGCTGTGTATGATAATTAATAAAGCAGGAGACATTTCAAATAGCCCGCCCAATTCAAATTTCGAACTCCGGCGCCAGTAAGTATATTAGAAAGTGACCAACAATTTGGAATTATAATCGACATCTGCCGAATGAATTTCAAATTTTATCATTTGAAGCTGACGACTGTTTCCGTCAACACCAAGTACATTCACCCCGCTAAAGAAATATTACCGCTGTGTGCAGCGGATAAATGCTAATTGTTTGCTATAGTTGATTAATTAGATTTTTTGCGTAGAAATAAAAATAAACAGCCTTTTTTTTATTGGGTAAGTTGAGTACGATTATAAATGTAATGCATTTTTGTCCCATAAGCTTATTTAGATAAATAAATCATAAATCATTTTTAATAAGCATAACTTTACATAGAAAATAATCAAAGAATCTTTTTTTTCCTCTTCTAGAAGCTCAATCCCTTGTTCTGAGAATGAACGTTATTTAAGCAAATAAATCAAATTTTTACCAAAAAGATAACTTGTAATTAAAAAATATATAAACGCATTTTGCGGAAAATTAAAATCTTACCTCGTATAGTGCTAGGCATTGTACCAAAAATCCGTTCAGCTGTATTAGAAAAAAAAAATCACACACTACTACAACATCCATCCATGTTCAGATTAAAAATATAGGGCACAGACAATAGACACAGCACTTTTAAAAAAGTAAAAAATTGGCGCCAAACGCGCTGTCAGTGTCAGAACTGCGCGCTAAGGCCGCATGCGGACGTCCAGATGACGTGCGGCAGCAAATGCTTGTGCAAGTTGTGCTTTTTTCGTTCCGCGGCGCGGGCAGCATCGAGCTAACTGTAGTTTTTTTCGTGATGCGAGCAGTAACGGTGAGGCCGGTTTGAATCCTCTGATTCTAGATTGGTGTTCAATCAATTCTTTGAATGCGTGTCTAACGCCTGGCCTTTGCGGGATTTCGCATAGACGGAATTAAAAAAGTTCTACACTACTAAGGAGTGACCTAGATCAACAAACGTACGTGAGATGTAGATGATACTAACAAACGACTGATAGGAACATTTTCTTTCTGTATCTTCTCTCTGATATAAAACCAGATTCTACCTCTTAAAACAAAATGGTATACATGTATCATCACATATAATTTGGAAAAAGGACATAAGCAAATTATTCGATTTTGTCATTTACCTCTTCATGTTGTAATGTTTTCACAATTAAGTCTTTTCGCATTTAATACTCGGCTGGGTAAAATTTGCTTTAGGCTTGGACTTTCGAAGGTATACTTCGACGAAGGTTAAATCCCCTTTTACATGGTCATTCACCAGTCAAAAAAATATTATGTTTAGTTTGAATATACTTCTTACTAATAACTAGTGGCTAAAAGTGCACACACAACGCACGATTTATCACTTTAGATACTGCCGTTTGAATTGTATTAATAAATCAAACACGCGAAAGTTAAATAGCAATCAGGAGTAAAGTAAGTTCTAAAATACAGTCTTATAGAGCAAACGGTATATTTTTATACACGAAATATAAAGAAGGATCCAAGACTGAACCTTGTGGTACGCCCATAAATGACTAAGCCATTTACATTATTTACTACGTGTCCGTTGTTGTGCTAAGATCACGACCAGATTATCCACAACCTGCTACCAAAGATTCCTTTCCAACTTGAGTCATATTGCACGAAGACGACCAGACAACCTGTCCAAACTAGTGGTAGTAGAAAAGATTAAGGGAAAATACTAAGAGGGGCTCACCTACTCGCTGGTCTGACCAAATAAAACATATATTAGGCATCGACATTCCTATGGCCATAAGATATTCTCCATAGGAGCGTATCAGAAGGAGTACGAACTTCAGTATTTGAAGAAAATGAGGTAGCAGTAGAGTACGTTATTAGTGCATCGGCCGTAGTGGTGCATCAGGGATGTTCACAAAGTCACAAGTTGATGGCTTCTCAGCTGTGATGTGAAAAAGATGTGCATCCTTGCTGTACCGCTTGCGCGGCAGCGACAACAGCATCCTGAGGGTGTTCCCTGAGAAGTGGGATTCACGGATGCCCTCTTTCTTACATAGGATCAGCGTGAAGTGGTGGCAATGCTGTCACGTCAAGTGATGGTATTGCTGTCGCGTTTCGTTCGGTTTGTGAGACTACCCGGTGGCCTCAACTCGTCATTATAGGCCGGCAACGTATCCACTTGCCTCCTGATCGTGCAAGGGTCCATGGGTGGCAGTAGGCACTTAACTGCCTGCTGGTTTACCTACATAAAAAAAAATAATAATTATCAATTTTATTGCAGTGGTTCGGAAGTTATGCAAGTTTTTGCGAGTTCTATATATGATATAGAAATAATTTAAGTATTCTTAAGTTTTCTAATTTTTCGCAAATGTTCTTAATTTCTTTTTTCATAAGAACCTTCTCCTGACAATAATAAACACAACAAAAAATAATCAGTGCAATCGGTCCAGCCATTAACGCATGATGCCGTGACCAAGGAAAATAGGAATTCTTCGGAACAACTTTTGTAACATTTTTTTACTATTTTGTAAAAAAAAATTGACACCTTTGATTAGTCGAATTTATCCGATTACTACCACACTTTGCAGATTGCCGAAAAGTGCCATCAAAATTGTTCCATCTACTTTGGAATACATACACAAATCTCTTTATCAGTTAGACAAGTAAATGGACATTAAGGAGATAACTTAGGAGCACCGAAGTAATTATATTTAGTTGCTATATTATGTATCTAACTTATTTTAACTTTGGCTTGGGTATTGCCGGGTCCAAACTGCTAGCATATTCAGAATTGAAACCTCAATAACCTCCGTAGAAGGGCAGGATTTAAACTCATTTTATAGTCATTAGTTGCTTTATTTATAGGTAGCGGCATGCTTGCAGTCCTTTGTGCTGCAGCCGAATTGGTACTCTTCTTATTCATTTATTCATTTATTCATTTATTCATTTATTGCACATGATTATAATTATACATGATGCCCCGTTAGGGCGTTGCAATTTTAATACCTATAACACAGGCATTAAGTTGTCTACCTTAGGAACAGACGTCCGTGTGTCATATAGTCCTGTATATACTTATACTTATATTTGTCACTTCTTAATATATTATTGTATACAATAATGTAAACGTCATTATTGAATATATAATTGTATACACAACTGTGTTATGTAATGAGGATTTTATTTCAATTTACATGTTTGTAATGCTCCACTGTGAAGTTGGGAATTTGGAGTTACAGCAATTTACCTAGGAGCAGTTATCGATGTACGCCAAGCCAATTCATACTTCAGTTTTGAACTTTAGACTTTTTAGGGTTCAGTAATCCTACAAGAAACCCTTATAGTGTCGCTCTATCCGTCCGTCTCTCCGCCCGTAAATTGGTCTCTTCCAAGTATTAGATGTAGAGGCATGAAATTTTCCAAGTTGATAAATGAATATTATTTTGAGCAAAATCGGACAACAACTCTTGAAGACATTTAACAAATATCTTAATCGCGTTTTAGTACGTCAGTTTGTCTAGACACGCTCGTAGCCACTTTTTATTTCAACCAAAAAGACTATCAAGGAATATTTAAAAATGGTTTTCTGCTACCAGTACTATAGATCATTGCCCCGGGCTATATTTATGCAACGTATGGGTTATCGTAAGGTGGGATTGCGAAGTTCCGCGCGTTACCGTTTTTCTTACGCACCAAAATAAACCGATCGGCCCCTGTAAAAAGACCTACTTTATACATTTTTTATTAGTTTGACCCGTATGTGTTGGCACATGTAAGAACTTTAGTTTAAAAATTGCCTGTATTAATGTAGCTGTTTGTTTCCCCAATAAAGAGAAAAAAAAAGAAAAATATACTAAGTTATAACCGGTGACTTCGCCCGCGTGAATTCAGTGAATTTATGAAATATTGAGTTTTTTTGTGCGCAACCCTAATTACGTTTCTAAAAGTAACGTGGCCTTCGTTATTCCTTGTAAGATCAGCTATCAACCAGGAAATGATCTATCGAAATCGGCCCTGCTGTTTCTGAGAGCAGCCGAAAATTCAAACAAGAAAATATTTTAATTTGTGTTTTTGCTATACTAGCTATTCGATATATAAAATTGGCGATAGAATTTAATTTTGTCGTCACAAACTAATGCTTCAATTTTGTGTCTATTATAAACAGGATGTAAAAGATATCGTACCGCAAACTTTGTGATAAGGCTACACTTAATGTCCTAAATAAAATCACATAAATCATTCGTCTCGGAAATAAGAGGTTACAGATGTTGCCATCCTCATCCCATTCTTGAGCGCGCAATGTATCGTGAACATTAGGAAGCAATCGTCAACAAAATGTTGACGCGCAATACAAGATAAACTTCTAAAATAAAGGAACTCTCGGCTTAAAACTAATATAAAAAATATTCAGCAGCAATATACTTAAAAAGAAACCTACTCAATAAAGTCACTGGTTTTGAGTTTAATTTAAAGTTGCTAGAATTTAAATATAGATTTCCATTTTCTACTCTTCCGCTAAATGTACTACAAAACTTTGCGCAGCTACACAAAGTGCCCGGCCACACTACATGATCATTGAAATGATCATTCAAATGAAGGTATGTCTAGCTCCGGCCTTAGAAAAATACATCACTATCTCTAAATGACGTTAGCCTTACTTAATTTTCTTTCTTATATAGTTCAGTCTAGTCTCTAAACCTAGGTTTAATATGAAGTTATATTATAGTATATTATTTGTGGTATCAAGACCAGTATGAATTTTTTATCCGTGTCATCCACAGAATATAAATTCCACAGAGAGCACAACAGATCTTTCAAACATCACACAGCGCTGATAGTGACACAGACTACCAGAAATGTTTTAATCTCTATGTAACTGAACAGTGGCCTTTTGTCTGGAAAAGGTGCATCGTCTGTGATAAATCCCGGGAGTGAAATAAGGCAACCGGGTTACGCGTAACTTGTTAAACATCTGGGTCCGTTCAACGAGCGGCCCTTTTCATTCCCTGTACATATATATATGTACATAGCTTGGTATTTTTTCACGCTTTGAATTCTTTCAATTCAGTATTTGGTCGCGTATCTCTCAGTGCGTTCGGACTTTTTGATGTGCTGATTATAAATTTTCTGTAAAAGAATATGAGGATGTTTTTTTTTCTAATTCTGTATTGTCCCACAGCTGGGAAACGGACTTTCTCAAACTCACTCACACTCACATAAGAACGGCATAAAGTGGAGGCAGTAACGTCACGTCAAGTGATGGTATTGTTGTCGCGTTTCATAACTCTCCCGAGAGGATCACCAACGGGCCAGTCATAATGGGAGACTTTTTTCTTTTTAGTACAATAACTCGGAGTACATCGATGGCTCCCACGTAAAATATTGTAAGTAACGGGCTGCTATGTTCATTTTTTTAGGTACTACAAGGAACCCTTATAATTTCGCTCTGTCCGTCCGTCTGTCTACCCGTAAGGTGGTCCCCTCTAACATTTCGAAGCTATAGACGTCGAGACATGAAATTCTCCGTTTATAGCGTATCAGATACGGAACCCTTCTATATAAACGTATCTTGAGACGCACTTGGCCATTTCCTTACGTTTTCTACATGAACTTAATGACTAATAACTGCATTTATTTCAAAGTAAAGAATTTCTTTACTTTTAAATTAATACAGTTAATAGAACAGGTTATTTTATTTTGAATACGTAAAAAAGTGATTCTATACTAATATATAAAGCTGACGAGTTTGTTTGGTTGCTTGAACGCATTAACCTCAGAAACTACTGGTCCAATTTGAAAAATTATTTCAGTTTTAGATAGCCCATTTATCGAGGAAGGCTATAGGCTGCATATCATCACGCTAAAGTCGAACCTATTTTTTTTTATCTAATTTTACGCGGACGAATTCGCGGACGCAGCTAGTATGACGGAAATGTGGTTTACGATACTTTACGTAGGAGCCATCGACATGATTTTAATATTTTTTAAGCTGCTATTGGAATTGAAAAAAGCTGTTTTTATTATATTTTCTTTATCATTGTGACTTTTTCAATAAGTGTATAACCTTCCATTAGATAGTCCAATAGTCTTTGTACATTTTTGACCTTGAAGTCCACAAAGTACTACAAAACTTTGTGATGTTTTATCAAATCCCCGGCCACACTACCCACATACACAAGCTATGTCTGGCTCCGGCATTAGAGATAGAGCGGTATGCACGTCAAAAGTGGCCTCTCTTCGGAGGATAGAAGTAGAAAACTAAATTAAATTAGTATTTCATCAGACATTTTATCAGATCATGAACTTTTCGAACCGAAGTAAGTCGACGAGTCGACTTTACTAAGGATAAAAATGATCGTGCTAGGACCACAACGGACATTTCATAGCGTCAACGCGAGTTGCATTAGCATTGGTTAAAAGCGTGAAATGTTTAAGACTTGCCTCTTGTGGGCCTAGTACGAACATTTTCATCCTAAGTCAAGTTGATTTACTTCTCTTCGAAGAGTTCGTGCCAAGCACTAAGGATAACAACGATTACATGGAGCAATAATAATCAATATATTTGCAAAAAATTTATTTATTTTGACAATTAATCATATAATATTTATAATTATTCAAAGATTTTGTAGCTTTTGTCTCACTGCTGGGCAAAGACGACCTTGGATTTTTTTAAAAAGAATATTAGGAACACTCTTTAGGTATGTGTAATATTTCCTTTTCCCCTCCTACTAAGCTTAAATTAAAAGCTTGTATTAGGAGTGGGTCTGACAATACCCCAACGCAGATTTGATTTCGTAGGGGGGGGGGCACCTTACGGGCAGACAGACGGACGGACGGAGCGAAATTATAAGGGTTCCTTGTAGTACTATGGAATCCTAATATATGGTATAATTAAGAAATGTTTAACTCTAATAACATTTATACAAAAGTTACATTTTTTTCAAAGTATATATTTTCTTGAGGTCAAATGTTAAAGAGGTTATGTAATAATATCTGCTCTTGTATTCCTAGTCTGAACATTTACTGCTAACCGATGATCAAAATAATTGTCTCTACTGATATTCCAGTGAGGTACAGCCGCCAGGTCGTCGAACTTTCCGTAATAAATTACGCTATTTTGGGAGCCGATGAAGTAAGGCCCAGTTAGACGAGGAAATATGCCTACAACGTCTTTAAGTACTAACGTAGTACTTATGATTATAAACAAGACAGATGGTTACAAATGATTAAAACACTTTTAAGTGTAAAATATTTTTAATATAAAATTATAACTTTTATATTTGAATTTTATTACCTTACAATCATAAATTTATAGAATTTTTTTTTTTTGTCTATGGACATGTTAAAGATTTTCGAGATTTGATAGAGCTTTATATTTTCAGATGTCCATGTTATTATATTGTTTAATAAAATTATTAACAATGCGTAAATGATTATTATTTTTTTTTAAATATGTCTAAATATAAGACACATTTTTTTAAGTACATTAATAGTTTAAATTATTCATACATGTGTCAAATTAAGGTTCATATTACAGAAGCTGTGCCATATGTAATCCTAGGCTCCGTAAAATTAACTCCACATTTAAGTGTAACTGTACACGTTTCTATAACAAACTCCCCTATAATATTCGGGAGATATCTTTAACTAAGTGCAACTTTTATAAAACGTAAACTCATTCAGAAATTCTATTATAATGTAAAGGATTATTTGAATGATGTTAATTGGGAATAAACTGCTCTAGCCAAATCTAAATTATTGTGATAATGGCGATAACAAAAAATTACCAGACTGTCTGTTGCGGGCTCTTGTCAGTGCAGGACGGAAAGAACTTAGTTTTTAAGTCGTAAATTTTATCACCAAATTATTAAATGATCCAAAAATATTATTATACATATGAAGTCCATAAGTGCTTATAAAAATAGTCTATACGAATAAACCATTTTGACTTTGAATTTGTAACGTAATAGTCTATAAAAATGGCGAACAGTTTTTATACGTTAGGTACCTATATCTTTAGAACAATAGGCTTACTGCCCCACGTACGGGGCCTGGAACGGCATCAGTTACATGTAACTATTTATTTTTTTAAAGAATACTTGTTGAATATTCTTGTTTATTCTGCTTAAGGTCTTGATCTAATCAGTGGGCAGCATTTGAGCCGATCGCTACATTAAGTAGCTCTTGTTGCGACCGGATGATCCATTCTAGCACTGGTTTATATTTGACATCCGACCTCCTCCGTGTTTTGGAAGGCACTTAAAACCGTGGGACCCGATTAATGTCACTTTGTGATATTAGTCGTAAGGTTGTAGAGGCCCCCTCTCATATGGTTCAAGCGCAAGAGTGTTTTTAAAATCGTACGCCTTTCTGGCCCACCCTGTATATTAATTGTCAAACATAACAATGTCGCTGTGCAAAGAACTAAAATTTTATATATAGCGTTAAATAAATTCTAGGAATTGAACTTAAATTATAGCATTTGTACAATCTGGAGATCTGAAGTAATTATAAATATGTAATTGTGTTACGATATGATACTTTTTGTATGCGAGATATAAAGTGAGTGCTAGTGTGGGAGGTTTTTTGGTCGTCTGTTCCCGGGTCGCAGTTTTTCCAAAGTTGTATTGGCTTCCGGTGGGAATTTATTGTGTAAATGGCGAACTTAATGGTGGTAGTTGGAATGCTGTCGTGTTTTATGCAAATTTTATTACGTTTTCAATCCAGAATTCTGTTGCTTTAACGCTTTCATAAATAATAAATTAAAACAATTGGCATCGGACTTTTCTCTGTAATGTAATAATGGAACTAATTAATGCAAAAAAACCGGTTGTTCGGGTTCAATTTAGGTCAGATATAATATTCTATATCAAAAGTAAAAGTTTAGGTAAAATAACCCTTAAATTTTCTTTTAATAAATCAGTGAAACTTAGTTTATAAAAGTTTAGAACCTGCTATGTTTCTATAAAAAATTTCAACGTAAAATAATAATTGTTCGATATTCTGTTATGAGTCACATATTAATACCACAGAAATATAAATAAATATTTACAGGACTATATGACACACGGACGTGGGTGCTTCACTATAAATATATGTGTATTTTTTGTAAGATGGTATGACTACCTTTGCTATGTACCAGTACTAATCTGTAATCTACTTATTGAGAAACAGTTAAGAGTCCCTCGTAGAAAGAAAAACCCAGTCCGAAATCTTCCAATACTTAACCTGACTTCTTTAGTTAGATTAATTAATTCTCCAGACTTTTTCAAATTTTATTATTAAAAAATGAACTCTTAAATCTTTCAGCAGCAATCTTTTTTATTGTAATATATCTAAATAAAGTCAGATTAATTGGAAGATTTTAGCCTGAGAATTTTTTTCCACAAGATGTATGCATATAATTACTTCGCAACCTATAACTGTTGTATCTCTCTCAGCTTGTAATTCAAATTTCATTACTTAATATTTTAACTTTATTATGAATATATTTTGAAATAACAGTCTCTTTATTACTTTAATCCTAATCTATTATATATAGAAAGCGAAAGGTCACTCAACACAAGATCTCGAAAACCGCAGGACATACAATGATGAAATTTGGTAAGTGGGTTGTTTATAGCCAGAAGACATTGCTCAGAAAGGATTTTTGATCGGGTCAGATTATGAGGTCTAAGGGCTCGCGTATTTTTTTTTTATGTTATAAGGGGCAAACGAGCAGGCAGCTAATTACCTACTGACGCCCATGGACATCTGTACGACCAGGAGGAAAGCAGATGCGTTAGCCGGCGTTTAATGACGATTTTAGGCCACTGGGAAATCTCACAAACCAAACGGTATAAGGTATGGACGGAAATCCGCAAGGTACCCGATTCAAACCCCACCGCCGTTGGGTTATTGTCGCACCCACTCCTAATACAAGCTTTTAGTTTAACCTTGTAGGAGGGGAAAAGAGAATATTAGACATACCTAAAAAGTATTCCCAACATTCTTTATAAAAAGAAACAAGAACATACAAAGAAATACTTACCCATTATGCCATTAAAGTTTTCAAATAAATTGTCATTGTTTCCCAGATTTGCCAATACCTGCAACTGTTTTGCTATCTGAAAATAAATTGTAAATAGTTATTTGTGTTACATGGGGCCAAAACTAAATTTTATCGCCGAGGGTGTGATTTTGAATTCAGGGCGAAGCGAAGATTTCTATAGTAGAATCCCAAGTGCAGTGAGGGATTCTAAAGTAGAATTCTGAGCGTAGCGAATATTAAACATTTAATTTTCAATAAATAATATTATGATAAAAAAAAACTGAGTTAAAAAGAATCCTATGTTTGAAGTTGGAATAATTTAAAGACAGTTAAAGTTGAAGACAATATAATTTGATAAAAATCGGTTTATCGCTAATCTACATCAT
This sequence comes from Charaxes varanes, assembly GCA_024363005.1. Classification (NCBI taxonomy): domain Eukaryota; kingdom Metazoa; phylum Arthropoda; class Insecta; order Lepidoptera; family Nymphalidae; genus Charaxes; species Charaxes varanes. The sequence goes on from JANCMC010009603.1 coordinate 7,405,790, forward strand.
AATACATAGATCACGTATAGACTTTGCCTTACCTGCAAATATACATTTGCCTCTCTGACGAAGAATTTAAATGTTGGCCGTGACGTATACATGCCTATTGCGTAAGATTCCTTGTTATACGCGAACGGGAAAAAGTCATCTTGCTTTGTTTCTAATAATGGACTAAAAACATTATAATTTGTTAGGGTTAAATAAATATAAAGTATCTAAAATATAATAGTATACTTTTGGCTATCATGATTAAGAAAGTTGATCTCCTTACTCTGCTTCGTAAACAGCTTTTAAATAGCAAGGTGGGTTTGAATATAGGACATGAATTTTGGAATTCGTTACGGCCACGTGTCTGCAAAAAAAAATAATTATAAAATGGATCGAATTTAATTCCTCGTCAGTAGTACATATATTTAATATGGATTTTCTAGTCTACTTAATAATACTGGTAACTATGCAGTTTGGTTACTTTTCCCAAATGTATGTTTTTTTTCTCAAAGTTGTTGTTTGAACTCCAATGTGTGATATTCCCTCGGGCTGACATTTACAATAAAAACCATTAGTTATGGGATTGTACAGTTTTCGAGTTATAAAGCTATAATAGGGCAGTTTGGAGTATTTCGATGTTATATATAATATATATATATATATTTAGGAAAAGTTACTAAAGTGGATAATTGCCTTATTACTTTGTAAGCACATATACCATACTTACTGCATTAATTTTTCTATATTTTCAAACCACATTTTTGCATCGAAATATCCCAGCCTTTGACCCATCATCACCATCACGTGATTTGTATTGTAGTAAGGTGCTTGGCGATGTTTGATGGACTTAACGAACTCAGCTACCTGGAAGTAGAAAAATCATAATTTTCATAAGATTTCCTTTAATTTGCCAAAGTCACGACAATTTTTTTATGCGATGGAACTACAAATTTACGGTTTTCGGAATTCCTTCTATACTTGCATTGCAAGATATAGTTTCTTGCTATATTTCGTGATTATAGGTCAGCGGGAAATATCAAGTGCGCTATAGGTTTTGATTCCTCGAATATACTAGTATGGAAAATGTGACATAAATGACCATAATACAAGCTTTTATTTACTTTTACCGATGTCGGTAATCAAAACTGGCAAGCTAAATTAGACCTACTTCCCTATATGCTATTGGGCTGAAATTTTGCACATGTATGTGTATCCAGTGACAATGCAATATTATAATGACATGGGGTTGATCTGATGATGGAGCTGGAAGCTAATCATAGAAACTTTGGTACAAAACGAAGTAACCTCATCAAGTTTGGGCTTTTTTGGTTCGTCTTCACGAGTACTTTGTATTTAAATAGAATCCATTGTCTGCTGAAGAAGCTCGAAGATGGGCATAGGAAATCTGTTATTAAACGACATAACGCCTCGAGTTTGGCCTCATTTGATTCGTCTTGACGAGTACTTTGTATTAAGACGGTATTCAGGATCTGATGATAGTGCAGGAAAGTGAGGATAGCAATTTCATTTTTAAGTAACCTGTAACTTCCAAAGAAAAAGACGTTTAGAGAAAGCGAAATTGAAGTGACAGGAGAACATTACTAATGCTTGGAAGAAACATGTTAAACGTTTTTTTTTATGTTACATGGGGCAAATGAACAGGCAGCAAGCACCTTAGTGCCTACCGAAGCCCATGGACATGTGCAGACCAGAAGGCTGGCAGATGCGTTGCCGGCCTTTAATGACGAGTTTAGGCCACCGGGAAGTCTCACAAACCAAACGAAACGCAACAACAACACCATCACTCGACGTGACAGCATTGTTGCCAAATCACGCCGATCTCGCGTGAGAAAGAGGTACTGATAACTGGACGCGCCGGCCTAATTAGGCTAAAAGTGTGGCGGTCCCTCTAATTAGAAAGGCAGGAGTAAGGGAAAGGGTTGGAGTAAAAGGGTGTCAAAGTATATGGGGAGGAGAGAGGATGCGGATACAACTTTCACGTACGATATAGGGGGAGTGACAATAGCAGTTAGGGTGCTCTGGGGCCGCGTACTCGTAGTGGATCTGACCAGCTATCGGACAGACAACAGAAGATCCAGCCCCTGGGAAAATATGAGAATAAAATTCTACGCGTTCTTGAGAAAAAGAGTATTGACAGATAGGTAGACGGACATGAATTTTTTCCTTTAGAGTTACGGAACCTACTAAAATTTACCAGTAAGATTATAGAACTCACCCGTTCATCAACATTATTAAATGTATCATCCGATGTTAGAATCAGAGGATCAGTACACGTACTCCCGAAACAGAACCCTGGCGGGGCCCAGTACCCATCGAACAGCTTGTGAGTGTATATATCTGTTTTGGAACCTGAGATAACATTATTAAAAAAATTTGGAATTTATTCCTTATGTGTACATCTATAGAAGTATAGTCGACCAAGAAATTGGTTCGCCACGCTAAAGTCGAATGTCGTTTGCAGGTCGATTAGTTATAAGGCTCATTTTTGCTTGTTATACATTACGTTAATTTCTAACAATAACCCATAGCAAATTTTTTTTTAAGTAGGAACTATCACCCAAAATGGTAAAGCACTTTCCTTGTTGAATATACATATTTCATTTGAAACGTACAGACGGCACATTAACATATATTTAGGGAAGAATATATCTCCTTATAAAAGAAAATTTTCTAAGTTGGCCTGGGATGCGGAATCTGAAAATTGGGCCATATTCTTTTGATTTTATTCATATTCTTATGAATAAATGCCGATCGATTCGCCTTTTTAATTAACATTTCCTTTAATTTTTTGCTTAACAATATCCAATCTCAGTCTCAAGCTTAATCCTTATCCGGATTTTACAGGTTTTTTTTAACAGTCCAGGTTCTAAATTTCATAATTATTTGAATACTTATATATCCGGGCATCCCTTCTTAAGGTGGGTTTAGACCAAACGAACATAGAGGTAGAAAAAGAGCATTCTTTCTCGATCTTTTAGTGTAATCGAAAGCACGCGATCTTAGCGTTTACAAAAAAATCAACAAGCAAAAAAACTAATTCATATTTATTTACTGGAATAAGCATTAGAAATTTTGTGACCGCAGTCAGAACAACGAAAGAATCTACGCCCGTTAAACTAAAAGAATTTCATAGAGTAATAAAAACCGACGGATATACTTTAGTGCCTATCATACCTAGCAGATTCGTTGCGTTCAAGGAGCACATTGTGCTTAGGAGTGGATGCAACTTATTGGAAATCGATATCTCTCTAATCCCTTTAAACGATCCATTATTTTATATATGTTTATATGTATTTGGAATCTCGGAAACGGCTCCAACGATGTTTATTAAATTTAGAATTCAGGGGATTTCGGGAGCGAATAATCGACCTAGCTTGGTTTCAATTTCAGAAAACACCGGTTTAACCAGGTAACCAGGTCGTCCAGGTAGCATAAGTAATTCTTCTTTTGTCCGTGAAACTATTTATATTATATGTTTTTTTTACATTACTCAACGTAATTAGTTCACAATAAGCGAATATGTCAAGCAAATACAATATTTTCTCGTAATAAACTGTCATTTTTTCATTTATCTCAATTAGTCTTAAATATTACTCAATTAAATCGTATCAGCTGAATCGACTCAAGACTTAGATTGGCATAAAAGAAAAGATGCGCAAAATAGTTTTTACATTTATAATCATTATTTTAAAATTGCTCTATTATGATAGTAATAATCACGTTTTCGATTAAAAAAAGTTTTATAAAAATAGAAAACGCCCACCTGAGTGCTTAGTGCGAGTTTTTCTAACTTTTACGCGTTGGTAAAGTTTACTTCAAATTGTATGGAGATTTATCAGTGTTACAACGTTACCGCTAGGCGGCGCTGATCAATCTGCATACAAATTTAAGTAAACTTTACCATAGTGTGAAGATTCAAATCTTCCTTAAACTTTAGAATAAAATTGGTTTATTAGAAATTGAAAATGTTGATAATATGATTCTTAATACGATAAGAAACGAATAAGTGGTTCAGTTGACGTTACTGAAGTAACCAGACCATAAATTCGGTTTCAAATAATTAAAAACAATTAGAACAAAACCTTGTTTTGTGGTCTCAAAGCATCATTATAAATCTGCTATTAAAATTATAATAACCTTGGTGCATTTGAAAAATTGTTACATAATTTATTACACCTAATTTGTCAGGCTGTGGTCTCCTTCAGTGAAAGTGGTATGTAACTGAAGGAGGCACACGAGAGAGCGAGAGAAAGCGCCTGAGATTCCTCCCCCTAGAAGGTGAAGAAAGAGGGGAAAGAGACGCCAGTTCGCACATACCCTCCCACAGCCTTGAGCCGATAGGCATATATTTCATCCGGGGCATAAAGGAATCCAGCGCGCCTCTTGTGCTTTAACTAATGGATGATGAGAGCTTCGCTGGGTTTTATTGGGTATTCTAGCAAAGCTAGCGAGTCCCACACTTCCGTTCGTAAATGTCCTTACATTATAGGATGATTTGCGAACGGGGCAATGCGTAAATGCATTTCTCAGCGCAAAAAAATACCTAATTTTTATATCAGTGAAATTAGCTTACTGAATGTTTTTATTCCTTGATATTTGTAATCTGTATTGTTAACGGAAATAATTGTTTATTTGGATATTTAAAGCCGTGCTAGTAGAATAAATTCTAATAGCAATAAATTTTCGATTGTCAGTCAATTGTAGATCTATCAAAAGGCAACATTGGATTGCATTCCTTCAATCCTGAAAGTGCGATGAATATAACGCAATATCACTGAACCAAAAAAACTATTTTATACCATCCAACACGAACTGTCTGGAACTTCTAGACCAATACGTGCATATATCTAAAGGTACGTCTGTAGACCAAGCAATTGTTCGTAACAAGTGAGGAGGACTCAAACGAGAGATTTCCTTGTTTTATTGGAAGTGATATTTCCCCTCGTCACGTCGGGTGTTACATGTCGGGACAGCGTTGTTTTGAAATCTTTGAACAAAAAGATCCCTGTCTATTTTGGAACCAGGGTAGCTTGTTATTATTTTTTTTTTTTTAAGAACGTTATGAATACTTTTTAGGTATGTCGTATATGTCGGTTTCCTCTTCCACTAAGCTTAAACTAAAAGCTTGTGCTGGGAGTGGGTGCAACGATCGGCAGACGTTTCGCGGTTGTGTCAGGTTAATCTATCCTTTCTTCCGTTGAGCTATTGAGGCTGTAATGGAACTAAAAACCAAAATTGAACTGTTTTCAAAGGTTGCAGGACTTTTTCAACTGTTTTCAAAGATTCAGGAGGAAGCAGGGCTTTTGATTCAATTGAAATCCATACTAATATATGAAGCTGAAGAGTTTGTTTGTTTGCTTAAACGCGCTAATCTCAGGAACTACTAGTCCGATTTGAAAAATTCTTTCAGTGTTAGAACATAATTATTATACCCGTTCCTATCACCGTTCCCGTTCTCATTCCCTTCGTTTCCGTTCCCGTTCCGTATGTTAATATTGACAAATAACCAGGATACCGGCTGCAGTGTCATCCGCCGGGCTGATTAAAATATTAAAAAAATCAAATAGGTTTAGGAGGAGCTCAGTGACGTACACACGTACCTACAGTAGAATTATATTTATATAAAGATTAAAAAATAATTTCGACAAATATAGGATACTTAATAATTAAATAAAATAACAGTAATTTAATAAAGAATATGCGTCAAATATATTTACAAAATGTAAATAACGCTTTGGAAGATTCAATGCCACTTCAGCGAATCGCGTTACGATTTCATAACCTCGTTAGCATTCTTAAAGGTATACGAAAACAACGCACATTAAGGCTAGGTTCCCCGCACGCGATAAACTTAACCGACTTTGAAAAATAAGAGGTCCTCTACTTATTGAAACCTATACGGTCAGAACTTGAGAACGACTGTAATTTAATTATTTTTATTAATTATTCCTTGAAGTCCGACAAAAATTCTTATAGAGAGTATTAGAGTTCTTCAAACAAAATTGACGAACCCATTTCTTACAACGTACTGTTCGTTCGTGTTCGTTCGCGTGTAGTGTGCACAGTGCCTTCGTTGGCTAACAAGGATGCTCTCAAACATCCAGTGAATGAATTTCTTTTATTTCGTGCTACGCATTGTTCGTTCATGTTCGTTTGTGTGTAGTGTGCGTAGTACGTTACTAAGAACGCTTTAGGTAAATTATTTCGAATGAAATGGGACAAAATCTTTTGAAGTTATATAACAAATATCTTTATCACGTATCAGAAACGGAACCCTTTTATATAAGCGTGTCTCAACACGCTTTTGATCCCTTCTTGATTTTTATCTATATTCTATCTATATCTATAAATCTTATATTTGTCAGATTTGTTTACACATATAATATTATAGATATAGTTAATTTCTAAGAAGAAATCACATAGTCAGTTGTTAGTTATCCTGCTGACCTTTACTTACAATAGTCGCTAAAAGTGCGCTTTCATCTCATTTCTACGCAGAAAGCTTTTATACGCGAGGAGAAACTGGGACGAGTCAACATTCCCCCATTGTTTTCCGTTGCTCACTTTGGAATTTTCTATTTAAATTCCGCATATCGCCAACTCTTTCTGAACACGTGCTACTTTTAATATACTCCCTGACACCTCGCGTTTTGTCGCATTTGAACTGGAAATGGAGGCATTTTTGTACACGGGAAGAATGTCGTGAACTATTTCTTTTTAGTTTATTCACTTTTTGTTATGCTCATTTCTATCTATAAAATGTCGCGTCTACATACGTAATAGGTAAATTATGACGTCCTAAATTAATTTGAAAAAGCTTTTCTTCCTAAAGGTATCTATTTAATGACGGCTGGCCCGTTTGCGCAGTGGGCAGTGACCCTGCCTTCTGCTCCGGGGGTCGTTGGTTCGATTCCCACCTCGAGTCTGGGTGTATTATCACAGCTTGACCGATTTTCATGAAATTTTATATGCTTATTCAGTAGGTCTGAGAATCGGCTACTATCTATTTTCTATACTCCTAAGTGATAAGGTTGGGCCACGCGGACGATGTCGCGGGGTACAGCTAGTACTAATATATAAAGCTGAAGAGTTTGTTTGTTTACTTGAACGCGCTAATTTCAGGAGGTATTGGTCCGATTTGAAACATTCTTTCAGTGTTAGATAGCCCATTTATATTGTTATACATTTTTATATAACAATATAATATATAGTTGTATATATATTTTTGTGTGTCGTATACTTTCGCAGCGATATCTTCTGAAAAACACAAGCACAGCGTCGCAAAAAAATTATCATCCAGTACCAAGAGGCGAGAACCCTCACCGGAGTCGATTGCATTAAAATCATTAGAAGTTGATAAAAAGGTAATGAAACAATGAATTTCTTAATATTATGCAACCATAAAATCACGCGATGCGCGTGTTTTTAGTCAATTTTATGGATAAAATGATAATGACGCTTTGATAAGTATCGTAAAATTACTTCCATACCTAATGGTAAATGCAAAAATATTTAAACGTACGTTTTAGGTAGATTTGTTTTGCCACAGCCAGACATAGCGTCATTTAAATGATCATTTCAATGATCATGTAGTGTGGCCGGGGACTTTGTGTAGCTGCGTAAAGATTTGTAAACCTTTGTAGTCTTTAAGGACAAAAATGTACAAACACTTGGAGCTATGTCTGGCTCCGACATTACTTCAATAATTTCGTTAAAAGTTGCAAATATTCGAAAATAATTTTGTATTCAAATAATTATGATTACAAATTTTACTGGCAATTTTTGAACTTATGAGCTTCTAGTTTCTCTTCTAGTCATTTTTCCGTTTTGCCGCGAATCATATGTGTTTTTTGTGTCGAAAATGTGTGTTTTTGTTCTTTAGTGGCAATTTTGAGATCATACAACATTGCAAATTTTAAATTTCCTGTTTATTAATAATTTCTGCAAAGTATATAAACAAACGACAGTAAAAAGAATTTTGAAATTTTGCCAAAAATAAAACCACCTGCAGCTATTGAAGGAAACTCTTCATCTTCTGATCGTTTCATACAATTTGTTGGCATACAGTAGCGGTCCCGAAAGTGGCCACATAAATTGCTGTTTGTGATGCAGCCACAAAATCCTCCTGTGTGCAGGTGTTAGAGCATACAGGGTATGACATTAGGACAAACTCTGAGAGCTATATTTAAAGACTGGAACGTTTCCTCAAATAAACAGATATCGATAAATAAATTTATGTCTGGTGCAAATATGGTTACTACTTCTAGTCTCAGAGTAAAAATTATTATTTCATTGTTTTTACAGGTAGTATTCGCCGCTTTCCTTGCCTGCGCAGCCGCCGCGCCTGGTCTTCTAGTCGCTCATCAACCCGTAGTGGCAACAGTACACGCGGCAGTACCAGTAGTAGCTTCCAAGACTACCATCACCAAGAGCAGCCAACTCGTCAACCACGGTTCAGTGGATTTAACAGCGGAATCTACGTCAAGTAATATCAATAATCATTGATAAATTCTTGTTGATAATTTATTTATCATTACAGTTGGTATGCTTTAATAGTTGAAAAATGCTGAAAAAGATTTAATCAAATCCCCAATTTAATATAAATAAGCTGGTTTAATATTTCCGCGATTACTTGCAATCGGAATAAGAGGTGAGTCAGACTTCACTTTGCTTAACAAAGTAATATTTTAACTATTAGAAATGTTACTGTACCTCGTATTTTTTACCGAATTCAAATTAGGAAGCGATTCTCCAATTAACAGTGTTTTTTTATGTTTTGTTACCTCAGAACTTTCGATTGGGTGAATCGATCTTGAAGATGCTTTTTTTATTCAAAAGCTGGTGTTTTCTGATTGGTCCCATATCCATTTAGTCCAGTTCTAACAAAAGCTTCCGTTAGAAAATGTATAAGTCTAAATTTGGATTAATTAGTATGCCACAAAAATTAACGAATAACTCAATATCGCACAAAACTATTTCTATTATTCTTTTTTATTATAAAGGGTGGAATTTTAGGGTAGTTTGATGAGATTTAAATTATGTTTTGATTTCGGATCCGTAACGAAACTCTTCAATTCTTAGGAGCAAATTAACGACACTCGGCCAAATTTTTTATAGACTCTCCGAATATTTCAGTCTCCTACCGTAACGTCGTTATGGTCAAGTAATTGTTGACGTAGTCAAAAATGATTATCAAAAAGAAAAAAGGCTTACAGAGAATTTGTAAGTCAACTCACCCGGGTTTTTTGAATCGCATATCGCACAAATCGCAGGAGAACACTTTGTCCTCGCTGTGTATCAAACGGTGATTCTTAAGTACTGTACTGGACGAGTAGTGCTTGCCGCAGTCCGGGCACTGGTAGGGCTTCTCTTTTGTGTGACTCCTGAAAAAAAAAAATAGTTCCACTGATGCACTAAATAAGTACAAATCGACGTAGAAGGTACGATCGTAATATAAGCGGGATATATAAAAGTTATAGCTTAAGTAATGGTGAAAGTTTAGCCAAACAAGTTAACCCACCGGTTAGTTGAACCAGTTTGAACATTAAATCTAAAATAAGAATTAAAATAAATTGAAACCAGAGTGAACATACATCGACAATCGATACTTGTCCTCTACACGCGTATCGATAAATTATTGCGATAAAACTGCGCAGTCTTATCGATACGTGTGTATGAAAAATCGTTGTCAATTAAACTGCACACTTTTATCAGTGCCTTTGGATGGACGCACGCACCGATAAAAGTGTGAGTGTGGAGCTGTGGAACGTTCGATTTAACTGCAGTTTTTTCTCAACGATTTGTCGATACGTGTGCACGAAAAAGTAAGTATAAAATGGAATAAAAACACTTAAGAGAAAAATATTATTCATTACCTCAAATGAACTTGTAGGTGATATTTTTTGAAGAACCGTTTTGAGCAAATTTGGCACAGGTGTGGCTTCTCCTTTACGTGTACTTGTCGTCTGAAAAGATGAAGGTGATTCACTATTAGATGCACGGAACTTTTTAATCTTGTTGACCGTTTTTTTTTCATGTGCGTTAGTTTTAAGCGTACGGCGTAAATTGCCCAGATATTTGTTTCTGTTCAAAAACAAGGAAATAAAACACGCTAAATCATTTATATAGTTTTTGTGAGTAGTAATATGACAAAAAAAATTATACTCCTATATAAATATAAAAAATAGATAAGGAAAATAAAAAATTATACTTGCGTGTTGATTGATACAATTTAAATATAATAATTTGTTCTCACCACAGATCATTAAATATTCACATATAAAACCATATAAAACATTAGGTTTGTATTAGCTATATAGGTACATATATAGTTCGTGTCTATCATTCCATAGGATATAGGTATACAGGAAAAACAACGATCATGACCACAAATTACATATTACTACCTAGGTATTTTTATTTATAACATAGGTCCACATTGAGACATAAAAGTCATAATTGAAAATGATCAAAAATCTACCTGTTCTGGGAAATGTGTCTGTTCCGTGATGTCTTAATAAATATATATACAGGACTATATGACACACGGACGTCTGTTCCTAAGGTAGGCAACTTAATGGCTGTGTTATAGGTAATAGCCGCCTGTTATACACAAATATATTTTTTTTAGAAATATATAATTACATACATATGGACAATACACACAGAGTCGAGATGAGAATCGAACCCATGACCCCCGGAGCAGAAGGCAGGGTCACTGCCCACTGCGCCAAACTCGTCATTAAGGGCCGGCAGCGCATCTGCTGGCCTTCTGGTCGTGCAGAAGTCCATGGGCGCCGGTAGGCACTTCAGTGCCTGCTGCCTGCTCGTCTGCCCCCTTGTAACATAAAAAAAAAGAAAAAAAAAAGTACAGCAACAAATTTTCGAAATTGCCATTGTGTTATTCATGATCTGCGATAACTTCCTCTTAGGTGTTAAGATCCTGGCGATTACCATCCATATCCCAGGGGAACATTTAGATAAAGCGTAATAGGCTTTGCGGATTACAAAGTAACGGTCCGTGTGTTAGTAGTGTTCATTAGAAATACCAGTTGCTACGCTCAGTTTTTCTTTGTTTGTACTTATATTTAATTCGGTCGAATAATACAGTTAGTAGGATTGCTTTCTAATTATAGTGTAGTAGATAATTGTTTTTATCTATATCGATATACATCTATTGTTGGAAATGTGTTTATTTCTATTATCTATCTAATAGATAAGATTTTAATATGTTACAGGATCAGTAATTACTTTCAGTCAATTTTTATTCTTATTATTCACCAATATAAATTATTTCAAAAATACTTTTTAATTTTTTTTTTGTATTACAAAGGGCAAACGAACAGGCGCGGTTCACCTGTGACTACCGATGCCTGCAGACATTTCGCCACACCACCAAGAGTCTCGCAGATGCGTTGATGGCCTTCAAGGTTTGGGTCAACGAGAACTCTCAAAAACTGAACGAAATGAGACAACAATACCATGACTTGACGGTTTCCCTTCATAACGTATAAATCTTTCGCCTTTTACTAAAGATTTCCGTGGAGGGGAACACTCAAATGAGTCTTATTCTATTTTTGACACCTCGTGTTCTACACGAGGTATATAATGTTGACTGTCTTCGTATATTGGGATCTGCTATCCATAATTAAGAAGTGGACGATTAAGGATGTAACGGGTATTCTTCATCTAATTTTTCAAAACCGTGAATTTGGTGTTTGGCACTGGTTTTGATCTTGATTGACTGAAAACATTGCACCGAAACCTCATGACACTCGACATTAGCAAAAGTTCCATTATGTGAAACCATGACTCATTCCCCATGACATTACTCCCAATGAAAAACTTTCAGTTTATGTTATGGTAACTGGGAGGATTATTATGACACGAGGAATGTTTAATATATCGCGCGTCTTGTCAGTTTTACAAATAGAGTAATACCAAAAAAAAACATCGTTTTATTCACAGGGTTTTTATATATTGACCATGACGTTGAGTTAGTGAAAAATTGAATGAGATTTTTAAATTTATATAGTTTTTTTATTTTAATAAAAAATTGTTGCCCGCTTATCTGTAAAATCTTTCCTAATGTAAAAAATATGTATACTAAAGACTAATATGTTCGCGTTCACATTAGAATTCAGCTTTAATCATTTTATTTTTATAATATAAGCCTACTTAATATTTAATTATTTTTTATATAATATGTACCTTGTTAAACTAATATTGCTTAAAGATTTATGTACTGCCGTGCTTTATTCGAGCGTACCCGAATTCATACGTTGTTACGCGAGCTACGAACGAAGCAATGAAGTGTGGGCGAGACATGTGTCATGGTGTAATGGTAAAAAGTCTCGCGTCATGTGTCATGTATGACGCCGCATCCGAGTAGCGCTACTCGAGTATGAATCTACACTCATTACTTATCCAACTGTAGTCCGGATATCAACAACCAAGCCAATTTGCAAGGAGTTTTTATTCCACGCAAATATCTGTGAAACTAGCTGTTAACTCTGGTGTTTCCGAACCGATACAATCTAAAGACTATCAACGATTTTATCTTGAAGTTCTATTATTTACTAAAAATATTAGGCATACATGATGAAGGTGTAGCTTAATCAGTGAGTGGCATTTGTGTTGATCGCTAAGTTAAGTGGTTCTTACCGCGACCGAGTAACAGATAGGTGACCAATTTTAATACTGGTTTTCAAATATCCGACCTCCTCTAAAAATAAAAAAAATACATAGATATTAATTTCTTTAGAGGTCACAGAATAATATACTAATATTTGAATCAAAACTGAAAGGCTGTGACGTTTCCTTTGCGTTTATTAGCAACGGTTATCATTTTTTAATGAATCGTTTAAGAAGCTAAGCGGTAAATAGCGAAGATTGGAAAATCAAAGCGAAAGTATGATCTGATGAAACCATGGAATTTTTAATTAATATGGTATCTAATTGGGCGATGACAGTTTGCCTTTCGCAAATAATTTGTCATTCTTTTAGTTTTGGGTGAATAATTGTTTAATGCAGAGCCGTCGAGAAAATAGCGTATTCCTCCATTTAACACTTCTTATAATATATTCAAAAATATATCTATACATATAAATAAAATAAAAGGGTCTGTTTGTAGCGATGAAATATTTTTTTACTAAATAAATATGACTTTATTAGTCGAGGACCGTTAGAATTTTATCCAGGAATCCAGGGCGAGTCAGTGAATCTTTATGTATAAACTTTAGAAAAGTTTTAACAATACATAAATTAAAAATAAAAATTACGTGATCTTATTTTTTAATTATTTAATAAACAAGTTTAAAAAGTGGCTTGGGTTTTTGCTTATATCTGAAAAACTTCAGAAGATATTTCAAAACTGAAAAGAAGATTAAAAAAGAGCAGATTATTTCCTAAAGAAAGTAGAACCTCTCGATACTGTCTTCATTATTTATAGTGATAATGTAGTACTGAAAATAGGTATCCTCGTCTCAGTTCCGGTTAAAAATAAGTAAAAAGTCTGAAATGTTTTAAAACTTTAATTACGGGATCTTATTGAGTAGGCATGCCTATAAGCTCATTGAAAAAATCACTGTGAGATATTTTTGTTTGTGATAATTGCCTTCTTTTTCTAGCGAAGGCAAAGTCGCGGGTTAAAGCTTGTATAAAATAAGAAGATAGCTTCACCCACTGTTAGTACAGGTTTTACGCGTTTACTTTGATGCAACCTTACAAACAGCTTTCCGCGCAATTAACGTGTATACACGACCTTATAAGTTTGCCCATGGCCATAATTTGCCTAAGCATGCAAAAGCAATTCGCAACGGGTTTCACGGCACTAACAGCACCGACAGCTGATATCTAAGCACTTTCCATGTAGAGACTAATCGGTGAAATTGATCAAGGGCCAGATAATTCTAAATTTCGCTTTCGCACGATCTGTGTACATATCATACATATGTAGGTTCATGTTCGTTTCGTATGATATATAACTGATAGGTAATTCACGGATATTTTTAATAGAAATATGCGGAAGGTTACGAAATCTCGAAAAACGTGTAAGAAAATGACATCCGCTAAAAACCGAATTTTCGATAGGTCAATTTACGCAGACGAAGTCCGAGTAATAGCTAGTATAAATAAATAATATCGAATTCTTAATTACTTCATAAGTAAAGTGTTCATTAAAGTACCAGTTTGCAAATATTAAAATTCTTGTTGTAGACGTTAGCATAATGTAGATTCGTTCTACAGGAAAAGTGCATTCTATCTGTTGAATCGGCTGTCCATGCACCCATTGCCATGTAAAATATGTTGTAAACGAAAGTTTAAGAACAATATTGTGGTACAATATATGCATCACTCGCTGATCTTATTTTCGCCTTCCGCGCACAATATTAGTACGGTCACCGATTTGCGTATCGCCGATCCTCGTTTTGTATTCGGCTCGCACGCGAACAGTATCGCTAATTATATGTTACACAATACTCTACAATACAACAGCGCGCTATTCGGAGCGTCGAGTGCCCCACAAACCTAGCTTTTGTAACACGGGCAATTGTAACTACACGTTTGATGGATAGATCTGTGAGT
>JANCMC010009603.1:7420475-7544650 GCA_024363005.1 Charaxes varanes
GGCATTCTAGAGTCGTCTCGCAAGGTGAAATTCACGGAACTGTGCTTTAATAATGGTCATCCACCACCGTTTGAGACGTATATCACTTATATAAGTTTCCTACAACTGCTTCCTGCATTCGCTTATGGACATATCGGAAAGCCTTGTTGTACAAATGTCGACACGTCTACTTGGAGTAATTGATCGTAACATGCGATCTGAGTGCGCCCGTAAAAGACACCTATTGAACGCTTGTTTTAACACCTTTAAACATATTAATATTGATATGTATGGAAAATGTAGATTCCATAATATTGCATGTGGCTGTGTTGACAATAATAGGTAGGTACATATGTGTATTAGATTCGATATAATTGATTTTATAAATCGTGAGGACACTATTTAGCAATGTCAATTGAAATTATTTCTATGTGGAATCAGTTGCCAGCTTCGGTATTTCCGAACCGATACGGCTTAGGGACCTTCATGAAAAGAGCATACTCAAATCTCAAAGGCCAGCAATGCATCTACGAGCCCTCAGATGTTACAGTTGTCCATGGGAGTCGGTAGTCATTCGGGTGAACCGCCTGCCCGTTTTATATCTAAAAAAAAAGAAAACGTCTTCAGCGCATGCCGCACAAAAACTGACTATTCCGTTCATCTACAAAATCACCAGTTAAAGTAGCTAATGGCGACCACCAATCAGAACTTATCATAGTATAAGAATTAAAACAGTCACGTCCTGAATCTAGAGGTTTCATTACACAATCCGTTTATGTTTTCTTTTACAGGTATGCTTATGTTTAATAATCTTGTTACCGATAGTCCATTTGTCCACAGACGCTGGTAGTCACTTATAATCAGATAAACCTCCACACTTATAAAAAGAAATAGAAAATTAGAATTAGTTCTTCCTTATTAAGTTTACGCAACCACTTTCTTCTCTGCTTGTCTTTGTCGGTTCTAAGATGGCTGTGACAAATTGGACAACGATAATTAATCGCGATAGAAATTGCACGAGTGATATATATATATATACATATGCGACAGTTAATATGTTCATCATATTATGTAACTAGCGATCCGTCCCGGCGACACTACATCGTACTAATTTAACGAATATAATATTATCCACCTATTGCTTCTAACTGCTTATAAGAATGTATATAGTATGAATGAACAGAACTGTAAGTATAATTTATAATTAATAGTATAACATATAATTAAGTATAGAGAATTTGTTAAGATCATAACACTAGAAAATTCATCAATCTTAAAACGTTAATATATGTACTTGCATGCAGCATGAATGCCTTGATTCTTTTCATATGAATTGTCTAAGATCTATACTTCGTATCAAGTGGCAGGACCGAGTCCCAAACACCGAGACCAGATGAACCAATATTGGTAGAATAAAGTCCTTACTTATCAAAGGACAACTAAGACGGTGTGGACACGTCATGCGTATGGATGATAGTAGACTACCCAAAGCCGTTTTCTACTCCCAATTAAAGCCATAAAAGGCAAACTTAAAAGCCAAGCGTTTCGCCATTGTCGGATACGACATAGAGGACATCATCATGATCATCATCATAGTAAAGTGTTTACGATCATAAGCATTTAATTAAAAATAATTTAATATTACAAATAGACATTTCAATATTATATTTAATTGTATAGTCTATTGCGTGGTCACCCTGGTACGTCTATTTTAGCTTAGCGCCGAGTCTTCTAATTTATTTCCAAAAGAATGTTAATTTGAACCTTATTTGGTAAGATACGGCGAAGTTTCCGCCATTTTATGCAAATGTGAACATTTTTTATAGAATGTAATTTTCAGTTAACGACAGAATCAGCGGCTACCTGCGGGAAGCAAAATCGCACCTTTATGTATGAGGTATAAGCAAAAAGATTTAAGTTTGGATGATTTAATAAAAAAGATTGGTAGATTATATTAAAAGAAATTAGATACTGCACATTTTGAAACAACGCTTATAGTCACAAGCCTTTTACTCCCAGGGGGTGGATCTTCCTTTATCTGTCCCAAATTACAATTTTTTTTTATTAACATTCGTTATAAATGATATTAGTTATAAGTTTAATAATTGTACCTAAGTACATGTTTGGTTAATAAAATTTTGTCTTTACAGAAAAAAGCAATTTTGTCTTTATTTTACTCATTGGAGTGTAAAACCATTATATATATATATATTAAAAATGGCAACCTCTCTCTTATGTCATTGCCGCTTAATTTCTTCTTACATAGGCACCCATTTTGATTATGCTTTCATCTTATTTTATTATACAATATTTATATCTTTGAAAATGCTACAATATATATATATATATATATATATATAATTTTTGACGTTTGTCTATGTATACATACAAAATTACGGTGGTTAATGCTTACACAATAACAGCTGTACACTTTACAAACTGCACCCTACGAAAAAAGTATATAGTGGTGGTAAAATAATTAAAAACAAACAATTTAATTAAGTTTAGTTCGGGATAGGAACAGATGTAATATAAGGCATACCGAATTAAAAAAAAATATCAGAGCTGCATGGCTTTGCTATTAAAGATGGTCCGATGGAAGACCTAACACGAGGGGGGCACCGATATGAGACATTGTGTGACAACGGGGAAACAGGGGGCTATAGCCAAAAACCTATGTGACATCTCAGTGTTACAAACCATTAAAAAAAAATTTTTTTTTTAATTATTTCATACATGCATAACATTGAAAAATATGTGTTGCATGTGCCAACACGTGGCCAGCCAGCCAAAATCGAGGGGAGTTCAAAAATAGTAAAATTTTCGTGAAATATCCCAGCAATTGTTTTCTGTTTATTGATTACAACTTTAAATTAATATTTATGCAATAAGGAACTTCGTTCCTATTTGGGATATAACGACACCACGCGGCTCTTTTAAATTTGACAATTAATATACACACAGTCGTCACGATCACGCTTTGACACAATCTTATAGTAAAGTGTATACATGTGTGTGTAAATCATTTGGCATGAGTGTGCGTAAAGTAATATTTTAATAATTTTATGTATTAATAATGCATATTTTATAAAATTATTAGCGTTTGCACTCCATCACCTATATATATAAATTACAATTGTGCCAACTTTCGAGCTCCTCTGACAGCGAAATTTTCAAAAATGGTACGGAATGTTTTCGCTTTACGTATTAATATAAACATAAAAATCACGTAACACGATGTATGCACATATATACGTGATAAACTGCTGAACCGATTTTTAAAAAATAGATTAACTATCTGTAAGTTAGTCCAACTTAAAACATTTCTGTGCGGAACTGCATCCCCCAGCGTAAAAAAAAGTTAACTTTCGAACAGGACAACGTTTGGCGTCTGCTAGGAAGATATAAATTATTTTGAATTTCTGTAGGGTTTTTTTAAGCTGAGCTGGAAAATATTATAGTAAATTTAGCTTAGACGCAACGTATTCAGCTATTAGACACTAACGCGCCGTTTTATAAATCTTAAACAAGCATTAATGAACAAAAGTATTAAATTCCTCGCTTTAGCTTAACGAGGTCTATTTTATGGGTTGCAGCATTACACCGATTTTCCCTCGTATTCATTCGCGGATTAAAGCAAAGTAGTTTAGTTTCTCATGCCTGTTAGGAAGTCCCAAATTCAATTTTATTTATTCACTAAGATTTTTGACAAACTGTTGTGAAATTATTTTCTTAACATAAGTATTTTATAGTTTTTTAATTAGAGAATTTAAGTTTTCAATCAGAGGTAGCGCCACGCTTGTAGCAGAATTAGGCCGGCACGTACGGTAACCAGTACTTCTGTCTCACATAAGAACGGCGTAAAATGGCGTCTATACTGTCACGTCGAGTGATGGTATTGTTGTCGCTTTCATTCGGTTTGTGAGATTTTCTGGTGGCCTAAATTCGTCATTAAAGGCCTGCAAAACGCACCTGCCTGGTCGTGCAGATGTCCATGAGCGTTAGTTTACTTTTTTATTCACTACCACCGTTTCTTCCCCTGCCTAGCCAAATCCGGTATGATCCTACTAGTGCGGCTTTAGATGTCCTTTCTAATAATGAACTTATGATACTTCTTGACAAGCCAAGGAGTTTTAGTAGGTTACTTATTGTGATATTATTCTGGTATTCTTTCCAGGATCTTAAATAATAAAAATAAATAAATATATACAGGACTTTATGACACACGGACGCCTGTTCCTAAGGTAGACAACTTAATGCCTGCGTTGTGTCTTAATAATGAATAAGTCTTTGAAATAAAACTCCAAATTTATTTACTGTTCATTAATTTTCAGTTATACAACACTTATATATATATGAGTTTAAAATATCTTATCTAAACATAAAAAAACAATAGCAGGCAACGATGTGTTAAGTGTATACGCATGCGTCCGTGTGTGTGCGTGTTTGCATGCGCGCGCGTGTGTGTCTCTTTTTGCCTTTGTCGAACACAAAATCTTGAAAATCGCAGAAAGTACAATAATGAAATTTAGTTGATATGTTATGAACACAAATGTTGACAAAATATCTAGAAACTTCGCTAGCGTGAGTTAGATGTTATAGCGTTTGTACCGCGTCCGTCGACCCGTCCGTACAGCGCCATCTAGTTTGCTTTTGTGTATCTTTCCAATCGGCATCACCGCTATGTAGCTTTGAAAAAAAGAAATTAAAATCAGCCTCGAATATTTTCAATTTGCTGATCGTTTCGGAACTTCCATAATGAGGAGTGCGGACAACTCCTGGCGCCATTCCAATAACCTGACGTAAAACCTCGATAACGTGTTTAGGTTTCGTGAATTTATTGACCACTTCAAGTCTATGCAAGCGGTTAAATTCGTTGGGTACTTTTGAATATTTATACTCTATGCTTAATAAGGCTGAAGAGTTTTAGTTTGTTTATTGGAACGCGTTAATCTTAGGAACTACGGGTTCCGCTTCGAAAAATTCTTTCAGTGTTAGACAGCCCATTTATCGAGGAAGGCTATAGGCTGTATATCACAACGCTAAAATTTTTCATCTTATTTTATGCGGACAAAGTTACGGGTAGAGACTAGTACGTTTTCGCTTAATAAGTAGTAAAATATATGATGTGATGTTCTTTTTAGTAATTGTTATTATATTCGTCTATTTCTTTATTGTACATATTTATTTTATTTCTCTAAAAGGTCTGTCAGGCGACTAAAACAAGGTAATGTAAAATTTTAACACACAACTAGCTTCTAAAGCACATTATTTTTGTTTTCTTTTTCATTTAATTTAACATTTAGTTTGCATTATTGGGTAACATTTTTTTTTGTGCCTGTTTGTAAACATGTTGTGGAGTAGAAAAAAGAAATTTGGTACACATGTTGGGTAAAAACCGTACAAAATTGTGCCGTTTCGTTTATATGAATATTATATAATACAAATTTACAGTAACTGATTTATATTAGTCATGAGATTCTAGAGTTTGTGGGGATTCCGGGGATGACGTCAAATGGCTGTTGGTCATCTTAAATCGCCCCCACAGTCTCATCGTCAGCACTTTAAGCGGAACCTAGTACTAGACCGGGGCGTTAGGTAAGGGAAGATACGAAATTGTTCTATCCATACAAATTTTATATTTGTGAAACCTGAACCAATTTTGAGGAATTTCGGTACAGAGATAAATTTAAACTTGGGGATGAACATAGGCTACTTTTTGTCGCGAAAATAAAAATTAAATGGGCTTAATTAGGGGTTGAAGATTTGTATGAAAATTGAAGAAAACAACTCAGACAAAGTTGCGTTGAAAATAGTCTAAAACTTTTACTACGCAATAAGAAAAACGTGCATAATGGTTTATTCTATACCTGAAGAACATAATCCATGTCTAATTATTAAAATATAAGACCCTAAAAATCCCCAATAATTTATAGTTATACCCTACGATAGCTCAATGTGTTTGTACATTTTTGTCCTTGAAGACTACAAAGTACTACAAAACTTTGTGAAGTTACACAATGTCTCTGACCTCGCTACATGATCATTCAAATAAAGCTATGTCTGGCTCCGGTTAATACCCTGGGAAGCAATATAAGGCCGCAGGCATACATAGATATTAAACTTTAGACTTTAGAGAATTAGTGTCGTTCGTAAGCAAATGATCGCGTACAAAGTGAGTGCGCAAATTGAATAAGTTTTAGTTTTTTCACGTGGTACAAAGGTTTCAAAGGTAACAATCGAGTGATGTACATAATTCCTGAATATTTTTTTTTTCCAAATCCTTTTACACATATTATAAAAATACCCAGATTCCACGTCTTATGTAATCATTGGAATCATAATCAGAGTTACTGCCAATGGAGCTAACGGGGTAGTTAGCTTAGTGATGATGCCTAATACGATCGATTTAAACAACTCGATAATGAAATCAATAATCGAAAATATTATGTTGCTACAACACTAGTTCGATCCGTCAAAAAGTTATTAGTTGACAGCGCAACTGCGCCTTGACATATTCCTCGGCAGGGACGCTGCGAGTGCTGTAACAGACAATGGACATTGATGATTGAGATTTGAAGTTTAAGAAAGATATTGGAATTGGCATTATTTTCTATTTCAGTAAATCACGCGCTGCGCAAATACATCGCCAGCGGTCACCTTACGTGACGATAACTGTATCTTACCAAACCAGGAAGCCTGTGTTTCGTCCAAGGATAATCCGTCAGTTCCGTTCAGAAGTGCGGGCATTATGATTGTGGAGAAGTTTATCGCCATCCCCAGATCGAGAAGAAGAAGAAACGATGATGTTGACGCCACGAACTAGAACAGGAGACATATTTATTCAAATTACAGGATATTTAAATATACACGCATTTGGCCATTTAAATTGTATGTACGTTAAGCTGAGCATTCATTATGCAACATTTAGTAATAGATACTGTTTATAAAAAGTGTTTCACAATGTTTAATCATCTCTGGAAACAGTTAATAAACAAAGTTTATGAAACATTGTTTATTAAATATGTTGCAGTGTTCCGTAGCGAGCGTAGCAGCTCTGCCATAACATCTGCTCGAGTGATATCATAGCAACAACTGAAAAGTATGGACTACCGAGTTGCAGAAACAATGTTTATGATCCTTGATAATAAGCAGGTCATAAACAGTTTATCAACAAATATTGCCTAATGAATACCCGGCTTTATGCGATCATTCCGTTACGTAAGAATCAAATTTCATTTATTTGGTCATAAACATAGAGTAGCTTACATCTCTCTCTCTTCCTAGCGTTATCCCGGTTAAGTAACAGGGTCCGCTTAGATTGTAGAGGATTTGGCTGCGGGGCGAGTTAAGATGACCGATTGCCATCTGACGTCATCCTCGACATGTTTCTTTAAAACGAATGAACAATTTTATCATTGTTGTTGTGAACAACAAGGTTAATAATAATATTTATTTTTTAATAAAAAATAGTTTCCAAAGTATTCGCATACTATATAATTAAATAAATGCTGAGTTTACCTATATTGCTATTAGAATTTCTCGTTAAGCTTGTGTTAAGATTGGTCCGACGATAGCCCGGCGAGATTTCTACTCCACGGATTCAGCCTATCCTTCTACCATTGAGCAATCGAGGCCTTTTTTTTGATTTTAAGAACTACACTTGTGTGCAACTGAATCAACTTCAAGACGTACATATATCGGCATAAAATATTGGTAAAAGTTCGACCGCATTTATTTTTAAACTTTTTCATCATTTATTTGAAAATTGTTGTATTATGAGAATAATAAGTAATCAAGCTTTCTAATAAAAAAAGGTTTATGCAAATAGGAAAAGCCGTTTTCCGAAAAAAACAATCTTCTGTGCTAATGCACGGCTTGACTCTAATCAGTTGCACGCGAGCATAGGTTTAGTTGCTTTTTAAAAAATTAGTATGAATATTTTATATCAGGTAAGCTGATAGCGCAATCAAAAGGTACGAAAATCACAATTGCTGCCGACGTAAGAGTGCTTTAAGATGTGAAAGTGTAAATAAATTAAGTCGCTACCAATTATCTTGACGGCTCACGTTTACATGAATATATTCCGAAGAACTGACGTCAGCGAGAATTCTTCTAGTATGACAATGTGTTGTAATAAATGAGCGGAATTCATACTTATTATAAAAACGGCTTTTAAACTCACGCATATGTTATATCGGATTATCCGACTAGTTTCGAACCCGGGGGTCCTTTCTCATGAGCTCGCTACGAAGCGGTGTCGCGGCGGGAACAGTTTCGTGCAGTCCCGATATAACATATGCGTGAGTTTAAAAGCCGTTGTTATAATTAGTATGAGTCTAGAATTATGTGTCGAAGCGATGGGATGCGAATCCAGTACGATGTCTATAACACCCTTTACGTGATTTTTTTTTCTTGAAAAAGTGACTAGGAGTGGTCTTCCAAGTGCTGTAACATTATCCATTATGCTATTATAAATAACAATTTAGACTGTGCTATTATTTATTCCTTCCGTATTTGTTTATGACATGCGACTACGCAATAATTTTCGGCAAACCGGAAACGCTCCCAGCACTGTTGCGGTTACGAGCTTATTTTAACGGCCATTACAAACAATGAAATAGGTTTAGTGGTTATACGACTATTTAATCGTTTATTGAAATGTTTGTAATTCGGTAATGCTTGAAACTCAATTATGAAATCTATGAAGTTGCGAATATTCGATTTGGTTTTTAACTTTCAAACTGGCAATGTTTTAGTATACGAAAATGGCTGACAGCTGAGTCTTGATTTCAACCGTTTGGCTGGCCCGTTGGCGCAGTGAGCAGTGACCCTGCCTTCTGCTCCGGGGGTCGTGGGTTCGATTCCCACCTCGAGTCTGGGTGTATTATCCATATGTATGGGCCCTGTGGCGCAACGGATAACGCGTCTGACTACGGATCAGAAGATTCCAGGTTCGAATCCTGGCAGGGTCGAAATGTATGATTTTGTCTTTTTTAACTTAGAATTTTTTGACTAGATACTAATAATTATTTTTTTTTACTATGTATAATTTAGATATTTCTATATTCCCGTTACCACTTTTAAGTGTTAAGCTTGTATATGACAATAGCCTAGTGGTGTCGGTGTTCGATGTCAAAGTCAAAATCGTTGCATTAGTCAAGTCAAAATTAAAACGTCATATGTATAATATTATTATTATTTTTAATCATAATAATAATTTGGCTATAAAGTTTACGACTTAAATGCAACGAAACCGGTCTTTACGATTTACAGTATTTTTAAGTAGCATTTGTGTACTATCAGTTAATAAAGGGTCTTTTAGTATTGAAAAAAATGGTATAGTGAATCTTTTTGTGCCAAAATAAATAAACCGGGCAAGTGCGAGTGAGACACGCGCACCGAGGATTCCGTACCATCACGTAATGCTTTACTAATTATTTTATGATTCATATTTTTCATAAAAATTCTGTTAATTTGATAAAGTCACCAAATTTTTTTTTATTTAAATACCAATTTTCATCACATTTTTTTTTACATAAATACCAATTTACGGTTTCCGGTATTTTTTTATACCTACTTGTATTTCAAGATAAAGGTTTTTGCTCTAGTACCGTATAGGTTTCGTTTCCCTTGTCAAATGTATCGGAAGTGTAACATAAACGGCCATATAGTTAAATTATGTACACTTTTACAATGTTGATTTTTTTCACAGCTTTAAGATATAACAGACCTTATTATGTGGTGTAAATTTCATCTTTATATCTCTATGCGTTCCTGAGAAAAACGTTCTTGACAGAGAGACAGACAACGAAGTGGTCCTATAAGGATTTCCATTTTTGGATGTACGGAATCCTAAGAAATGTAGAGTTTTAAGCTCAATGTGCTGTCTACGACATTTCGAGGTCTATGCACCTTAACCACAGCTGAAGAATGTCAGTATGCAAGTAACTTGAAGGCGAGTAATTAGCAGCGAAGCTCTTAATTTGCACCGCTTGAATGGTTAGTCAGTGGATTTGTTTGCTTTTGTTCTTAGCGCTTCTAAGGAGCTAGATTCTAAGGAGCCATCGAACAAAAGGAACACTGACAGAGTCAGACTGTATTTTAAGAAATAAATGTGTGTTGGTTAGTGTTATGTATGGGAAATGCCGGTACCACAATATTGTATAGTCATGTCGGTAGTTCAATAATAAAGACAGTATATTTCTGGATCTCGCGGTTTCATTACACATTAGTTAGCATTTGTCATGAAGAAAATCATCACATGTCTAAAATCGAAAATATTCCCACTGTATTTTTTTTAATGTCATGTATTTCTTATGCATTATGTTTTCAAGAAAGAAATTCATCATTACATGTCTACAAAAGCACGAGTATGCAACTTTTGAAATGGTTCAGAAAGTATTCATCCGCATTAGAAACTTTGCCCGCGTGAATTTAGTGATTTTGAGAGATTTTTTTTCGTGCTGAACCCTAATAATTTAGCGAAAATCGAAGTAGTTCACTGAAAGTCCCGTCCAAATCGGTAAAGCCGGTATAGATAAAAAGATTTTAACTTGCGTCATTGCTAAAGGTACCATTAATTTAATAAATGTCAAATTTAGGTACTGTATTTCTTGATTCGTTATTTTGGTAGATGAAAACGAAAGAATAAAAATAAACTCACGATAAAAGTTATAATACATGCAAAAAACATAGATGCAACTAATTTCAATTCAAGTTGCAGAGTTAATTAAATTATACACTAAGAACAATAGCAATATAGAAGATGCGATGCGATGTTTAATTAGGTTTTCATAACGATACGTATTACGAACTTAACCAGTTAATTATAAATTATAACTTGAAGGCTACGGAGAGCGTGCGAGATGTAGGCGGCGTGTTACACAGGTAACACTGAGGTGTTGCCCATTTGCGAGCTTAATTAATTTATATTCTAACAACTAGCAGGTACCTTGTACTAATTAGAGACTAATATAATTTTTACAAACCTGTATGGCTTCGTTGATAAAACGCGAATGCGCGATGCGATCGAACTTGGTTCGGAAAAACGTGCGATCGTGTGATATTGATGTCTAAAGGTGGGTTTAGTCCAAACGAACATATAGCTAGAACAAGAGCATTCTGCATTTTTATTGTAAACGGGAATTAATTCTTAGCGATTAATAAATTCTTTAAAAGCCGGCAACGCACTACCGGCTTCTCTGGTGCTGTAGGTGTCCATGGGCGACGCTGATCACCTAATCTCGTTTGATCCATTTGCTCGTTTGCCCGCTTAACCTATAAAAAAAAAACATCGAAATATTAAGAAGCAAAAAATGGGAATTAGAATTAGATTTTTTTTAAACTTACTTAAACGGCTTTTTAAAGTCTCGTGCAGGTATATCAGGATTGACCGACTAGTTTCCAACTTTACGAACCGTTTAACAGGGACAGCGTATGGGTCAAAGAACCACCCTTAAAGAGGACACCGTGAGTTCGGCATGCAGGGTATCTTTATCAGGAGTGGAAGATGAATATCACTCGGAATTTTAAAAAATACGTTATCAAAATAATATAACAAAGATTGCACTAAACCCACATTTTTAACAAATAAATCTAGCGGCGTTTTTTAACATTTTCTATAGCCCCAAGGCGGCAAAAACATAGCCATTGAAAAACACAATGTTTTTTACCTTCCTATGTCTTCGAGTCATAAGATTTAGGCGATTTGTGAGTATATTTTACATTGCCCTTGAGTCCCCTTGAGTTATTGAAATAAAACAATGAATCTTAAAACTGTTTTAGTGCAAATATTTAATTTAATTGATATAATTATATTTAAAGTAATTCACCAGCACACTAATAAAAAGATTGCGGGTGAGTACATCTTACTTGCAAACATTTTCAGTATAGTGCTGGAACCGCAGTCTCGTTAATAAGGATGAGGTCTTATTCCTCATTACAGCGTGAAAACCATTTGTTTGCGTTTCAGCAAACATTTAAGACGCAGTGCAGAACCGCGTTAATTTCAACAGTATTTTGAAACCATTCTATTGCACTCGTAGGGATCGATTTAAAAGTGTGACAGATTGCTTGAAACAGTGATATTTAAGCTTTATTATAACGAGCGAACCTGTGGATCAACAACATTACATTGAGCCACTAGATCGCTCAAAAAGTAAATACCAATAAACAAAACGCATTACTTGTATCGAATAAACCTGTTTCCATGACTGCATTTTATTTATTACATTTATTTAAATAAACTGTAAAACACCCTATTACATGCATTAAACGACGTCTGTATGGTACAAAATGGTATGATATGGGATATATGTATGGTACAAAATATCATGGATTTAAATCCGCGCTTGATTGATTATTTAATACAATTATGAATAGTAGAAATCGCTGCCTGATCGAAATTCGGTCATAAGTCTTTAGGCTTGCGTACTCTATATACAAAAATTGTATTCTTTATACAATAAGTGTTATTGATATTGATACCATCTTATAGTACAATGTATACATGTGTGTGTAATTCGTTTGGCATTGGTGAGCGTGAAGTTTTATTTTAATAAATTGAAATATTTATAATGCATAATATTTTATGAAAATATTAACATTTGCAGACCCTCCTATAAAGTCCGCCGTGCAATTTTCAAAAAAAATTATTGAAACTTTTTGCTTTACTTATTAATTATATTGAATCTATGTCAAAATCGCTACTTCCTATAACTTCTACCGCGTAGTAAGAATCAAACAAAATTCGACGCAACATATTTTGCAATCCAAACCGCTGACTTTATTTTAACATTTTTTTAAGCTTTTCTCCTTTATAAGCTCACTGTGCTCACCTGATTGCCCCGGGGGCAGCCCTTTTGTATTACAGCGGGTAATAAAGTGGCAAATCGAGGCTTGGTACACGTAATTTTTTTTAATCACGAGATGAATGACTTTTTAAAATCCCTTTTTATTAAATAATAAAAATATTATAAACCCTCTCCTACAATTTGAATGTGTACAATATTACTTCGGCTAATAATGATTTTGTTCTTTTTTTTTTGTTAATTTTTTTTATTTTTGGATGCGGATCACATAGTTATCAAAAATGTATTAATTATTATTAATAAGTATATACATAAAAAGCATTTATTCAAAAATAACAGAGATAAAGTATAATGTTATAATGTATACTAGATTCTTCAAAAAAATAAAAAATATTTTTCGAAATAGAAGGGAGGGCTGTTTCGAAAAATATTTTTACAAAAAATATTTAAAAAAAAGAACATTTTAATACATGTGTAATATTTCAATTTCCCCTGATACTAAGCTGAAATGAAAAGTTTGTAATAGAAGTGAATACGAATACCCTAGAGACATCGGGCGTGAACCTCGGGTATTATAATTCTTTGACTGTTTTGATGTCTGACGGGGTGGTGGTGTCCTGACAAATTAACGAACGCCACCAATCACCAACTGCCCAGATTGTAAATAAATTTTATCTTCCTAGACTTTGACCAGGATTAGGTGAGCCATGCCATCATGTGATTTAAATTCCTTTTTATAGAATGTATGAATACTGGCTATTTGACAAGAAATGAGATCTTGATGACGCGCTAATCTGTTAATAATAAGAAAACAAATGAGATATATATATTCACAGACGGTCACGTCACAGCACTTGCATGTTACTTGTGCAAATAGTTATAAAATGTCGCTCAAAGCATTGCGTACGCGCACCGCATCGCAATACATACAGACTGGTTAAAAAGTCGCCAAATTCAAACACCCAACCGGACTGCTGCAATGTTTTTACAAGTCGACAGCTTACGAACAAGTCATAAAATTTACACACTAATTCCTTTGCACCTTTGGGTTCCGTACGTTTTTTTTCTCATAAGCGAACTCTTAAACAGTTGAGTGATAGAGAGATACAGCTCAGTTTATTTGCCATATGTACATAAGTTGTATATTGAAGTTACGTGAGTTACATTGATAAAGTATTGTTACATTTTACCTATTGAGCGTGCAAAAGTATTAAACAATAATTAATTAAAGTCAGTCCAAAGAAAATGGTCTATAAGACACAGTTTTATTTAAATTAGTAAACCATTATTGAAAACGTCTATGGCTTGAAATAGGGCGTCTATTTAAATTACGCATAGCAAGAATGCCAGAGCCTAAGGAAGCCTTCAGTAGATTGGCTAAGGACCTGATGTCTCTGAAATGATTTGCGAGCGACAAAATATGAGATTAGTATTATGTGAAAACAATTATATATTAGAATTACTAGTGGCTTAAGGACTCGTGTGTATTGATGAAACATTGGAAGCACTAAAAGCGGTGTGTGCAATTTAAACAAATACGTTAATTTTAAATGCCTCTTTTTAGAGTTTCTTAAATTTAGCCAAATTTTTTATGGGATGAACGTACGTATAGTTAAATTCGGAGCTACTGTTTTGAACTTTACACAAGACAATTAACTAGACAGTCAGATAGATAAAAAATAAAAAAGTATACAACTAAAAGTAAAACATAAGCATAATCGTAACATTATGGCACTAGCCCATACTAATTTTAAAAAAAAATTGGTATAAAATAGCAGCAGAAAAAAAAAGTTCGATATTTAAGTGTAAAAAAGCAGCTAACTAAAATTTAAAATAGTTTTTTAACTTATTTAAATATTTGAACTTCAGTCATTAAAAAAATAAATAAAAGAAAACTGTATACTTACGAATTCGGTTTTTTTACGTTACGGTGTTCAAAAGGGTTGTATTCCCCATCAAATTCCTTTTTAGTCACTTCTATATTATTACTCGCACTCATTTTTATTACCTACTCTACTCATATAAACTACACGAAAAAAATAAACAGTCCTTTTTTACGTAACTATAACAGCACTGGCTTAATACCCACCCTTTACCAACTCCATTCCAATTCAGTTTGAAGTGTAAACAATGATATTGTTTTCTATGCATGTCACTTCGACCACACGTTAAGTCGTATCGTGTGATCGAAGTCGTCGTCGTGTCGTATCACTTTAAAGAAGTTTTAAAGGAAAATTTTTAATTTCGTCATTTACAAAATGGTCAAGAGCGTGTCTTATATATAGAAGTGTTTCGTACCTGATTCGCAATAAAAGTATTTGCTAAATAACTTCAAAAGCTATCGTCACATTTCGCTTAAAATAATTTTCATAGTGAGATTATAGCATTTTCTATCAACGTGGAACATTACAAGTATTTGTATCTAATAGTTTGGAAGTCCAAGAAGGGGGGTTCACCTTGCAGCGGGTGGAGAGATTGATTGCTAGACCGAAACTATAAGGGTTCCGTAGTACTACAAGGAACCCTTAAAAGGGCGATTTTCATTAAAGATGTTTAAACGCACCCTGTGTAATTTTCGATATTACTGATCTGTTTGTTGCTCTAAACACAAGAATTATCCTTGATCGGAGGAAATATAAGAATACTTAGTTGGCTATTAATTTCTTTTTTTCCAAAGAATACAAGGAATGCTTTTTAGTTATGCATATTTCTAATAGGTGTGACAAAAGTTGCATCGGGGTTTAAACCGGGTACCTTCAGTCCAGGCTCTATAACAATCTCTATTTATTATAGTATATTTTATATTTCTATGTATGCAATAAGCATGTTTATTTGTTTGTATATACTACTTGTAATAGCATGCTTTGACTTTCAAAAATCCGTACAATGTTAAGTCGACAATAATATTGCAATAAAATTTATTGGTAAAGGGCGTGAAACGGTGGGTGGGAAAATTTCGATTATTCAAGGCAATCAAGCAGATAGTAAACGTCGTTCGGTTGTCGTCAAAAGTACAGGTTTCACGATTTTCTCTATATAAAATTAATACAATAATCTGCTTTTTTCTCCGAGCATTTAAACCAAAATAAACAAATTCCTATTGCCCTGCCATCTTCTAACATTGGAAACATTTAAACTCATATTTCTTTTATTTATACTTATTTGTATTAGTACTTTAATATAAGTATCCATATAAACGAGTTTTGCTCCAATAAAACAATGTTTACCTGATATTACGAGAAGTCGCGTACACAGCTAGCATATACATATACAAGAATTGCTTGTATAAAAATATTAGATAGATAGGTATATATTATGTATATTACGAATGCTGAACGAAAGGTGTATTTAACCTTTAACCTTTTTGAACTAGTACCAAATATAAACAAACATTTCAATTATAACTTAAAAAAATAACATATAAATTATTGAAATTTTCCGGGACATGACATTTACCATAGAGGTTAATTACGTTTTTTTTATATCATTGATCTTTTTAACCGCAACATGTTCACTCTTGTTTTAAATAAAAACAAAATGGTTTTGAAAGTAAGGTCATTTATACAGTGAGGCAAATTGTCTTGTTTGGAGATCTGCTCTACTTTATATGGGGTTTTCAAAAACTTTTAACTGATGTGGGTATTGTTTATCGATCACAGATATTCCAATTCTGCCAGCATTCGCATCCGCGCGTGCTCTCGCTGACCTCTTAATTAACCATTACATGTGGATTTTAATTAACACTACTGACAAATTTTATAGCGACTATCTACATTAACTTCGAAATTTTAAAGTACTGTTGCATCATTTACAACTTACTATTGACCTTCACAATTGAACTGATGCAATACAAAATTCATATATTTCGGTTACATCATCCACAAAATGTAATCCGAGCGTTAGATGTTAATTAGTGTTTTGAGTATAATATTTTTATCTATGGACTTTTTAATTTCTTTAATGATTTACAGAAAGGATATTCATATTTTGATCTTTCTATTCATAACAATTTTGAACCCAGGGGGTGGTGGATCTTCCTTTTATCTGTCTGATAACTGGTCAGATCCACCATGGGTAACCGACCTCGGAATGCCCTAGCTGCTATTGTCACTCCTCCTGCATTATCCGTGACAGTAGTATCCGCATCCTTTCTCTCCTCTCCATCTACCTTTACATCTTTTACTCCATCCCTTCCCTTTACTCTTGTCTTTTTAATTAGACGTAGCGCCACGCTTGCAATCTTTTTGGTCTGCAGCCGAATTGGGCTTTCACCACTACCTCTTTCTCATATAAGATCGACGTGAAAATACTGTCACGTCAAGTGATGGTATTATTGTCACGTTTCGTGCGGTTTGTGTGACTTTTCGGTGCTTTCCACTTACAATACTTGTCATAAACTAGACCTAAAAATTTTATTTCGTTAACTTCATCTATTTGAATTTGATAATATTTAATGTTTATTGGGATGGGTTTGATGTTGTGATAGTTGAACTGTATTAGTTTCGTTTTATTTAAATTTATTTGCAAGTCATTTTTGGAGTTAACATTAATGTGGATTTATAAAAACGCAAAATTCACCAAGCGAAAGTTTGTTTTTCGCTGCAATATTCATATTGTAGGTTTAGTTCATTGCAAGGCATGATTTAAACTAGTATCAGAAAAACAGTCAACTAGCCTATTATATCCACATTTTAGTTATACAAATTTGTATAGGTAAGCGCTTCGGCACGATTTTGTCTAGAATCAGGCATTAACAGGTCGTTTCCTAACTGGTTCCTACGCGACCACGGAATGTATGAACATTTAGAGGTGAAACAACTGATAGGTATAAATGCCATTCGCAATTATTACAGAAAACGTGAAACTAAGTAGATGCAGCCAGAAATGGTAAGCTAGCTTTAGAGCTGCATTTAATCAGATCATTATATCGACTTTCTCTGAATATTTGAAATAATAATACATATTTAGTTCGTGGCATGGTTTTTCTGTACAAACAATTAAAATTAGGGTGTCTGCAGTTTGCCCGAATGTTTATTATATTATGGCAGGGTATAGATAAATAAAATACGTTTTAGTATATTAATCAACGCACATCGACTAGTGAAGAAAAATACAGCATCCGAAGGTTTTTGAAAATTGGCTAATTGCCAATAGAGAGGACGCTCGTCAGCTTAAACTATTGACTTTATGAAAAAAATGTATACTTAAACTGTAGGTAAGTGTCTTTTGTTCTGTATATAATATGAGTCGGAAAGGAGATATTGTAAAAAAAAACTGCTTTTAGGTACCATTTTTCCAATATGGCGGCGGCAGAAATGCGAAGTCGCAAAGTAGAAATTCGAAAGAGCACATCGAAACATATACAATTGTCAATTTCTAAGACTTCCGGAAAACTAACAAAGGACTAGACTGTATATATCAAAAGAAAATTTCCAAAAATCGCTTAACGAATGTATATGCGGCTAGGAAGAAGAAGATAGTATTTTAGTAGCGAAAGGTCTGGTTTCCTAGAAGGAGCACGTTCGTATTCTGTAGCAAAAAAAATCATTACATTTTCTTTTGTTTACTTAGTTTTATAACAGTCTAATAAACAGTCAGATCCTCTGCATTTTATGTAGACCCTGGTACTTAGTTCTTGCTTTCCATCAAGCTGGCCGTACGCTTGTTAGCTAACTTAACAAAAAAAAGAAAGTATAAAAAGAACTTCATTCACAAAGTTATAGCAAAAAATTAATTCGCCGTATCAGATCCTGGACATCGAGGCCAGCTCCAGCCCCAACGGAAGTGGGCTCCGCACGCGACGGCCTGGGTAAGTAAGATTTAGAGAGTTGAAATTTTCCATATTGATAGGACGTGCTAAAAACTCATTAGTAGGAAAAGTATTTTGTTACTCACTGGGCACCGCCTGCCTCTTTTGTTATATAGAATATAATTAAAGACCTAACAAAAATTAAAAATGTTATTTAGATTTAATCTAAAAAATGGCCAAAAGCGAGTAAGAACACACTTATTGGGTTCCTTCCTCCTTCCTCCTACCGTTCTAGGGTTCCGTATTTGATGCGCTGTAAAGGTATTTGTTAAATAATTTCAAAAGTTGTTGTCCGATTTCGTTCAGAATAATTTTCCTAGTGAGTTCTTAGCTTGTTCTATCAAAATGACAAATTTCAAGTCTCAACGTCTGGAAATGCTGGAAATGCACCTTACGGGCAGAAAGACGGACGGACGGACAGAGCGAAATTATATTCCTTGTAGTACAACGGAACCCTAAAAACATTATTATTGGGTAAAACCTTTATAAAATATGTTTCCGTTAAATCTAAATTAGCCCATGATAGAATTATTTGTAGTATCACAACCAGTTGTGAATTGCCGATGGAAAATCATAAAAGTTAAGTTGTGTTCATATGGAGTAAATTTTGTTTTTTTTTTATACTATCACTTGAAAAGAAAGTTTCTAACTGGTTTCCCTATCCTAGTAGATTCAAAAAATATATATTGAATACTTTTTACTTCCGCCTAATTGTCCCGTTTCTTCTCTAAGCTTATAATAAATAAATAAATATATACTGGACTATATGACACACGGACGTCTGTTCCTAAGGTAGACAACTTTATGCCTGTGTTATAGGTAACAGACGCCTGTTAGTGGAACGCGCTTGCCTAGAATGAACCTATTCACTCTTGCCTTAAATATCTATACTAATATATAATGCTGAAGAATGCTTGTTTGTTTGAACGCGCTAATCTCTGGAACAACTAGTCCGATTTCAAAAACTCTTTCAGTGTTAGATAGCTCATTTATCGAGGAAGGCTATCGTCACGCTAAAATTAAATCTATTTTGATTTATGTATCTAATTGTACAGCTAGTCGTTTATATGTATGTTGGGTGAATTTATAGGGAGGGGATTCGTTTTTCATATTATTAATAACCTTTGTAAGAAAATTATATTAATTAAATAAACTGAGTAATCTGGATGATTGTTGTGTTTTCACTTTATTTTACTTAACAATAATTTAACATCGAAGCGTTAAAAAATTATTTTATCTATCTTTAAAAGGAAATTTAAAAAATAGTTTTAATTTGCACGAGTCCTTAGAATATTAACTTGGTCCTATTGAAAAATCATTTCTTAGCGAATATATACGAAATTTAAACTATCCCCTGCCAAATTTCAACATCGTTTTTATATTTATATATATTTTAAATTGAAGCGTTAAAAAACCATTTTCACTAAATAGTTCTAAAAGGAAAATAAAAATAATTTTATTTCAGGAAAGGACTCACAAAACGGGCGGTATTAATTGAAAAGATAATAGATAATTGTAAAAAAAATAAAGAAAAAGCATCGCAGTACAGTTTTTCCACGTATTTTCGTTAACCGTCTTCTATATGGATCGTAAGCAGTTTTAACCCTATATTCACACCCGCTTCTGAAATTGTTCTCTTGTGCCACTCATCACAGTTCAAACTGACACGTGACAGAGTGAGACAAGATATATTTTTTAATTTTATAAAAAGTTTAACTTTTTACGTTCAGGCTCTCATACACGATGCACTATTATAATGATCACAGCAATTTAATTATACTTTTAACTTAAAAAGTCAATAATTTGATTTGAAATCATGAATGAATAATTTTTATAGTTGGGTTTAATTATAAACATGAATGTTGAGAATTTGAGATTTTTAGGTTTAATTACAAATTGGTGCAAATATCTCTCAATCATTAAAAAGTGTGATCATTATAAATAATACATCGGGGAAAAGGCTTTCGATTGTAACATATAGACGATGCGTCATTAACTCAATACAAAAACACTTAATAGGCACCACGAAATTATTTAAGTGCAATAAAACAGTAGAAGAACAGAGAAGTATCTTTCGTCAAATTTTCCACACAACAAAAATAACTAACTGGAATATTCTATTAATAAAATATCCGTAAAACTTAAAAAAAATTTCTCAACTGAAATGTGTTAGGAATCATTTTGTCTCCATCATCATTTCAATAACAACTGATTTGAATATGACGCACCATATTTTGACAACAGCTTTCTCACAGAACAGCTTGTTCACACTCAGATATAGTAGAAATATTATACAATAATTTATCATATAATATAATATTATACATGATATAATTTATGTACACATTACGAGCGTGAGTAAGGCAATGATTGTGTCATAGGTAACAGCTACATTTAATATACTAATACTTTTTTGTATAAATAATGTAAAAATACATACTTATATAGATAGAACACTCAGAATGGTAAACAGTAAACAGTGTCACTACCAATAAGCCAAGCATATATCTATGTTTAAAATTTTTAGGTGGAGCTGTACAAAACTCATTGGTGGCGTTGTAACGGACCATGTCAGACAAGGAGGCCACATTTTGGAATCGTGCGCCGGTCTGCTAACAAAGCACCAGGACCCATAGATTATTGGTGGAAGGATCATCTTAGAAAGTGTGGGGGTACCTTTATAAAAATCAAAGAACCCGAGAATAAGCAGAAAGGAAAAAAGAAAGGGGCACCTCCGAAATCCTGTGGTGACATTACTAAATATATAAACACTACAGATACCACTAAACCAGTTCTAAAAGATTCCAATAGTTTACCTGTAAAAACTAAAGCTATCATCAATAGCACACTAGTAGTTTCTAAGAAAAATAATATAGTTTTCAACCCTAAGCCTATAAAATCCCCGGTCATATTTAGTGGTAAAGGCCATATATTGAATGATTCTCCCTCTAAATCAACTAACGTAACGGAAACCGTTAGAAATGTTTGGGCTAATAAGCAATTATCACCTTTATTTCCATTAAAAAGTACCAAAAGCAATGTGATAACAACTAATAATAAAAGCCAAGAACCAATTAAAACTAGTAAACATAAACTCGAAAATCCACACATTTTGTCACCGCCTGCCAAAGTAAAGAAAATAGATGATTACTTTAAAAAGACAGCTACCTCAATTTTAAAAGATTTATATGGAAAAGACTTTGAAATCAAAGAAACAAACAATAAGAAAAGATTATCAGTTGTTTCAGTTGAAGTACATTTAGTTGATTGTCCAATTTGCAACAAAAAAATAGATAATAAGTTAATAAATAGGCATTTAGACGAATGCTTAAACAAAGATATCATTGAAAATATTTGTAGTGACAATGTTAAAATCGAAACTGTGATAAAAGTAGAGTCAAAAACGCCAGACACGTTTAAAATACCAATACCAAATGTTAAACATGTCAAAATAGAAAGCGATGTTGTTCATCCGGGTGATATAAAATCTGAACCCATTGATGCAATCGATTTGACGTTTATTGATATAAAGAATGAACAAAAATTTAAAGATGTCAATTCAAATATTGTTACTATCAATAAAGATGGACAATTTGTTAAGTTAAAAAAGGAAAAAGTTGATATTCCAGCTGTGGAAATACAACCTAGTACTAGCAAAGATACTGCAATAACTCTAAATGAACAGATATGTCCCTGTTGTGCAACACTTATAAGTACACCAATAGAGGACCATTTAGACGAATGCTTAGCACTTCTTGATAATAATAATAAAATAGAAGGTGATTCCACTAGTTATGTTAGTGAAACTATAGTTCTAGATGATGATGATGACATATTCGATGAAACGTTAACACTAAATGCCACTGGTACTAAATCTCCATGCCCTTGTTGCCTTAAGATGATAGAGCAAGCAGATATGAATGAACATTTGGACATGTGTTTGAGTTAAGCTCTACAAGATTGTGTTTTTACTTTAGACATTTCATTTGTCTCGTATAAAACAAAATTCACTGGCAGATAATTTAAACTACCTCACAATTTCTAATTTGTTAAACTTTGATGAATTCAATGTTTACCTAACTTTTGAGGGTTTCTTTTTAATTTTAAACTTTTTATTACTGAGACATGTAGTTCAGTGGATGATAGATGGAATTTATTTTAATTATAATTGGATTTTGCTGTTTGCTACATTTTTAACTTATTGATAGAATAGAATAAAAAATGCAAAAATGTGATACAATTCTTTATGTTTACTTATTTATATTGTCTAAGACTGATTTAAAATTAAATTATGCTGTTAAAAATATTCGTAGTTTTAATGATTGCTTAGAACGTTATTTGAAACAAAATAGTGTGTGTACTGAGTACATTTAAGTTTCAAATAACGTCTAGATGGTTTTCTACATAATAAAAACTCTAGAATAAAACTACTATTTAAAGTAGTTTAAATAGTTGTTTCATTCTAGAGTTTTTATAAAGTAAGCACTAAGTCAAAATGAAATTAATTTACGTCATTTTTATTTCTGAAACAATTATTTTTATTTTGTTTCGTTGCCTAAAAAATTGCAATCTCTAGATACTGATTTTAATGATATCTTGTAAAGGGCACAATTTTAATCTGCGTAAAATGTAGAACGTATCTAGCGTATTTAAGTGGATAAAGATTAATAAGGGATTCTCTAAAATAACTCCGTAAGTTTCATTATTGTTTTGTATTATGTAAAAGATACAAATGGTTATTGTGGCTTATACTTAGGATATAGACACATAACATCGTTGACTTTTTTGTAGATCCTTTTAAGACATCCAATTCCGTAGTACATTATTTTGATCTATCTAGTCACTAAAATAAATTTTTTGTACGATATCACGTTACAAATCGTTGGAATCGTCCGCTTTTATCTACAATAATATTTATAGGAGTGATTCATGAGGAATGTATTATACATACCTTCCTCATGAATTACTTTATCTATTAGTGAAAACCGCATGATAATTCGTTAAGTAACTTTTGAGTTTATCGCGAAAAGACGCGGCGGAGGATTTTCTTTCTTAATATGTATGAATAACTTACCATAGTAAGTGGCTTAAACAGTAATCTTTCCTGCTCCGATAGCGAGTCCAGAATCTTGTTATACCCTTTTACCACGGCCAACACGCTCTCGTAAACGTAAAAAACTGTCTTACTCTTCATATATACCTGTTTTTATAAGAGAATTTTAAATATGATATACAGAGTTTTGCGTGTTTAAACAATTTGTATTTAATCTGTACAGGTAATGTTGCGACAAAATCTATATACGAGTTGATAGAAGTAATGTTAGTACACTATTTATAACTCAGGAATAGCTGAACCGATTGCTAAGATCTTTTATTCGTTGGATGTAATTTTATTACGAATAGCATCATAACTATTACGAAAATGAAAAATGAACCACGAAATATAATTTAAATTCGTTATTTTTTAACTTAAATCTGTAAAAAAATGCCATTCTTAAGGCAGAAAATACTGATAAACGTTATTTGATAGGATAGTAGTAGTAGTATTTAACATAGTAAAGAACAATTAAGTAACAAAGAACAATTAAATAACAAAGAACAATAAAATAACAAAGAACAATAAAATAACAAAGAACAATTTAATAGTAAAGAACAATTTGACCTACCGCATACGCATGGAGGGGTATATCGAGCCCTAGATTCTCCCAATGGCTGGCTTCCTTACACAATTCTAATATGTTACTGTAACAAGAACCACACACATATTGAGCTTTAAGTAAAATTTAACATTATAATAAGATCCAGAAAAAGAACAAACCAAGACGATATAAGTGAAATTAGCGTACGCATCCACTTTTTTTGACAAGGACAAACCAGGTCGCAGTGGAATTAGCAATTCTATAATGAATATCATTCTATATAAATATAAATTGACTTATAGAAATATATAAAACCTTTGACATTTAAAATTATATAATAAACATGAATTGATAATAATATAATTTGGTAAGACATAAAATTAAAATAATTTCGAATAATATTTTACTTACGCCCTGACAGGGTATTATGTAAAATTAAATAAATAAATAAATAATGATATCGTAAATGATAAATAAATAATGTTCGACACAGGGAATTTATTGCAAAACTATTTCTTAAGTAATATCCTTAGAATAGTTAAAACTCACACATCTATGTTGCACTCCATCAATCCAGGATTCTCAGCACTTTTCCTCATCAAGGTTCTGTTTAATCCGGCGGCACATTTCTCATCCAAGTTGTGCTAAAAACAAACGATTGATTTACGCTATTAGACTTTGCTAAAAGCTAAGACAAGCAAATTGAAACAAGTTTTAATTCATTATGTTGCATTGGTTTCTAACTTAGTAACCTTCTTTGATGTTTTACGTATTCATTTTTTTAATATTACAAGGTGCAAATGGACAGGTTCACCTAAGTGACTACCGGCGCCCATGGACATCTGCATCGCCAGGAGGCTCGCAGACGCGTTGCGGGCCTTTTGAATAGA
This sequence comes from Charaxes varanes, assembly GCA_024363005.1. Taxonomy (NCBI): domain Eukaryota; kingdom Metazoa; phylum Arthropoda; class Insecta; order Lepidoptera; family Nymphalidae; genus Charaxes; species Charaxes varanes. The sequence goes on from JANCMC010009603.1 coordinate 7,445,605, forward strand.
GGGATATTGCACAATACTGCGCAGTCTCGTACCGTCCACGATATCCAAAGTTCTCTGATTGCTACATCAATCGCTCCCATCAGCCTGTTAACGTGCATGATAACGTCTTCAGAGTTACTGCAGGGCATCAACCACACGGAAGCATCAGTCATCACCTGAATTATAAAAAACAAGCGTATCAAAAATTGATACTTAAGTGTTTGTGCCTTCAACTTCTCAACGCATGAACCTTTAGTGAGGAAAATAGGACCGCTGCAACATTTTTTAAGTTCAACAAATAGTTTATATATACCTACCTATAAAACCAATCGTTGTTCGTCAGTCTCGCTAAAATTCGAAAACCGCTGGACCGTTTTAAATAATGTTTTTGTATTGTTTAATTCCCCTTATTTCCGGTAAGGTTTTTAAAAAAAGGGAAAGACAAGCCAAAATAATATTTTAAAAGACTAAAAATGCAGACTAGTACGCTACTTCAGAGTACTACATATAGATGACATTTGCAAAATTAAGCCCATTTTTGACTGACGTGCCAAATTATTATTTCTTTAAACATACGGCCAGTATAACTTTTAATATAAAATACATAAAGGAGATTAGTTAATTGGGTAATAGCAGATGAGCTAAATCTATTAAACTTATTCGGACAAGACAGTGGCTGCCGGGTTCACTAGTGTAATATCTACATAGACGTGTACCTTTTTCAAATATGCCAGTCTATTTCGCCGTAGGCGCAACAGTGCTGCTCGTCCAGCAAAAGAAGGGAGATCTGCAGGGTAGACGCCGCGTGATGACACAGTTTCCTTTTTGGCTTCTTGGACCTCATCACTAAACATTGCCCAGACCTGGGCGAAAAATCATTTTTTGTAATACTAGAAATGTATATTTCTAGGTATGCAGACCATATTGTACTTGCTTTTAGGGAAATAAAAATTAAGACATACCTCAGCTGTCTTTCTTTTGAAAATGCGCCTAAGATTCTTCCGTCTAGAATAATTGTGCAAAGAAAACAACGCCACTACGGCTTCTTCAATATGGTTGACTCCTTCAAACACTGTTTCAACTAAGTTTTCTATGATAATCTGAAATAGGTTTGTTGTGTTAACTGTTAACGATTGCCGCCATACTCTTTTTGCCATGTCAAAAAAATTGTCCACTACATTTTAATATATTTTATTTTATATTGCTTATATTTATCCTAAACAGAGTTAAAGAACCTTTCGTCTCGCAACCAACTTTAAACTAAAAAATATATGTAACATGTACCTCAATATCTTTGATGACTGTCCTGAACTGTAGAATGTCGTCATACCACGACGGTGCTTGCACATCTAATATGTCCCGAGAGACCGCTTGCACGTTGTCTAAAGCAGTTTGGAACATGTGTTCAATCTGATCACATTTGGCTTCGAACTGGTCACCACGTGCTCCACCGAACATTGGCTTGCTTATGGTTTCGAGTTCGTCAATTCTACAACAGTTAGTATCATCATCAGTATAATTTGTTGATTTCACATGGTGGCACGTGAAGGAGTGGTCCTTATCGATATAAAGATAAAATTATCAGGCAATAATCAACGGTAAGATAGACAGCCGTAAACTTCTCTCAGCCCTTTCTATTAACGCCCCTGTTACTAGAACCTGTCATCATCTTTATTCCACACTCCCCTTGCAAGCACTAATTATGCCAACTCGAACACACAATTCGACCTACTCAGAATTAGACCTTTTTTATTTATATAGAGCTTCCCTCAAAAAAGAAATATCCAAATTGAACAAAAATGTATTACATTAAAACGCCTATACACATACATTGTCATAAACACACACAAACACACAGCCACACACAAAACACAATGTGAATATCGTAATGAAGTATTGAGTGTTAATAGTATTTAACTTGTTAATTTAATTATGAATTTGTTATTCCTTATTTAGTTTGTTGCTTTTTTCTCTATTCGAATACTGTTTTTTTATGTTTAGTGTAATCCCTCTTTGGCCTTATTTATGTTTTATTTTGTATAACTTGTTGTCATGTACTTGTAACGCTGTAAGATTACTAATAAAACAATAAACAAGTAAATCAAAAGTAAGCTGAAGGAAGGGCTATCATAAAGTAATTTTCCTCAGGTACGTACCTCCCAAATATGATCATGCAATTACAAACATCAAGCATGTCGAAACATCTTTGCACAAACGAATCGATGTAATTGAAGATGGACCCCGTGTCCAACTCCCAGGTCCCTGGTTTAGATTCGCTGTGAGCCTCGGCCATTAAATCGTAGATCTCTCTGTACTGTTTGCAACAATCAATGCATTTGGTGAACTCCCCGAGTGCCTTTTTAGTACGGCCCGTAAACAAATCGTCCAACTGAATGTAGTTTTTGCATAAAATTATAATTTGATTGCTCAGTGCTTTGAACAAGTTTGTTATACGAGTCTCGGAATTATAATACGGAGACTCCATCCAGATATATCTAAATAGATTGACGATATTCGGTATATGCTTGCAAATTTCGTCGGGATCGAGCACACATTCCAAAATTGCGCACGGCTGTTTGATTACTTGCAAATACTCAATGTTAGACGTCGCTTCCTTAATCTTCTGCATGATCTCTTCACAGAGCATTTGGAACTGGTGGATAAAAGTGGAATGTGTTGTCACAAGAATTTTTGTAATGTGTCTCACTGCTGGATTCTTTAACTGATGCACTAGGGCACTCAAATTTTCATCTGCAAGCAAACCCCCATGATGATAATCTCATTAAGGCTGAAAAAGCTAAATTATTTAAATACTTAGATTTTGCCAATGAGACTACCGCCATGTGAAATGTGGACTCAAAAATTATTGTTCTGCTAAACGGAATTTTTGTGACTCTGGACGATCACCTTAAGAGACGCTCGCTTGATAGTTGGTTCAAGAGTCGGATACAAAGCAATGGAATTGTTTGAGATGCCATTAGGTAGGTTCTTCACTCTGGAACCCTAACTAACCACCGATTGCTTGGATCCTTGTCCCTATGCCGGTGGATATTTTTTTAGACATATTTTTGAACATTTGAATTTTTCTAATTAATATTTGAAAATCTATTTTAGAATAGTAATTTTAATTATTTATGTGTATGTATATAGAGCAATTCTTCTTACGTCTGTAAACCCAGAAGTCAAATTCGTCGCTCGGACACAATAGTTCCTTCTGTGAAGCCACAGAGGCTTGATCCTCAATACAGGACTTGATCTGATGGGTCCAATACACCACCACACCTTCCAATCTCTTCACCAATTCTCGATCAGTACTTGCTTTCTCAAACGACAATTGCTGGCCTTCGCGTGGTATGTATAGCACCGTCAGACCGAGCATTTTGTAATACATGTCCGTTAGTTTGGCCAAAAATGTATGCAGTTGGGAACAGAATTCGCTTTTGACACCTATAAGAAGGGTAATAGTGTCCTTGAAATTTCGCATACTCATAGTAGGTACATATACACAATCAACACAGACGAATTGACAACCGCCTCCTTTTTTAAGTGGGTTAAAAGATCTTGCCTGGAATACTATCCCTATTCGGATTTTGTGCATTATTTATGATGAGGGTTTACAAAACAGTTGCCGACTACAGAATTATTATAGTAGATTCTGAACTCAATGTGTGCTTTAAGTATACAACTTGGCGATTGTCCATGCGATGCTCTTAAGGATTATGAATAGAAATAGACAGTATCCAGACACTCCTAGAACACACTTCGGACTCAGGTTGGCCGAACAATAAAATGTTCAGGTGAGAGTTTACGAACAATATCAAGATGGGATGTCTATGAGGTGCGGTGCAAACTATGTCCGTCGTCGTGCCCTGGACTGTCCCTGCCCTGTCGTGTGTGCCCAACACAAAGGTGTTAGGGCACACAGGACAAGAGCTTTAATAGCTGCATCGGATAGAGCAATGGACGTGGCCACTTTCTGGGCCGCTACTGTATAAATACTGTAGTTTTGAATCGATAAGAAGAATCCAGGCAGAGATCTGTGCTCAGATTCATATTTAATGTTTTTCATTTGGTGAGCAAAAATTTATATTTGAATATCCAACTTACTATCAGGCCAAGTGGTAATAGCGAAGAAAAAAGGGGCGTACATCAGCTCCAGAACCTGTATCATATTGGCTTCAACTGAATCAACGAATGTTCCAAAGACTATTTCATCGTGGAACGTTTCAGCTTTAAAGACGTAATCGGGTTGTCTCAAAAAGTATGTGAGATCATAAACTGGTGACATGGGAATGTCTGATGAGGCTTTGAGCCTATCTCCTTTGAAATAGATGCAGAGGATGAGGGCTTTCGGCTCAGTTATCCAATCCTCAATGCCCTGTTTGGCCTCTTTGTTCCAGTCTTCATCCCTGAGGTCATATAAGGTTGTCATCTTCATGATGTAGGATATCAGTTTCTGTAGTTCTTCAGGTTCGTAAACTGGTTTGACTGGTCTTGCGGCTAGCTCCCTTTCTAGTTTTGCTATACGCTCGCGTTCTGAAATAATCAGTCATAATGTAGGCATTTCAAACAATTTTAATAGATTGGATTAATCTGCATAAATACGCCAATACATGACGGGAATCAAACCCTGGACCTCCTTTATGAGAGCCCAAGAAAACCCGAGATGTCATGCTGGAGTTAAAAAAAGATGTTTATATTTGTTTAATGTAGTAGTAATGTACATGATATAGAATTTTTGATAAATACTGCTACCATTTTTGGAATTACTACCAGAAGAGAATTCAAAAAGTCTACCTCGCTCTTCCTCAGAGTTGTGACTAAGGTCATCGCTCCATGCCACCTTCACACGTTTTATCACTTCCGGCTCCGTCATTTTGCTATAATTACGCACCAATCAATACAATTCCTTTTAATTTTCCACACTAAAATAGAAATTATTTATTAAGTCACGTTTTCCGACAAGCGGAAAACAAGTGACTGTATTATTTATTAACAGTCGCGTTTGGTTTTTACTTGTTGACTACTGTTCATTCCGGCCAATGAATATAGCCATAGTAACAGCAAAAAGTATTGATTAAATAATTTTTACATTGTCAGAGATGTCAATTTTTTTAAAGGCAATTGACTAGCTAAAAATTTAAATATACGACTTCATTTTAGTGTTATAGGGAAAAGCCCATTTATAATTACCAATTCGAACCTGCAGCTTCGGAATGGAGGGCTGGCTCACTTCCAACTACGCCACAGGTTATTTAACGTCCATACAAACTGCTTTACAAAAAGCTTGCAGAGCACTAAATAAAATAGATATCTTTCCGAAGTATCAAAAGTGTTAAAACACGAATTTTATCTTAATCTGTGTGTATCTACTCACTCAAGCTGAAAGCTAAATATAATTATCTGAAAAGTTTTTTCTTGTACTTGTTTTTCTCTATTTACTTGGAATGCCTAATATTTCTTTTCTTTCACCAACAAAGACTTAAAGCTGCTAAGTATAACGACGATATAGATCTATGTACACATTATGGCAACTCGCACAATATATTTTATAAACGTGATATAATCTAAACATTATACTCAACTTTAAAAGTAAACGTAGAGTCGTTCTATTGTATGGTCTAAGTAAAGCAGCGGTCGTATATATTTTAGAACAAAATTACAAGATGTGATTTCAAAAGTTGCAGAAATCAAATTGATTTTAAAACAATTACCATTTCATTACATTTTAATTTTCATATTATAAATTTTCATCTAATCTTATTAGTTGTCGCCCGACTGTGGTATAATTTTTTATCTACATCTATCGACTCGATATTCCTGGCGCCACTGCGTGCGCCACACTAGACCGTCGTTTTGCTTTAGTACGCATTCGATCACGTTGGGGAGCGGACGTGTCGCGATCGCTCCTCGCAGCCGGCATTAAATAAACGCCGCTATTATAAATTAAGCGTCCATTTTCACCGTCCTATAATCGTCTATTGCTGGAAGCTTACAGTAGTGTCATTGCAACTTCCCAATTGTGCCGGTCAATATTTTTTAAACTTTTGTCATATATCAAGTGTTAATTTATTATTTAATAGGCTGAAATGGAATCCTCCATACACTCGTGATGTACTCCTTATCGGTCGTTGCATTGAAATTGCAGTTTAATTCAAACAGCACGCCGATTGAATAGGAAAACGCATTTTATAAATAGTTTTGCGTATCGATCTATAAAACTCGTTTGTAGCATTCTGTAATAAGTAGGTTCAGTTGCGTGTCTAAATAAACTTTCCATAAAAAATACACATACTTGCCTAGCCGAATTGCGTCAAATATTTTATAGTATTTTCCATGTTCACTCGTTATAATTATTTGTGTTTACTGTACCTTTGCAAAGAATTTCTTGCCTCGCATACTCGTCGGTCTTAAATCACTTACCATTAAGTGAAAAGCAGGCCCGTTTTACCTAAGTAATGGTATAATATTAAGTTTTAACAAAAAAAAACACTTCAAATTGTCAGAACTGTACCAAACTGACACGGAACCGCATGCGACGTACCTACCTACCGGCTTTCGAATGAATAAAATGTCATTAAAATTGGTTCACCCAATCGAAAGATCTGAGGTAACAAACATAAAAAAGTACAGACGAATGAAGAACCTCCTCCTTTTTCGAAGTCGGTTGATAATTTCGTATACTATAAGTACAAAAACCGTATGAATTCGTCAGAAAGTTACAAATATTACCTATATACGCAAACATATAGTTAAAAATTAAAAGGTTTTTGTGCACATAAGCAACTTATTTAGCTCTTTGCATTACAAGTAGATTGTTTAGACCTTACAAACAGATACTTCAATTGTTTTATATGTAAAGTAAAAAACTAAACAATACTTCTATATCTAATCTATTCGATGTTTTAGATTTAATCTTATGTTATGTTTGTTTCATTCCCATTATTTCAGGGAAGGTTTAAAAGAAAAGAGACAAAGGAAAACCTAACCTTTAACTTCATATACACTAAATTAAAATAAAGTGGTCAAGAGCGTGTCAACACACGCTTGTATAAAAGGGTTCCATATATGAGAAAGGTATTTATTTCGGAAAAGGTTTAAAAGAAAAGAGACAAAGGAAAAGTCGTAACATTACTTAAAAATACTAAAAAATGCCGAATTGGTCACTTGCTGTCTAATAAAGTCTTGACTGACGGGTTATGTAAGATTATTTTTTTATAAAACGTTCAGCCAGTGTCACGTTTTATAGAAAAGACATAAAGGCGATTGGTTAAATGGCTAATACAGTGAATTGGCCACCTAGATCGTGTGATGTCTTCTCGATCTTTAGACATTTTTTTAAGAGTGCCTCAAATCTCTTGTATAAGCCGATAGACCAACATCGATTCAAAGACTAGAAGACAATACCACGTGTGTTTCAGGTGATATACCAAACGATATGCTTGAAAAAGTAACACAAAATTGGAATTCTCTTATGGATAACTCGAAAACATAGTCGTGGCCAAAATTAACATGAAATAATCCTAAAAAAATTAATGCCAACAACTGGTTTTCAATCCTTAATAAAAAATTTATACTTTTTTTTAATATTCCGTATTTCTTTTTTGTAGATTAAAAACCAAACACTTAAAAAACATCTCTTTTACATATTACCTATATAAGAATCTCGAGTCACGATGTATATTGGCTGTAAACTCGAAACCAGTAGTCTTGTCCAATTTAAAGCATAGATAGGACAGTTTTTATCTTAATTTTTCGCTTTAATAATTAATAACAACGAGATTAACCGATAAGCACTGTTAAAAACGTAATTCTAATTCAAATCAAATTGGAATTAAGTACTGGTAGAGCTAATTTTTCTCTGGTCAAATTCTTGAAATTTTGGCTTTGCGACTCTTAACAAAGAGCGATTTATTGTTCATAGTTTTACAGTTATTGTTACATAAAAGTAGAAAAATGTTTCATATTTCAGCTAAATATTTCTGTAGCTCATATTTTAATGAAGCCTATATAAAAGTATGACCGGATAAAATAGGTGACAACAGGGGAGATATTTCCAGTGTACCAAGTGTTTTAGGTTAAAATATAAGGTTTTTTATAACCTAAAACACTTGGTATTCTAGAAATATCTCACCTTTTGTCACTTATTTTTTCTGGTCATACCTTTATATAGGCTTCATTAAAAAAAAACAAAAGTTATTAAACATATAGCCGCCTCCTTTTTTTGAAGTCGGTGAAATTAGTTTTCAATATTCAGAGTTAGTATTCAATAATCTGTGATCCCAACGAATATTCAAATGTCACATGATAAAAACCCTAATTTGATAAAAAAAATCCATCACAATCGCACAAGCAACAGAAAGTGTTATCTCCCGTCAAAATCGCTAAACCTTTATGAAAATTACCATGGCCAAACAAAAATGCAGAGAAAAATTCAAGTTTTATCTTGGGTCCGGTAATGTATAAAAATACTAAAGATTAAAAATGCATTTATTTAAAAATCACAGACAGACAGTTCATTGCATATTAATCATAATATATGCAAGTTGTTACTCTATAGAATAAAAAAATAAAAAAAGAAATTGGGCTCGTCCGGGATTTGAACCCGGGACCTCTCGCACCCAAAGCGAGAATCATACCCCTAGACCAACGAGCCGCACAGACATAATTTTTAAATATATATTTACTTTCAGTCTATTATTATATATACGAAGAATGATGACGCGTATGTTACGTATACAACCTTTCTTATTTAACCTACTTTACGAGCGAATAATACATCGAATCCGGCGTAATGAAAGTACATATTACTGCAGATCTTTTAGTCTAAAAATGCACGCTCCTCCAAAATTCACCTCTACATACAAAAGAGCGTGTGGACGCACACACACTCGTCAATATCATTGACTTAGACTGCGTGGTTCAGATTGAGTTTACAATAAAAACAGCGAGCAGGCAGCACACACGCACGCAAGCGATACAATTAATAGTGGAGTGGCGTGCATTTTTAGACTAAAACACCTATATGTGGAAGGAAAAATGTAAGCTAGTTGTATACATATGTATTGAAGTCTAATATATGGTATATATATATATTTTTTTTTATGTTATAAGGGGGCAGACGAGCAGGCAGCAGGGACCGAAGTGCCTACCGACGCCCATGGACATCTGCATGACCAGAAGGCCAGCACATGCACTGCCGGCCCTTAATGACGAGTTTAGGCCGCCGGGAAGTCTCACAAACCGAACAAAACGCGACAACAATATCATCACTTGACGTGACGCCATTGCCCAAACGCCTCTTTAAAGGTTCGCAACGCATATCTGAGTCTCCTGGTGGCGGAGATATCCATGAGTATGGTCATTTACCAACTCCTAATTTGCCCCTTGTTACATGAATAAAAGTAAGTAGCAAGGACTGCTCTCATCATTTCAGCTAGAAATAGCTAAGTATCTAACTTAGCGATGGACTATCAGCTTCATTCACACAGTTACGTATCTTTGAACGTCTAGTCACTACTAAATAGAATAAATGACCTTCCAACCCTATAAGTCCCTTTCTGGTAGGTGAACCTCCTGTTTGCCCCCCGTAATATAAAAAGAACTGGAGTAGTAAGGTGAAAACGCAGTCCTCAAACAATTCATAAAAATCTGACTTTTAATACAAATACGTTATCAATACCAAAACAACTATTTAATTTTCTTTTTTGTCTATTTTCTGTCCTTCAAAGCTGATCTATACAACGTCTAATCCGATTGTGGAATGGATGAATTGGGACCTCATTTGGCTGTCAGTTACGGGCCGATACAACTTAAGGAACATCCAGCAAACCTATTTTTCAAGGCCCACAACGCACCCGAGAGCTGTTTACCAAATATTGCATCAGGAATTTGGTAAAAATAATATATATATATATTTTTACTAATCTGAAACCTTCAAAATTAAAAATTGAAAAACATATTGGAACGACTGTCTTCTTTCAATTATTTATAAAACATGCATTAATTAGAGAAATACGTCATGTCACATCAAGGTTTTCTAAATGTGACAACCTATGACAACTAAGGACAGTGAGGAGTTTAAAATCGTAAAATTCGTGTGACGTAATTTAGGCATGATCCATGACCTTTTTCCCCGTAGAAGTATTGAAACATCATTAATTAGAGCCTCCTGAGCTTAATGGTGGAAAGTGCGAACTAAATACTGGGATATAATAAGTTCCTACACAAGAGGTAATCACATAAATGATTTAGTTTCAACCTTGTTTACTCTCTCTTCTTATATAAGACATCAACGTCATCCCAACGGGATGAATTACGCAAGTTCTACCTAAACCTCAAAACTCTGTATAGGATTTTCAACTTTTTTAATTTTCGCAGGTTTCTTTTGAATAATTCTACGTTTTAATTAATATTAACGTTTTTAGGGCCTCATAGCCATAGTTTTTAACCACCTTAGTACTTACTAAGGTGGTTCCCCCTTAGAATTACTATACTATTAGACGTAGGAACTTGAAATTTTCCATGCTTAGAGGAGATGCTTAAAATTCATTACATAAATTATTTTGAGCTAAATCAGACAACAACTTTTGAAGTTATTTAACCTTTAACGCGTTGCCATATATATCTGTCTGTAGTTAAATTTAAACAGCATGTCAGAAAAAATGCTTATTCGTAAGACGTATTATACAGTCGAAGACAATATTAATAATAAAACTGCTCGGAGTTGAGGCGCTCCAGCTCTGTACTTTTTAGTTAAAGTGCAGAAAATTAATTAACTGAGTTTTGTAAGAACTATGTTTAAAGGCTAACGAGTTTCTTGCTGATTCTTCTCGTGGCTCGACTCTTCCGAATCAGTGTTAGCTTTTATAATATTTGATAACTCAAAAGAGCTTGTAAGTCTACTTGAATAAAATATTATTTGAATTCGAATTGAAATTTGCGGACTTTCTTCTGATTGTGTTTCGATTTCGGAGCCAAATGTTGTTTTGGGGCAAGATTTCAAATCAGTGCAGAGTTGTGCTTTGATGGCGGTATCGGTGTTGTTGCATTCAAGTTGTTCCATCATTTTGTCTCACAAGATTTATTTCTATCATTTATCTCTTGAGAATCTATATACGAAAACGTAAGGTCACCTATCACGAAATCTTGAAAACCGCGGGACATACAAACATGAAATTTGTCATGGAGGTAGTTTATAGTAGGCATCCGCTAGTACCGGAGTCAGACATAGCTGAAAGTGTTTGTACATTTTTGTCCTTGAAGTCGACAAAGTACTACAAAACTTTGTACAGTTAAACAAAGTCCCCGGCCACACCACACACACCACATGTTCATTCAAATGAAGTTATGTCTGGCTCCGGCATAAGAATGGCTTTATTAATAATTGAATAAGTTATAACACTAGCTCTAAAAGGTTTAGAATCGTAAACATTGTCAGTTTAATTATTCTAATCAATAAATAAATATGCAAATACTTTCCGACGAACAACTTATAATGTGTGTAGATACATAAATTAAAACTGTTACACTTTCACAATTATTGGCACTAGAATAATTTGTTTGCAAGAAATATCCCGATCCTACCTGGGTGTTATTTAGACTTAACATTTCGGCAAAGTGGCATCCACTGAGGTCACGAAAGAACTGCGACGTTTTCGCTTGCGGTTAGTATTTTGTGCCGCCACCCTCACTTTAAAACTATCACTGTTAAGCGCCCTGCATATACGTCCTAAATAATACCAAGGTAGGATCGCGATATGTCCCGTGAAACAAATTATTCTAGTCACAAATAAATTTGCTTTCAATCAATTGATTTCACTCAAAATTTGAATTCCTTTTAAATTTATATACTTCTTTAAAATAGGATAAGGGTGGCTTCATATGCATGATTTTTAGTCTGTTTATTTTACAGACTTAATTAGAGGTAGCGCCATGCTTGTAGCCGAATTGGTCCGGCGCGTCCGGGTACCGGTACCTCTTTCTCACATGAGATCGGCATGAAGTTGCGGCAATGCTGTCACGTCTAGTGATGGTGTTGTTGACGCGTTTAGTTCGTTTGTGAGACTTCCCGGTGGCCTAAACTCGTCATTAAGGGCCGGCAGCGCATCTGCTGGGCTTCTGGTCGTGCAGACATACCTCATTCTCATGTGAACTGCCCATCACGTAGAAAAACAGATCAACATTGCTCTTGTAGACACATGTGAGTCCATCTAGCATTATTATTTCTGCATTTGCTCTGAAATTATACATAAAATAATGTTGTAAGTATTTTATTATGTTTACTCAATTTTATTATAATATACCAGCAGACCTGGCAAACACCATCCTATTTTAATGTCGAGTTACTTAATATTTACTACATTCTATTATCCTATAATGTTATTCCCGAACTATTTCACTGTTCCGTTCCTATCGGTGAACTTTGGTCGTTCTGTTCTATTTGGTGAATAATTTATTCTTAAATTTTCTTAATTTTTTCTTACACAAGAACTTTCTCCGGTCAATAACAAACACAATAAAATAGAAATAACAAAATCGATTTAGCCCTTCACACATGATGCAGCGACCAAGGTAAACAGCAATTCCTTTTTATAGATAAATTTTTTGTAAGCAAATAGCTTGACCGTAATCTAAATTCTAAATAAACAGTGTGAAAATCAGAGTTGTAAGTATTATACAACAAACACTTTACAATCAACCAGAACTATAACAACAGATTGCAGTCTGATCGAACTTCAGCCATAAATCTAAAGATTCGGATCCCATATGCTTATTTAAAACTATAAACAAAATTCGAATTCTTTGTACAATATCATTGTTAAGTATATTTGATAACCAATATACATATGTGACTACTCTTTGACACCATCTTATAGTAAAATGTATACATTCAGTTTATGACTACGAGCGCGACACATTGAAAGCATATTATTTATTATATGGCGATTGATAAATTGTCTATAGATATTAAACTAACTAGCTATTAATGAAATAAAACTTATAAGCTAAGATACACAAATTATGAAATCTTATCTTTGTATTTGAAGTGAAAACAATATTATAACTTAGAATATCGTTAATACATCAATGCCTTTGTACTTACATAATTTTGTGCAAGATCAGGATGATTCGTTTGGATGCCGTCATCGAGTATAGATACAACCACGCCTTTACCCGTATAACCTTTCTGCCATGCTGGTGCTACGTTCATATCTAGCCCATCTTTTGCACCTCCATTCTATAAGTAAATAATTTTAGTATTAGTTTTATCACGGACGTTGTTGAAACAACGGCCATGCTCAAGAAGGACTAGGCAGATCATATCTATCGCATGACAGGGAAGAGGAGGGAAAAAGGGAAAGGAAAGAAGGCGAAACGGTAGACCACGATAGATGACCACGGGATGACCTCGATAAACGCCTGGTGAACTGATCGGTGGCGGTCGAGGACCGTGATATATGGAGGGGAATTGAAGAGGCCTTTGCTCAACATTGGGATATAGATGGCGGATAAAAGATAAATACATAAATAAAAATTAGTTTTTCCAAATTTGAAAACAACTGGAACGAACTTAAATTTCATCTTTTAAAATCACAATATGTGCAATATGTGTAAAAAAAATATTACGCCTTTTAAAAACGACTATAACTAGGAAAAACACTTCTATGTAACAATGTTGCATAGAATTGTCCCATTTTAATACGATCCGTCTGTAACATCCTGCATCTGTTTTGCTTATATTTGCTGTCCTTCCGTCTGGCCGCCCGCACATAAGATTTGCAAACTATTAGATCTAGAGACTGTAAATTTTCCATGTTGATAGGACATACTATTCAGCTAATATCTACATATACATATATATATTAGCTGAAGAGTTTGTTTGGTTTGCTTGAACCGCTAATCTTAGGGAATACGGGTCAGATTTGAAAATTCTTTCAGTAGTAGTATCTACTTTCTTTACCTAATTTTACATGGACGAAGTCGCGGATACAGCTAGTATGTAGGTTGGTAATATATGTACATACATACACCCGTAAAAAGAGAGTAATAGCTTTTTATTACTTAAAATTATTTAAATGAACTTTTGAATGGACCGATTTTGCTATATTGTTCAAAATGTTTTTCATTTTCAATACTAGTGTGTCCACACTAGTATTTATTTCAAAATGTCGGAGGTTATTTCTGTTTAAAAAACTGAATTGACAAGACTAATACGTGTATATCTACATATTTTGATTGCGATGCCGGAGCTAGACATAGCTCAAAAGTGTTTGTACATTTTTGTCCTTGAAGATTACAAAATTCTACAAAACTTCATGATCATTCAAATAAAGCTTTGTCTGGCTCCAGCATGAAGGAGTGTCCGATAGACGACATGGATTAATACGTACATAGAGAATCAAACAGCTGTTATCATTATATTACTTATGTGTCATTTTGTTTACTGTTCATAATGATTGAATAAAAGTTGTTTCTTTCTTTCTTACCTTGTCTTATTCAAAATTGATTTTTAAGTTAGACTTAGGCATTGTCTTTGAAATAATTTGAAAGAATGATATTCTTATTTTCCGAAAGCATTTTGACCTTTCGCGAAGAGAAAAACGTCAAGCCATTCATACGCTTTAAAGCTCCTCAAACAATAATATTATAGGACCTCAGTAATCGGCATTGTAAAACAATTCGAGAGTCTTTATAAAATTATTCTTATTTTCCGGCAGAATTGCACCGTTAAGCAAATTCAACTATACGCAACGAGGAAAACGTCAAGCCACAAGTTGTCGGTAAGTAGAATATTCTAATAACAATATATTAAATGACCGATTTTATTCAAAAATGGAATACATAACGATTAGTTTTACAAGTAAAATAATATAGTGAGTTAATATACAGATTTTGATGGAGCACAGCTTTACAATAAATTTCCTCTACATATAACACGCGTGTATTCACACGATACATTCAAAATTTACTTAGCAAAACGTCTAACCTCAAAACTATGAATGTTGGGTGAATTGTGAACGAGCGAGATGCAATAATTTTATATTAACTATATTCTTAAGTAAGTGACTGTATTGCAGTAGTTTAAGAATAAATATTGATAGAATCAGGCGTTACTTTGCGGAAATCCATGACATGCATGAGAAACTAAACTACTTTGCTTTAATCCGATGCGTTGCCGGCCTTTGAGACATGAGTATGCACTTTTCTTGAAGGTCCCTAAGTCGTATCCGTTCGGAAATACAGACACTGGTAATTGATTCCACGGAGTAATTGTGCGAGGTATGAAGTTTCTTGAAAATCGCACGTATGTAATATCGCAAATATTGCTAGCACGAATGAAATCAGAATTCGCACGTATCGAATCCTTGAAGTTAGGGCGATGCAAGTCTTGTAAAATGGGAGCACGAACCTTAATTTGACGTCACATGTCAGTCGGTCATCTTAACTCGCCCCACAGCCACATCCTGTACAATCTAAACAGACTCTAGTACTAGACCGAAATAACGCTTGGTAAAAGATAACTCATCAAACCTGTTTTTATATAAAAATAATAAGGAATGAAGTACATGAAAAACAGCGCTGCACTGTAGATCCATACACTGCAGCATTTATGCTGAAGCATAGACCTTTTTGGTACAGTGGATCCTACACGGAAAATCTTGAATTTGTAGTCTCTTTTTATTTGTTTTGTGCTTATAATCTTAGTGCTTTCGTAATTTAATTTATTGATATAGATTTGTTAGTTTTTAATTTAGTTATTTTTAGATTATTAATTTCTGTGATAGTAACTATTTAATTGGTTAGGAATAAGATATTACTCACCAAATAAATAGTTTATTATTATTATTCTAATTTCTAAAAAATCTAATTTAGACCGAGAAAAATGTTCACCATTTGAATGTGGATTTGACCCTAAATCTATTCCATTACAGGCGGCTGTTACCTATAACACAGGCATTAAGTTGTCTACCTTAGGAACAGACGTCCGTGTGTCATATAGTCTTTATATATTTATTTATATTTATTTTTATTTACAAGCGGACCCGGCAGACGTTGTCCTGTCCGAACGTTCGGTTACTATTTACTACATTATATTGTGGTAAGGCACACCAAGGTGGAAGGTTTTCGGCGAGGAATGAAAGGTGGGAGCGTAGGTCGATATGCTCAACCATCAGAAAGGAAGATCTTCAATCCGGGCTAGGCGGAGTTGCCCGGGGCATCCGCGCCTCGCCTACAGTTGTTCGCCGGAAGGTCTATATATAGTAATTGTAAGAAACTTCGCTAGCGTGAGTTGGTTTGTATGAAGATTTTCAGTGTTTGTATTGCGGTCGTCGTCATCCGTACAGCGCCATGTAGTTTGCTTTGGTGTAACCTTTTACCACTCGACATCATTGCCACCACGTTATGTAGCGGCGGCTACACTATTATCCTATAATATTGAGCCCGTTTCCTTTCCCTTTCACGTTTCCGTGCCATAATGGTTCACTATTGTGGCTTTAATGGCTTAAACATGAAAGATAGATATATGGATATGTCCCGGGCTTTTTTGTAGGACTATTAAAGATAAACATTTCTTTCATGCACTATATACGTGTAACTCTAACAGTTTTTGCAGCGCACGCTAGAATAGCTCGCAGGTGGCAAAAATTTCTCCTATTTACTTGACATTTGTTTTTATATTTTGAAATGATATGGTATGAGTGTAGCATTAATAGATGAATTGACCAATAACCTTCCAGAACTTCGCGGCATGGTATGAAGAATATGTTATTTATATGTATAAGTGTATATCTCTTACCTGTAAAAAAAGCATTAAGATGTTTATCTTAGGAGCAAGCGTCGATGTGTTAAATTGTATTATATATTCTGGACTGGAATAACTTGATCATCTCATACAAGAAGCAATTTCATACGTATCTACAACATTTTGTGAGAATTCTCTTACTAAAATTGTTTTACACCACTCCGATATTTTCCATACGCTGCACGTATTTGAAAGCATTGCAGTATTGAATATATAAGAAAGAGTAGATGAACCTTAGTATTTCTGATTGTTGGCGTAACTTGGCTATACAATAGAAAATATATATTAAGTATATTTAATTGCATAGTTACCCCGTATTCGTTAATTTAGTTATTCTAATTTATATTTAATATATCTTTAATGTAAATTATTTATACTTTTTTATATTGTATCATAGTCGGGTCGGTTATATAATATATACAAAAAAAAATCCTAATATTTCTTATCAATTGTGATACTTGTCGCAGTTGTTGTTTTTTTGTTGGTTTAAAATTTACATTATTACATTTTACAGGTGTATTGCATATAAAGAAATTTTATAACTCAATTATTGAATAGAAAGTTTGTAAACTATATTAATGAAGATGGTGCAACTGCTTAATAGAAATCTAATGAATTGGGGTCTGCGAAATAATAATTGATTTCAGTCCATACATCATACCGTTGAGCTATTGAGGCTCAAATCAGAATTGAAGACTGACGAGACATACGATCAGTTATTTTTTTTAATTAGCCTGTACTGTCCTACTACTGGGCAAAGGCTTCCCTTCGACCACTCTCCTCTATTCAGAGCTAAACCGAGTTAAACGCGCCGATTTGGACGCCTTTACAGGAAAGGATTGGATTGGCTTAGCTCTGAATAGAGGAAAGTAATTTATACGAATTATAAATTCATAAAAGACTCTACTTTTAATGGTATTAATTTTCTTTAAATAGGAACGAAAACTGTGTACCGTTAATGTATAAAACAAGAAAATATAACCTACAATGTTGCAGTGAAGTACTTTTTCCCATAGATTTTTTGCCACTAATGCAACATAATTGTATGAACGTGTATAAATAATTAAAGCCCGATGCAGTGGTTATTCTGTGTAACGGTATGATAGGTATTGCAATTTCATGTTTATTTGTATGTTGGTTATTTTTTTTACATTTGATTGATTATATTATACGTTCTTTCTAATACTTAAGCATAAAACCTTATACTATGAGACGAATTTCTTAGCATTCCATGGATATTTTTTTTCTGAGCGTGTAATGCGTGTAATAGTCAGAGTGACCTTCACAGCGTCAAATTAGAGGTAGCGCCATGCTTGTAGCTGAATGGGGCCGGCGCGTCCGGGTACCAGTACCTCTTTCTCACATGAGATCGGCGTGAAGTGGCGGCAATGCTGTCACATATAAAAGGATTCAGTTTCACATGATGGAAATAATTTGAAAAACATCATGCATTTTGCCAGGTAAAAAATACTTAGTAGACAACTTTAGAGTAGAATTTAACTTAACTTTTAACTAATTCAAAAAGGATTTTATAGAATACTTTTATAATAACTGTATATTCAAAATAACTGTATATTCAATTTAACATAAAATGTATGTTACATTTTATGTTAAATTGAATATACAGTTAACAGGCCTGTTGGCGCAGTGGGCAGTGACCCTGCCTTCCGCTCCGGGGGCCGTGGGTTCGAATCCCGCCTCGAGTCTGGGTGTATTATCTATATGTATGTATTTATAAATTTCTAAAAAAAAACATTTGTGTGTAACATGCGTCTGCTACCTATAACACAGGCATTAAGTTGTCTACTTTAGAAACAGACGTCCGTGTGTCATGTAGTATTTGTATATACTTGTATATGTTTATTATTTCAGTTACTACGTACTAAAATAATATATAGTGAAGACTCCCCCTCATTATTATCCCACTCACTTAAGTTTTATTTAAAGCATTCATACGAGTTTCGCTATGTATAGGAAACGCAATAATGAAGGTATGTATCTTGCGGCATAAAATTATTAAGTACAACTAAATACAACACTTTTTATATAATACAAAGGGGCAAACCAGCAGGCAGCTAAGTGCCTTCTGACACCCATGGATATCTGCACGACCAGGAGGCAAGCAGATGCTCTGCCAGCCTTAATGACGAGTTTAGGACCACCAACACCACCACCACCACCACCATCATCATCATCATCACCACCATCATCATCATCACCCTGAATATCACCATCAGCATCATCATCGTCACCACCACCATCATCACCATCAATATCGTTACCAACATAATCATGGCCACCACCATCACCACCATCATCATCATGATTATTCTCAACATATGTTCACCCACTGTTGGGTGTCTATTCCCCTTACGCCACACTTGATCCTGAGCTAACCCAATCAACCGTGTGCCTGCTGTAAAACTAAAATCGTTGGTGGCCCATTTGTACCGAGGGGTTTGCCTCTAGGACGTTTATTTCCCCATAGTTGGGGAAGCAAACGCCCTGGAGGCAGAATAATAATTAAAACCTATTGTATGATTACCTTTATTGCTTGGTTTCCCATACTTGATTAATAGATTCACTGTATTTTTCAGGCCCTCTACTCCATGTACATTGCTGAAATTTGCTTCGCAGACGGTGTCGCCGCTGACGTCATCGGTCCTCGTATGTTCTACATATGTTAATCTCTCTCTTCCTCTCTTCCTAGCGTTACCCGGTTAAGTACAAGGGTCCGCTTAGATTGTAGAGGATGTGGCTGTGGGGCGAGTTAAGATGACAGATTGCCATCTGACGTCATCTTCGGAACCCTCACGATCTCTACAACCTTACGACTTACATCACAAAGTGACATTAATCGGGTCCCACTGTTTTACGTGCCTTCCGAAACACTGAGGAGGTCGGATATCAAATATAATCTCATGTGAGAAAGAGGTACTGGTACCCGGACGCGCAGGCCCAATTCGGCTACAAGCATGGCGCTACCTCTAATTTCTAAGTGCTCATTTTTTAAAGATTTTAGAATTGGGAGTATAATTTACGTTAAGATATCTAGGTATGTCACTGGTCGTGTCGTAGGCGGGCTGATGACTTCAACCTCGCAAAAACACGCGTGGGTTTTGTGGTCGAAGGCCGGTCGGACTTGTACCGACGGCTTATTTGCTATACGTCGACGTCACTAAATTCATACTTAGGATTATTGCGTAAGTTGTGAGTTAAAGCGAGGCAGTGATTTTATTGTAATACAAAATTTTATGCTACAATGCATTTGAATAAACAACCCACCAGATTGCTCCCGCCTTAGCTGATGAATAAAAAAAATATGTAAGGTAAAATTGAAAGAATAACCCAAACATGTCGTATTCCGTATAGGATAGGAAAATATTTTATATAAATCAATTAATATTATCACAGCATACAGCAGGAACAACGTTCCTTTCGCCATATATTACTAAGCAAACTACATATAAGACAGTCAATGTATCTCGTCGTCTAATACATGTTTACCCTCTCTATCTTTTGTATATCAATTTTTTAAACGTTTTAGTCGGATATTACTTATATAAGAAGGTGCAAGCGGACAGGAGGCCACTAATGCCAATAGCAAACAAACAGATAAAAAGGTTTACTTGGGAGACTACCGACGCCCATGGACAACTGCACTAACCGAGAGCTACGTTACAGACGGGATCTTATAAAAGCGTAAAAAAGCAATAACTTTTATTAGTTAAATCGAGGAAAGATTTAGACTGAAAGTAAGCGTCCATACCTGATACCGTTGAGCTATTGAGGCTCTAATGTAATAACTCTATTCAAATATGATAAAACTTTTGTTACCTATGTTTATTTTTTACATATATTAATATGTGAAGCAAAAAGTTTGGGTCCCATTTTCGAAAATTGTGCGAAAGGAGGAGTATGAAATTTGGCACAATTGTAGTTTTTGTATAGGATGGTGTAAAAGTTAAATATATCTAACTCTTGCTACGATATAAGCAAAAATTTCAGTTATAAAAACTAAAATTTGCTTATCAGAGTTCTAGGAGCAAATGGTTCTGAGAGCAGTCACTCAGACTACAGAGCTACTCAAGGGAATTAGCTCACTGAGCTATTCAAATTTGCAAGCGAATAGAAATAGCTCTTGTCTACACTCAACACCAGTCGGCTTTAGCGCCAAAGTCTGGAGAGATATTGACACAGTTCTGAAGAACCCTTTGATATTTGATAGAAAGGGTTGGATCGGAAAAATCTAAATAGATTAGTTGAGACTATTACATAAAATCATTTATTATTACGATAAAATTAACAAGAATTGTCCGTTTTTTTTTAAACTCGGGACTACAGTGGGGCTTGGTGCCTGTGTTGTCGGGCTCAATAGTTTGAACTACGAGTTGAATAATAATAATAATTTGATTCGTTACTACTTATTCGCTTGCGCTCGATGGATATTCCAAGAATATGAAATGAGTTCCATAAATCCAGAATTAGTGGAGCATAGCAGATTTCGTTTGATTTTTCCTATACATTTAGCTTTAACTCTAAGTAAGTTACAAATACGATCTACAAACTAAGTTAATTTTCGTAATATTTAATAGGCCCTTAATTCATTTTTTAGAGTTCCATAAGAATAAGAATAATTTATTTTGCAAGAATGTTACAGGTTATTTGTAAAACATCCAACTAAATTCATAGTATGCAAAAAGTAAAGTAAAAATATACACATAAAAATAAAATGGAAAACCTGAATAATCTTACAGAATTATATACACAATAATGAACATTTACAATCACATACACTTGAAGATTATAAACGGAAAAGAAAAAAAAAACAGTTAAAATGTTATTACGAGCTTCCCATATTTTATATTAAAGTCTTCGATATCATAATAACATTGATCCAAAAGCCATCTGTGTAAAGATAGTTTTGTTTATATATAGGATAGAGATATATAGGATAAAGATAGTTTTGTTTAGTCCGTCCGTCCGTCTGTCTGCCAATAATAAATTCTACAATTATTTGTTTTAAATTCAAATCGGTATCTTATGAGGCGGTAGTGATCTAATCAGTGGTTGGTATTTAAGTCGATCGCTAGGTTAAGTAGCTCTTGCCGTGACCGGGTGATAGATGGGTGACCCATTCAAACATTGGTTTATATTTGTTATCCAACCTCCTCCGTGTTTCGTACGTAAAACGTCTCTCTCAGTTTTGAAGATGAAATTTTGGAATGATAATTATTTAATTATTACAATTATACATATACAAGCGAAAGATCACCTAACATGAAATTTCGAAATTGACGTACAATGTACAATGATGAAATTTGCCAAGAAGGTAATTCACAGTTAATATACATCCACTAAGAAAGAAGTAGAGCCAGATTAAAGGCTTTCGCAATTGAACGCGAACGAATTCACGGGAAACAGATATTTATTATATAATTAAATATTTATATAATAAATATATAAATAAAGATAGTATTCACTATATAAACAAAGATTTGAAAGAAAGAAAGAAAGCAAGCAAGCAAGAAAGAAAGAAATGAAGAAAGAAAGAAAACACATATATTCTAAAAGTGTTACGTACATTACATAGTTACAGAAGTAATCTTATGCTAAGAAGTATGCCTATCTGTAACACCATATAGAAAGGGTGTACAGCTCAGCATATTTTTTTTATGAACATCTGTACGACCAGAAGGCTAGCAGATGCGTTGCCGGTTATATAACACACGACGCTGATTTTCAGCTGAGACCGAAGTGACGTCACAGCATAAACAATAAAAAGAAGTATATATATATTAAACATTGGAAAACTCTCCTTTATACTTTAATGTATGATTAGTTTTAAGATTGTTTTTTTTTTAAATTTATTTTGGTGTTTTTTTTTTATGTTACAAGGGGGCAGACGAGCAGGCAGCAGGCACCGAAGTGCCTACCGGCGCCCATGGACATTATCACAAAGTGACATTAATCGGGTCCCACTGTTTTACGTGGCTTCCGAAACACGGAGGAGGTCGGATATCAAATATGAACTAGTGCTAGAATGGGTCACCCATCTATCACCCGGTCGCAACAAGAGCAACTTAACCTAGCGATCGACTGAAGTGCCGACCACTAATTAGGTCACGACCTCCTCAATGAGAGTGTGTCTAGTAATAAACAACATAAACACGATAGAGAGCCTGAGCGATTTCGTTATTATATGGGTAATATGTAAAACCATTAGAAAGCCCGAGACCGACAGGAAATTGTAACTAGTTTATAACAGACTGTAATTACTAATAACTTATAGTAATTTTCATATATTTATTATGTGAAAAAGGAAGTTACAAATGTTATTTTATAGAATTGTGATATTTACGAAGAATTGATTTCCGGTATTTTATCGCAGATTATAATAATTACGTCTACTTTTTACTCGCTCTATGTTTATACCATTTGTTTCGTTTCACCTTTGAATTAAGCATGCAGCCATGCGATATATATTACACTAACTGTGCCCATGACTTCGTCCGCATAAACTAACGTAAAAAAAATCAATTTTAGCGTAATGATATATAACACTGACACACACAATAGCAACACTGAAAGAATTTTTGAAATCGGACCCGCAGTTCTTGAGATTAGCGCGTTGAAGCAAACAAACAAACTAACTCTTCAGGTTTATATATAAGTATAAGTCTAGATCAATTTATCGTCTTAGTGCTACCATACAGTGTTGGAATTGATATGGCATTATAACCAGGCGATGTTATCATGTTGACTTTGGGGTTATGTTTATTTTGACAGTCTTATTGTGTTTCGAATTTAATCAAAATTAACAGGAAATCCAATGATCCTCACTTCCTAACTCAGTGATTCTCAACCACTGTGCCGCGGCACTTTTGTGTTCCGCCAAATTTCAAAAGTGTACCGCCAAATTTTGCAAATATATAATAATGCTAATATTATTAAATTATATCATGTTGGCAACATTTTATACAGATCGAGATTACGATGAGCAATCTTTGATGTCGGTGACACTGGAGTGACGTTGCTACTCTGTGGATGTGAAAGACTAGGTGTAATAGAGAATAGTAGAGTTTTTAACTATGATCAGTCAGTAAAGAAAAGTTACTTTGAAATTAATCTAATTAATCACAATCATTTAAAAAGAAAAATATTTTTAACATGAATATATATTTAAATCCACAAAATAAATAAATTATTTTATTTTAAAATTTTTGTCATAAACTATTTATGCAGTGTGTGTAGTAAGTAAATAATTTTTATCTTTTTCTTTGTGTGCCGCCAAATATTGAAATCGTTAAATATGTGCCGCAATAAAAAAAAAGGTTGAGAATCACTGTCCTAACTTAATATTACAAAAGCTAGTTTCTTTGTTTGTTTTTTTTTTTTTTTTTTTTTTTTTTGTTTAAAGGGGGCGGGCGAACAGGCCGCACGCCCCGCAGGGCCCACCGGCGCCCCTGGCACTCCTTACGGTCTTGATCCTATCTAGGCCAGGTTCGGCCTGCGACACATATTATGTCGTCGACCCATCTAGTAGCTGGACGACCAATGCTCTATTTTCCTATCCTCGGCCACCACTCAGTCACTGCTTTACTTCCCTTGTCACCACTTCGTCGGACCTAGTGTCCTGCCCAGCTCCACTTGAGTGTTGCACCTTTTTTTCGTTTATTTTGTTTTAATTTTGCATACTACGAGTCAATACAGAGAATTACATTACATTTTAAAATCACTACACAAAATTAATACGCCGTCTGTAAATTCTACTTCACATGAATAAGATAACATATTCCAGATGCCAGTTTCAGGGAAGGCACAGAACGTCGGGACGCCGTGTCTCGCTTTTATTATCTTATGACAAAGGACTGTAAGTAAGTATAATATATTTGCTCTGCACTATTTTCTCTTTAAATGTTTTTGTGTTGAGAAAACGTTTGTAGCTTATACTTGTTCTTTTAATAATGACTTTCTGTTGATGACTTTCTTTATAACCTGCATTCATGTGCCATGAAAAGTATGCAAATGTTATTTTATTGTTAAGGCATTTAAATTTTTATAAGACGTCGTATTTAGATGGAGGGGAATAAGTATAGTAGACATATATAAAGTATAACATATGGTTGGTGATATTGGTTTTTAGAATTTATAATATATTAATAAATGACCATATAAGAATTGTAATTGGGGGTATTATAACTATAAATTATTGGGGATTTTTAGGGTTTGTGTATAACAGGCGGCTGTTACCTATAACACAGGCATTAAGATGTCTACCTTAGGAACAGACGTCCGTGTGTCATATAGTCCTGTATATATTTATTTATTATTATTATGTCAAAGTACAACGAACAAAAATTAAAACAATATGTAAGTAATGTTATTATTTTTTTATTGATAGAGTTTTGTCACCTTCATTCTCGCCAAATTCCATAATTGAAGGTGAACAGGAAGCTTATACATTGAGATATCAAAATACTTGACAATAATGGTTCCTAACTTAATCATTTATTAGTAATCTGAGCATTTAGCTGAGACTAGGGATGTTCAATTCTGATTCCGAAAGTTTGGAAATTCCTATTTATTTTACACATTCGGTTCCCATAAAATTTAATTGGAATTTATATCAGAGGTCAATGTTCATAGAAGTTGATGTGGATGCTAGCCAGACCATGACCATGACCAGCTGGTCAAAGTTGGCCTTTACTATATAGATTGGACTGAGAAAAAGTTGCAATGCTTTTGTTCATTAAATATAACTTATTTCTTTTGGAGTCCCTCCATTTCATTTACCTTACTATACTGTATAAGATATTAAACTTGATTAGTTTTTTTAGTACTCATCCAAACATGTACCCTTTTACTGATAATAAGAATGTACTGATGAATAATGCGCGACACGTTGTTGTTTGGTTCCAATAAACCAAAAATAACTTGGTTCCGATATACCACAACATCACTAGCAGAGACCTTGTTATTTTAGAAAGAAATTAGTAGGTTAAGATTTTTTGATATCAATAACCGCTTTTGATTGCCATCCCTTTTAAAAGTGAAGTTATTAAATGTGACATTTAAAAGTACATTTCTTTACTTTTCAGTTTTGATGGCCCCAGCTTTATTGGTGGCATCATTCTAGCTCTGGGACTCCTCGCAATTGGATTCATGGGCTTCAAATACTACAAAAATCAAACTGAACAAAATTATCACACTCTTTAAATATACTACTACACTTTCATTATTCCTTATGTAAGTGCACGCAGCTTTTTTTTAAAATATTGTAACTATTTGTTATAAAGGAAGAAATATGATTTTTGTTTTGTGCACTCTACATGTATTTTAATAAAACTGATTTAACAGGGTTTGTGCGTAGTCTTGAGAAAGAGATTATCTATATATGTACCTAAATCTTCAATGGTGGTTGGTTGCTAGACGTCTTATTTGTTCGAATTTATAGCATAAAAAAATATTTTATTATCCACATTAAACTTTAGTAATAAGTTATTGTTTAATTTTTTTGGCATTTATCTCAGCCTTTCTTTGTTTTAAAGTAAGTAATCTTTGTGTATATATGTGTTATTGGTTATTATCCTTTGAAATTTCGGAAATGATTTAGCTTGAGCTAAAATATATAGGCTATTGAAACATAAATATTCAATATTAAAGTTGTTTATCACCCGTTTGGTAATATAAAAGTTTAACACCACTTAAAGAGTGCAATTTAGTATAAGCATAAAACTTTATATTTTATCTGTGCCATTAATCCATCAAACTTCAATATTTCAGTTTCTCACGCAGAAATGTCCAAACCCAAAGTATTTAGTTTTAAGCAAATTAAATATTCTAAATAATAAGAAAAGAATTGTGATGATAAAAGTAAGGATCAGATTTTTATACATTGGTTAGGCACAAACAAGTCATTGAATCTCTTTCAATTTTGCCATTAAAAAATTACATACAACAATTTTTTTTAGTAATCTCAATTTCTGAATCTCCCCGCACTGAGTCTGAACTAATAAATAATGCTTGTGCCGAACCAATTCACATAATACTTTTGTTGGTTTTGTAAACTTGGGAAAGTTGATTCCATCCTAAAGTGCTCTTATAAATATCTGAACTAATTATGGTTATTCAGATTATCTCATGTCACAGTCAATAGTTGTGTTAATAAAGTATCTATACCAAATTGTTTGTTTATTATGACTATAGGTTATCCCAAGAATTCCTTCCGCTTCCGCTCTGAGGTTGTAGGTTCCTTTCCCTCCTGAAGTCTATATTTATTGAGTATGTATTAAAAAAAATTGTGCATGAGTTGGCTGTTACCTATAACAAAGGTTACCTTAGGATCAGATAACTCTGTGTTTATAATCCTATGTAGTTATTTATTAATACATGTTTAATAACTAGATACTGATAACTGAAAACTGTAAGGAAGTATAATCAATCTTAAACACAAATGCACATGCATTCTTCAGCTAAATGCAAATGAAAGCAAGAAAATTGTAATAAATATTTAATTGAAACATACTACTACTAACAATTATTGGAATCGGTATCATATTAGTAAAGAATAAATTTTATTTTGTAGAGATTTATAAAATACAACCTGATTCTTGAGATCTCGCATATCTTTAAATATAAACACTGACCATTTAAATTTTTACACTAATGATTTGAAAGTAAATAGTTGATATATAGATTTGCTCACAGTAGGCCCTACACTTCGATTCAGTTTTCCAAACCTTAAATTTGCAAGTAGCATTTCACCTTCCCTTTGATTACAACCTTGGTAGGCCTCGATTAATAAACGTGGCGTTTTATATACGTTAGTTATGGTCAACGCTTTTTCAACAGATACACCTTTCAATTGCAATAACAATTTTATAAAAGTGTCTGTTACTGACAGCGCTTTAGTTTTCAATGAAGATTTATTAAAATAATTGAATGTCATTAGAACACCATCCGTAGCCTGTTTACTGTGTCCTTTTAAACACTTATTCTGAAAAAGACATACAATTATAGAATTAAAATTGGAAATTCCAAACAGTAAGAAGATTCAGTAACAATGACAAACATTACTGTCAGATGGCTGTCCATCTAAGAAACTCAAGTTACTTACAGCCGCTAGACACGTTTTCATAAATTGTTACGAAAAAACTGTAGTTTAAACAGCACACTTTTAATGCCGGGCTTAGTGTTTGGTACATTTTTGTCCTTGAAGACTACAAAGTTCTACAAAACATTGCCCAGCTACACTAAGTCCCCGGCCACTATATGATTATCCAAATGAAGCTATGTCTGGCTCCGACATAACGATGTGTATATGAAAATCGTTCTCGATTAAACTGCACAGTTTTTTCGCACGCAACGTTTTTCTGTACAGTTTCGCAACGATTTATCGAAACGTGTGTAGTCGCTATTAGAAAGCAGCTTAATACTTATTCTGGTTGTGGACAGTGTTGGAAGATGAAGAGAATGGAATTATAGGCTCAGGACCGGAAAATTATCGTACTTTGAAAAAAAATATAGTACATGCACATAATACCCAATTTTCGAAAAAAAAAAACTATTCAAGGCAGAATTTTTTCGTAGTTTATAAAAACACATATTTTTAAATTTGAAATAATAGAATTTTTGTGTACTATATAAATAATTTATTAAATTATATATATAGTACTTAAAAAATTCTATCTCAAGAATTTCTGATTACTGTTTTCATACCTATTTAACAAGAACAGTGAATTCATACAGGTGACAACTACTAAAAAATAAACCATTAATATTATAAATAAACATAAAACTTACTTTATATTCATACATGAGTCTTAATGTCATTATAGTCAGAAATCTAATAGAATCACTCAAGTCCTCTGTTATATGAACTTTTAATCCATCCTGAACGCTAGTGTTTGCCAACGCTTGCATTAGTGTTTGAATAGGCAAACCGACTTGCTTATTACTACCATGATTTTCCACCAAATATATAACATGATTTAATCCACATTTCCTTAACCTAAATTTTTGTTCATGAAATCTACCATCTTTTATACTCGCAGCTAAATCGTCCATTCTCTTCCTTTCAACAACATATGGGAGTACCAGTTCTTGATCCTTATTAATATTATGTCTGGCTATCCAAGTGAAATCCCCAACTTTTAAACTTCTATACTCATGCTTTAAGTCAGGATATTTGTTGAAAAGTGTCACTGTTGGATCATTTTTTTTATTTAGTCTGAAAGTAAAAAGAAAATTGCATTTGAAATAATGTAACATTTTTATGAAGAAAAAAAAAGGTTTTGTTGATGAGACGAATGTCTTAGCATTCTATGGATTCATCGTGCGGGTGCCGGATCCATCACATTGCAGAGGAAGGATCTACATCAGTGCCTTGGACTTGCAACCCAGGTGTAGGTTTAAGAGAACTCTTACAAGTGGTCACTTGCACTCACCTTCACTACCAGTGTTCCCTTCCCTGTCTAGCCAAATCTAGTATGACCTTACTAGTACAGCTTTAAATATCTCTACTAATAAAAACCTTATAATAGTTCTAGATAACCCAAGGTCTTTTAGTATGTTGTACAGGGATTTTTCTGGTATACCCCTCGATCCATATCTAGGGCATAAAATGGTTTTGTAATCGTTTTTGACGAGTTCAAAATATATCTATAATAATTTTACATTTTTTCGACAATAAAAAATTTGTTCATGAAATGCCGATCTCATGTGAGAAAGAGGTACTGGTATCCGGACGCGCCGGCCCAATTCGGCTACAAGCATGGCGCTACCTCTCCCTCCTATAGTACGAGGGCTACGGGTTATCCAACAAGGCTCAACTGCCGCCCTGGGTGCAGAATCGTCAGGCGATGAGACTTCTTAGCTTCCACGTGTGATTTTTATACAGGATTTCTTCCTCGTGGGCGGAAGAGCCCGTTCCCTTAAGTTTATCCGTTGGATTATACTTTTCTCAACATCATTCTGGATCGAATGAGCACTCATACATTTTTACGAGCTTAATTCTATGTTACACCATTTTCAACTGGTTGACTATTTGTAGATGGCAATATCGGAATCTTATTTAAGTATTCTTCTATTCATAATCACAATATTAATAATAACAATAAAATAATAATAAAACATTTATTTACCTTACAAAGCGTAGTTAGAATGAATATACAAAAACAACAAATACAAATACAATTAAAAGCCTGTAAGGTGAAAATATATTCTACAAATAGTTTAGTAATAAAGCATATGTATATCGTATTTTTTTTTAATATTAAAGTCTTCTTTTTTCCATGCTTTTAGTATGTCTCTACTCCTCTCAGCTTACCCCTAAAATCGTCACTAGCAGAATCTATTCCTGATAGAGTGTCCTTTTCGAAGCGAAACGTAGATTGAGATATATCGGAAAATCATTGTAGTGATGTGCTTTGCTTGGAGTGTAGGCAGTAAAGCATTCACACTGCAGGTCAGAAGAAAAGAGACGTGAGAACATAGAAACATTAATAGTTATAATAAATTATACATAAAAATAAGTTGATTTGAACGGGGTATAAAAATAGATTCAATTTTAGCGTGCTAATATATATGCTGTAGCTTTCTTCGATAAATGGGCTATCTAACAATGAAAAAGTTTTTCAATTTCGACCAGTAGTTTCTGAGAATATCGGGTTCAAGTAAACAAACAAACTCTTCAGCTTCATATATTAGTATAGATTAATATCCAAGAAGGGCAAAAAGGATTGTTTGGGAATGCTTAGGACAGGCAACAATACCTTTCGTTTATTCGAATTACTTATTTGTTGAATGAGTAATTCGAATAAACGAAACTACTAGTTCATTTATCATATAGACTAGTTCATTTTTAGCCAAAAAATGAACTAAATTATAATTTATATCGGGTTTAATTCCGATTGACAGCCGTCATTAATTTTTTTTTTAAACTAACCAGTTTTTTTTACATAGAGAAACGTATTTACGAACTAAATTTTCGGAACATCAAATTAACGTGCACAGTAAGGTCACACTTTATCTAATTTCAAGGAAATATGGTCAAAAAACAATTAAGTACCTATTTTATAACATAACTATGATTGAGTACCTTCTTTAAGTATTCTAAGTGTCTCACCAGTCAACCTGTATGTGTATAAATCTTTTTTTTTTTTTTTTTCAAACATCAATTTGCACCACAGGCTAATGCCCGTGCCATTTGATAGTGCTATGTTCTAATCGATTTTGGACCCGCGTGGTTCCCGCCTTGACTGAACAAAGGCTAACAATACTGGAATAGGTTTTTCCAAGTATTAGCTGGTACCCGAGACTTCATTCAGGTAAAATTAGGTGGACAAATAGATTAAATTTTAGCGTGATCATAGCATTCCTTGATA
The DNA here is from genome assembly GCA_024363005.1 of Charaxes varanes. Lineage (NCBI taxonomy): Eukaryota > Metazoa > Arthropoda > Insecta > Lepidoptera > Nymphalidae > Charaxes > Charaxes varanes. Next base: position 7,476,778 of record JANCMC010009603.1, read on the forward strand.
AATGGGCTATCTAATAATGAAATAATTTGAACTCGGACCACTAGTTCCTGAGATTAGCGGGTTCAAGCAAATGAACAAATTGTACAGCTTTATATACTAAGTATAGACTGTCAAATCAGATCCCTTGGGTGATCTCTCGTAATTTTTTTCAGTTATTTTAACTTTCTAACAGACAATTGTAACATTTAAAATACGGTATAAAATAACGAATACCCTTTATAATTTTTATTCGAAACAGTTTTGTGTTTCAAATGCTCTGAATTTTATTTTTGGCTGACTAAAAACCTTTTAAAAGCTTATATTAATGATTTGAAAATAGAAACTTTAGAACTAATACTCGTACGGGTTTTTATTAAAACTGTTTTACGTTTTTAAATATACCCCTGCGTTTCTGCGAACGCATTTAATTCGAACTGCAACTTTTAATGTTGTATACACTTATTACAGTTTTTCATTTTTATTTTATATGCAAACAAGGGGTATTAAGATGGAGGAGGTCGTTGATTAATCAGTGGCCGGCTTTTGAGTCGATCACTAGGTTAAGGAGTTGTTACCGCGGTCAGGTGGGTGATCCGTTCTAACATTGGTTTTCAAAACGTCCAGGCCCAGCGATTTATTGTTATTTTCATTTAAATTACTCTGTTTCCTTCATTATACGTATTATTTTACCATATCAGGTCACGTACTCGCTCCTCTTATGCCGGAGCCAAACATAGCTCAAAGTGTTCGTACATTTTTGTCCTTCAGGACTACAAAGTTCTACAAAACTTTGCGCAGCTACACAAAATCCCCGGCCATACTACATGATCATTGAAATGATCATTCAAATGAAGCTATGTCTGGCTCCGGCATTAGAGCAGCTAATGCACAAAGTTGCAATCTCTAAAAAAACGAATACCAAGAAAAGAATGGTCATAAATAAAGAAAATTCAATCGGTAATTAGATTGTTCTTATAAATCATAAAAGTATAAAACTTTGTTGAATCATTTGATATTTCTAATAAGTCACCGAAATAAAGAATTTGGTTTAGCAATTAGATAATTCTTATAAGTCATGCTAGTGTAAAATTGATCTAATATTCCATTTAAAAGTCCGCAGCGGGTGTCCCATTATATAATAAAGTGTAGACGTGGCAAACCGGGACTCACTTCCAATTATCTCGTAATGCCAAAGATAAGCTACTAACGTCTTTTCCTAAATAAATTTTGTGTCGAATTTCATCTTTTGATCAACTTTATTCTGTTACGGTCTCGCAAAAATTGTGTATTTCAATAGTTAAATAAATTTCTTATGAGCCCGAAAAATTGATCTGATATTCACTTAAAATTCGCAACAGGTGTCCATTGACATGATAAAATGTAAAGTTTTTAATAAATTCATTCTAATAGCCTATAGTCGAATCAATATCAATATAAATCAAAAGATAGTCTATTAACTATTGTGTTGATAGTCTTAATTATGTATTTCTATCTCTCATGGTATAAGTATAACTGTAAAGGTAACATAAAAAACTGCTAGGATTCTTAGCAAAATATTAAAAGTTCCACGAAAAATAATTATAACCTTCGTAATTAAACAAAATATTGAATCCCAAAGCAGACAATGCCCCGCGTAACAGCTAACATTATTAGAGTTCACATCAATTTAATTAGATACAAAGAGCTTAGTCGATAAGAAAAAGAATTTCGTTTAAAATGTATTCGTTTTCTAGTCCGTCTAGACACCAAGACTAGTTAAATGACGGATTCCCCTAAGCCCCGCTTACCCACGTCGCTTGTAATAATAAGTTTATGTCAACAAGGTTAACTACCTGAAAACAATACATACTAAACAAGTAGATTATAGCATTTTACTGGCAAACGATGTTAAATTTTATATACTAGATTTAGCTAATCATATCGTACCGATCATGTCGCACGATTAGTCAAGCGTGCGATATGATCTATACATAAACTGCCTATACATAAATAAATAAATAATAAATAAATAAATGTATACAGGACTATATGACACACGGACGTCTGTTCCTAAGGTAGACAACTATGCCTGTGTTATAGGTAACAGCCGCCTGTTATACACAAATATTTTTTTTTAGAAATATATAATTACATACATACGGTTTTTTAAAGTGATTACAAACAAGTACTTATTTTTTTATCCATCACAAATAAAACATTAACACAGATTTAAAAAAAAAATACAATATTAAATGCCTTTAAATTCTTTTGTGGAAAGTCTTGTGATTTGAACACGTGGTATTTAAACTATTTTCAATATTTTTTGTCGTCATAAAACGGCTACTTGACGCCATTTTGTTTGTTTCGATCAACAGCGACGCGCGTGTTTAGAAACTGAATTAAATATTTAACTTTGCCGCGGCTTTATGTAGACGTTTCAATCTTCAATCAGATGTTTAGGCATTATATATAATTTCACGGCAATATACAATTTGCCTTCGGCATTTTACATAACTGCAAACGTCTTTAAACGCCTTATGTAAGGCGCGGAATCATACATATTTCCTGCGACAGCTATACTATGTTAATTGCTTGAATGATATAGAGTTGCGAAGAATAAAAATGTCCAACTCATATTCGCATAAGGAAAAAACAAAGATTAATCTATATGATAATTGACAGGGAAAATCGTTTTGTATGAACGCTAGTTGATTATTCTACTTGACATTTGACTTGACCTTGACGTTTGATCATAAGCTGACCGTGGACAACTGCACTAACAGGATACTTTCGGAGGAGTTGCCGGCATTAACGAAATCAGTATGCACGTTTTTTAAACTTGTCATTTAAATAATTGATAGAATCAGGCGTTACTTTGCGGAAATCCATGACATGCATGAGAAACTAAACTACTTTGCTTTATTAGCCCATAATGTCCCACTGCTGGGCAAAGGCCTCCCCACTCTTTGACCACTCTCCTCTATCTAGAGCTAAACCAGTCCACTCCCTTCCCGCAAAGGCGTCCAAGTCGTCGCGCCACCTCTTCCTCGGCCTACCCGGTCCACGGCGGCCAAACTTTACTGTACTAAAAGTTTTTGTAACAAAATATTTCATACCCTGGTGAAATAAATATCGTAATAAAGTTTTTAAAGGTATGTTTTTATACATTTGCGTTATAATTAAACATGGCTATAACGTGTTAATCTCAGTAAAAATTGGTCCGAAATTTGGCCCGCTAGGCTAATATGCCAAGACAAAGGGGTTGTAGGTACAGCTATTATTTCATATGTTTTGTTCTGAATATTGTATACTCGTGAAATATATTTGGCCGATCTGTCTGAAGCGATTCGATAAAGAGACAATTATACAATTTTTCCCATCGATCTTCGATGCCATTAGTAAAAACTGCCATTTACAATATGGTCTGACTCATTCTTTACTACAATTTGGCCCGTGGATTGGTTGGAGTTATTTTTCTATCCTCTATAAAATATACATTTTTTTGTATTAAAGACACCCATGTTATTTGGGCACGAAGTTCCTAATGGGACGTTACGGAGGGGTATCCTAGCCGGCAAAAGTCCGTAACGAAAAATGCGTAAGCTATTAAATATCTTGGAATTATTGGGAAAATTAAAGCAATTTCAACATCAAAAATTAAAAAAATGATTGTAATAAGAGGGTTGCAGCATTACACCGATTTTCCCTCGTATTCATTCGCGGATTAAAGCAAAGTAGTTTAGTTTCTCATGCATCCTTTTACAGGAATCTTTAATTCCACCAAAAACATTTTCTAGCTAAAACTTATAAACAGTTGGGTCTATTAGACTCGGGTCCGTTTTTGCATTATTTCTGAGAAGGTTTATAAATAATGAAAGGAAGACTGAAGAATATTTAAAAAATACTACAAGATGCAGAGTGGATCGCAACTTCGGAGTACTTCCAATAGATGGCTTTAGTATATAATCTTTTGTCTGATAGTGTATCGGACAAGACTACGTTTGTCGGGACCCGCTGTCTTACTTGCCTTTCGGAATACGCAGATCGGATATTCGAAAACCAATGTTAGAGTGGGTCATCTACCTTTCACCCGGCCGCGTTAAGAACTGCTTAACCTAGCCGTCGATTCAAATGCCGGACACTGGTTAAGCTCCGACCTCCTTACGCTCGTCCTTTTGCCCTTTATATAAAAAAGCCATTATGTAATGGCTTTTAAATGTACATTCCGATATTCCCGATCCGATTAGGTTATAAAATCGTATCCTGATAAGAAAAAATCGATTTGATTATTTCTAACATACACCACTATCAGTAATCTAAACGGTTATTAAAAATGTTTAGAAAAATGATTGACAAACATTGCATTTAAGGATGGTAGAGCATATTAAAAACCTTTTAATACAATTTAACAAAGTGAATTAACGTATCGGCAGCCATAATATTATTTAAGTCTTATGCCGGAGGAAGACATGGCTGTTTGTGCATTGTGTTTGTGCATTCTTGTCCTTGAAGTCTAGGAAGTACTACAAAACTTTGTGAAGTTACAGAAAGTCCCCGGCCACGCTACATGATCATTAAAATTAAGCCATGTCGGGCACCGGTATTAAAACACTTTGAAAAAGATCCTATAATTTAAAGAAGTAAACATATTTAATGCAGCCCGCATGAAAAAAATTTAAAGTGACAGATAAAACCTATTAAGAAGCTTTATCCATAAAGTACAGTATATTTTTGTAGTAAAGCTTTTAATACGATAAGAAAACTTTGTAAGACTTAAGGAATGTTTTTAATTATTAAATATATACATCAACGAAATGGAATTCAGAGAGATAAATTAAAAAAAAATCTGTTTCTGGATAGACCGAACACAAACCAAAGAGTAAATTTTAATTATTTACTTGGAGACTTCAAAATTATATATTTTTATATGCACAGGCTGAATGTATTTATAATATTTTTATATCTAGTTAACCGTGAGGTACACGTATTAAATAAAAAAATTAAGTATCAATATAAATACTACATAACAGCGCTAAATAGGATCCGTGCTAAATATTTATATTATCAATAAAGACAATATCACTTGATGTTAGGTGATAATGTTGTCTATGTGCGATATTATGGAAACTATGCGAATGTAATATTTTATGTAATATCAGCTCAAGGTTTGTGTAGGAACCACTTCGAGGTTTGAAAAACAACGGCGGTGGGGTTTGAACCGGGTACCTTGCGGAATTCAGTCCATACCTTATACCGTTGAGCTATTGAGGCTCTGGGTTTGTTGATTTGTTTCTCTCTTTAACAGAAGACGGTTTTAGAATTAAACTACTTCACAGTTAGCGATAAATTCTGTCGACTCAATACCCTGAGCATCAGAAAATCCATCGGGAACGGATAAGATGGGATTTCGCACACCCAATTCTCTCTCCGGCGAATTGAAAAGGACGATTTGTTGAGTAGTGAAAGCGTAAAACTCCTTTGATATATACCCGCAGAGTTGAAAGCGACTTAGTTAATAAATCTTGTGCCGTTTTCAACTGGATATATCATTTTTATATAGGAGTATATGACACACGGACGTCTGTTCATAAGGTAGACAACTTAATGCCTGTGTTATAAACAGTTATTGTGTTGTAAAAGATAAACAGAATTCAAAATAGTTCAGCCGTTTTCGAGCTTTAGCTAGTGACTAGTGAACAACGATTGATTTATACGTATTTACATATTAATAAGTGAAGGTTACTTTAGGTGGCATTTTACGAAAATTTCGCGGACGGAGGAGTATGAAATTTGGCACAATTGTAGTTCACATAGAAGAAGGTGTCTTCTTCTTCTTCCTAGCGTTTTCCCGGTTTAATACCAGGGACCACTTAGTTTGTAAAGGATGTGGCTGTGGGGCGAGTTAAGATGACCGAATGCCATCTGACGTTATGCTTGGAACCCGATCTCTACAACCTACGGTATAATATAGCTATGAATTTTTTGCTTCTTACGTTAACTTTATTTTCGGGAGCCCACGCTTTTCCACTTTTAAGAATTATGACTTATTCATCGACCGCTTAAAAGTACATAACATATTCCATTATACATTAACAAGGCAAATCTTGCGTCTGAAGGATGAACGTCAGTCAGGTTATTAAATGAAATTTATCTGTGAGGTTCATTAATTCCAAAGAATAAAAAGGAACCCGTAAATTCTATGTCCGTTTGTCTGTCTGTCAAGACCCTTTTTTCTCAAAATCATGTAGTGCTATAAGGTTGAAATTGATACCAAATATTGAGGTATGTGATCTCTTAAAGTTGTGTAAAAATCGACTCTCTAAGTATACACAATGAAAAGATATTGCTATTTATGTCGCATTTCTCATACTAGTATATTCAAATTGGGAATCAAATCCTATGGGGTATATTCCGTTGACATATAATCATTCAATTTGGCAAGAGACTATATCTTGAAGTACATTTATTCGAAAAATTCCGAAAACCGTAAATTTGTAGTTACGTCACAATATAATTGCTGTTTGTCAAATTAAAAGAAAATTTACCAACAGTTTAGATCTCAAAATAACCTGATAAAGTATTACGCGATGGTACGGAACCTTTAGAGAGCGAGCCTGACTTGCACTTACCCGGTTTTTTACGTATAATGACTGACCTAGAAAGTATTTCCACCCAAAACCTATTTAAGGCAAATAATATTTAAAAAAAATATCCAATGCTTATTAACAACCTGACACAAAAAAAAAACACGACATTAAATATTAGATCTTATATTTTAATTGTTTAAATACTAATGCAAAAGTTTACACTATGTTTGTGGTCAATTAAACCATTATTGTAAACATAAAACAAATAAAAATCAGCAACAAAAGCAATCTCTAAGTTGATGCAGTATTTCAAATTGACAAATACATTCGCCAAATTCCCAAGAATCACGTCGCAGTTGACAATACAAATTAAGAAATGGACGGATGACATTAACAAGATTTCAAAGCCATTGTTGACGAAAATAGCTTACGAATGACACAGATGAATCTCGCTGGAGGGTGCTCGGTACTTGCGACAAGCCAATTCCTTTGTGTTGTAAACGTTTTCAACGGAACTGTATTGATTTTGAACAAAAAAGTAACACTTTTTGGCGTTTTACGTCTCTACTGGTGTCATTTGGAACCGCGACAATGCATCCTTTTTTTCTTTTTGAATGCCGCACGGGTTCATTTTCAATGTAGATTTATTAATTTATGTTCTTTTACAAACCTAAAACCCTTAAAATGTCTTGTGCTGCAACTACTTGTGTTATCCTTTTAACCAAGGTAGACTGATATTACTACTGATAGTACCTTGATATTACTCGGTACTATATAACTACTAAGAAAACGTATACTTAAACATATACGTTTTCTGAGTAGACGTTTTATGCTTATTTGTTGAAATTCTAATATCCATGATTCAATAATTATATATATCACTATTATCAGTGTCCTGACTGAAATGCTGTCCCGATGAGAAGCCTCGCGAGGCAGCGTCGGACGTTTGCTGAGAAACGTTTTTCGTTTGGAGGACGTGCATTTTCGTCATACGCGATACGTCTTAACTGACCGAGGAATTTACCTGGCGGGGCTGCCTCGCGAGGCTGCTCGTTCAGTCAGGATACGGCTATTAACTGTTTAAATCGTGCATGCAAAATGCAATATAATTCTTATTAACGTGGACTTTTATAAGATAACGCTCGATTATGTCAACAGAGTTTTTTTTAGCTCAAATCCTTCGTATGAGTTTACGTTAACGTTATGTAAGCTCGTTCCTCGTCGTCGCTAACAAGCTCTAATTTAATACAGGCAATCCTCTTAGGTCGTACAGAGAGTTCCTGCAACTCGTAAAGCTTCTGCTCGGGAAAATATTATTCCTCTATACAACATAATATAGTTGAGTCCGTTAGGTTTCAGCGTGGGTTTATTCAGGAACGTGTATCTGCAACTTAGGGTTGCCTACGACATTGTTTTCACTATTTAATACAACTTTTATTTATTTATAGCTGCCAAAAGCTTCTTAATCCATTTGAAGTTTATGTATGTACTCAGCTAGCCAAAGAATATTTGGATTGAAAGTGAATCTTACAAAATAAAGTGTTCATTAAAGTTAATAAATAAAACATGATATAGAAGGCAGGGATAGCAATTAAAACAATGTAATATGAATAAATTAAAGCAGTTGCTAAGCAGTTTGTAATTTGTAATTTGAAACATTTTTAAAGATGTGCTAAGTCCTCTTAAACCCAGCTTTTTTATAAAGGGACCATAAACAGTCCTTATATAAATAACATTTATCGAATAGGATTGGAAGAAAATATGAGCCGTCATGGAACGCGTGGCAGGCGTAAAGAAACGAAATTATTCCGTACAAATCTGAATGAATAAAAGGATAGCTTTATATGAAAGGAAATAAATATGGCACAAGACAAGTAATAAAGCGTGTTATAATAAACAACACATCATTCACTTTAGGTATACGAGTTAAGTGCGACGAGAGAGATGGGGAAATAATGAAAACTAAATTACTTTGATTAATTCCGTGAAATCACGAAACGAATGGGGAGAAAGTCGCGGAGTCGCATCGCCATGCAACACTTGCCAACACACAGTTATCTCATAGCGTTGCGAGTGGCGACACATATCCAGGTCGACAAATGGTATAACCTGCTATATTAGATGTTTCACATCAAAATTACAATGAAAACATATATTAAACATTTATTTAATTCAAGCAATCTTCTCAGACTGAACACAAAAATTGCTTGTAAATTTTTATCTCCAATAAAATAACGATTTTATGAAATTATCTATAATAGCCGCAATCGAGCGTGGGCTTCATTGACGATACCCGTATTAGAGCCAGGGACTTTTGCTGTATTAGGGTTATCTCTTTATAATATAATAAAAATGATTTACATATAAAACTTAGTAGCTGCAGTTTTAGGCAAGGAATGCCAACGTTTATTAATAAGCAGACACTGTCCTGCACAAAGATTAAACTCAAAAAGTCAAGTTTTTAAAGAAAATAATTACCTTGCAATATAAGGAGATAATAAATCTATCTATAAATGTGTAGATCAATCGTTGTTCGTTAGTCTGGTTAAAACTCGAAAACCGTTTATTTTGTTTTATTATTTCGGGAAGGTTTAAAAGACAAGAAAGAAGGTAATAGTCAGAAGATTATTTGAAAATACTAAAAATACAGTTTTTTTTTTCGATACTTCAGAATATTTCAAATGGATGAGGTGGGTACTAGACCTTTTGACTGAAAGGTAAAATTGTTATTGCATAAATCATTCGGCCAGTGTCAGTTTAAATGGACAGGACAAAGGAGATTAGTTAATTAAAATATAAGAAACGAGCGCAAAATCCGAGGAAGACAACGTCTACCAAGTCCGCTAGTAATATAAGAATAACAACAAACACTAATAGAAATAGAAGTTCCAGCTGTGTTCTAAGAAAGAGCTTAAAAATTCCTTTTACTCGTCAAGTTTCATCGTACTTTAATAATGTTAAGAATAATTTGTTCAATCAAGCGTAGGTTTCATCGGAACACGTGTAGTCCGACCGGCCGTAGTTTAGGGTTGGCACCCACAGCACTTAGCAATATTTGGCATACACTATAGTGAATGGATAAATAGAGAACCATTTTGTATAGGGGAAAGAAATAAAATTAAACTTAAAAGTACCTACTGAAATAACACTGTACTGTAGCGATAAGTTAGTATGATTTGAATGTAGCAGTTTTGAGCAGGGTAAAATGCTCTTACTTAATAAAGTTTACCCATCTATCTATACTAATATATAAATCTGAAGAGTTTGTTTGTTAGTTTGCGTGAACGCGCTAATCGCATGAACTAATGGTCTGGTTTTAAAAATTATTTCAGTGTTACATAGCCCATTTATCGAAAAAGGCTGTAATATCATCACGCTAAAATTGAACATTTTTTTAAGCTAATTTTACGCGGACAAAGTCGCGGTCACACCTAGTAACATATAAAACAAAGCGGAAGTCTTTCAAATATTCGACAAGAACTTAGTAATTTCCCACAACTAGCCATGCCTTAACTTCTTTTAAATAATTTAACATTATTTATGTGTTTTAATATGTCAGGTAAATTATTATATATTTTTATGCACATAGCATGACTATTCCTCATGTATAATGTTATTTTTTTATGTTACAAGGAGCAAACGAGCAGGCAGGAGGCACCTAAGTGTCTACCGACGTCCATGAACATCTGCACGACCAGAAGGCTAGCAGATGCATTGCCGGCCTTTAATGACGTGTTTAGGCCACCGGGAAGTCTCACAAACCGAAGGAAACGCGACAACAATACCATCGCTTGACGTGACAGCATTGCCGCCACTTCACGACGTTCTCATGTGAGAAAGAGGCACTGGTACCCAATGATGCGACGAATTCGAAAGTTGGTTTATTCTATATTTTTATGAGAGAAGTTTTGTAAATGTATAAAGTTTTCACAGTGTTACGTTACTTTTATGCCTTTCTATTATTTATGATTGTTGACAACATTAAATTGAATTTCAATGGCTTTGTTGTACAGCGAAACCAAAAAATATTATAACGTAATTAAACTCATATGCCTTCTCTCTTATGAAAAAGATATCTGAGGTTGTGCAATTGTTACAATAGTGGAAACCGTCTGTATATTTTTGAGTTGTCATGGAAAAAGACAGAGTAACAAAAGTTTTATTTAGTTTATGACCATTTTAATTATAAGTATGTTCTTTTCTTTATGCATATAAATTGTTCTCTATTCATCTATACATATAAATAAAATTGAAGTGTCTGGTTGGAACATCAAAATTATTATATTTTACTAATTGCATACGACCGCATACAGAGACGATATCTATAACAAAAACACATGTAATTTTTTTTTTCTTTGTACGTTTGTTCCGGGTTCAGAACCCTTTAGCGGATTTCGACAGGACTTTCACTGGCAGGTAGCTGATGTTGAAAAATAAAAAAAATATAAAATAACAGAAAAATAATCACGGCTCTACTCTTTTTGAGTAGAATAAAAACTCTCAAAATTTAAGAAAAGCACTGAATTCACGCGTACGAAGTTGCAAGGTATATATGTGTAATAAACAGGGCGACATCTTAGGTTAAGAATTTACAAATTCATGTAATTTGTAACCTTCCGACGAACAACTGTCGGCGAGGCGCGGCCGCACCGGGCGACTCCAACACGCCCAGACTCGAAGATCTTCCTTTGCGGTGGTTGAGCATATCGACCTTCGCTCCCACCTTTCATTCCCCGCCGAAAAGCTTTACACCTTGGTGTGCCTTTCCCACACTGCAGCGATGGTTTTCAGACGCAACCCATTTTAACATAAAAAAGAAAACCTACCATCTAACGGCTGAAAAGGGTCGTCGGCCGCACACAGGCAGAGCAGCGGAACACGTACGCGCGTTAACTTGTCTCGCAGCGTCGCAGCTTGGTAGTACGCGTCGACTGAAGGGAAGCCGAAATGGTCGGCGGTGAACGCTTGGTCGAACTGTCGAACCGTGCGACATCGCTCCAGCGCGTCCCAGTCGGCCGCTCGACGCAGTGGCGCGTGCGAACGCACAGTGTTCTTCAGATTGCGTACCATATGCCATGACAGCAAGGTATTGAGTGGAGGCCGCTCGATACACTCTGCCCCTGTTAATAACTTCGGTGTTAGCATCAAAGAGCACCAGTAATCATCGGATTGTGCTCTCAACAGCCTCATTGGGTGTCCATACTAAGAGGTTACTTCTAATGCCATTAATGTTTAAGCATACGAAATTGTTTTCGATATAGAACTGAGTGCTTAGTGCGAGTTTTCATACTCAAACGCGTTGGTAAAGTTTACTTAAATTTGTATGGAGATTGATCAGCGCCGCCTAGCGGTAACGTTGTAACACTGATCAAGAGAAATAAATAGGAGTAACGGAAAGGATGAAGTAAAAGGATGTATATTTCCTTGACCTCTACTTAGCGCCAAATACAAACGCATCATACCAGTGTGTGAACCTAGGTCATAACCTTCTGAGTCTAAGCTCAGAGTTATAAGATGTAATGATGACAAAAAGTTGGACTTGTTTCCAGAAGATGCAGAAGATCCTACAGTTTTAAAACATTTACATCCATTTAGATATTTACCTTCTGCACGATAATTATTTAGAATCAGCTTTTAGTTTGAATTGTAATTTGATAACGGTCGTAACATCCACGTGTGACTCCACAAGCAAGTTGTCATTTGACACTAATGTACCTCGTATTTTGCTAAAAGAATTCAGTGTCTATTAAAGTGCTATTAGTTTAGTTCGTTGATTGAGGGACATTCCGTCTAATTGAATAATAAGGTATGATCGTGACACATTTTTGAATGAATAAAATTTAGTATCTCTGTGTAATGTTAAACTGCCTTTTAGAGCCTATAGTTTTCCTGTATTTGTTTTTTTGACTTGGCTAGTCTTTGAAATTAATTAAATACTATTTTTATTAAAATACCACGTGTGACCCAACAGGTACTTTCACGCAGCGCCCCTACCTCGCTGGCCACAACAGGTACTTTCACGCAGCGCCCCTACCTCGCTGGCCACAACAGGTACTTTCACGCAGCGCCCCTACCTCACTGGCCACAACAGGAACTTTCACGCAGTGCCCCTACCTCACTGGCCACAACAAATATCATAAGATTTTTATCTCTTATGATATTTTAAATTAGACTGACCACGTGTTTCTAATTTCGACATTCGCATTAATCATTCACATTTCATTAAATACATATGTACCTAGAAAAAAAATGGTGTAGTGTTTTTTTTTTAATTTATAATATAATAAAGTGAATAACGATTAATATTTTTTTAGTCCAAGATCTTATTCGGAGGTATCTTATTAGTGTGGTCTTCTATATGATTTTAATTATTTTTAATCATTTTTCATGAAATGCTAATTACGGTGATTTTAATTATATATTTTGGGTTTTAAGTAAAACTCTTTAGATATAACATCATATAGAATAGAATACAATTTCAGAGCCAGTATAAAAGAAGGAAATCGGTGATATCTCCCTAAAAATATTATAACCGTAAATTTTCACAGATAAGCTTTTGAAATTACAAGCCATCCGTAAATATAAGGTTAATTTAGTATTCCTTAACTAATATTATACATACTATACTAATCAATTTGAATAGGTATATAAAACCTCTTAGAAATATCAACCAAAATAATGAATAAGTATAAAGATGCAAACTGTGTTCCTGCAAACGATGTAACCCTTATAATGTAAATAACGATTTATTTCTATATTAATACGTAGAGGAAAAACTTTCGGTACCCGTTTACAAAAATTGCGCGTGCGGAGGAGTACGTTTCTTGGCACAATTATAGTTTATATAGAGGAGGGTATGAGAATGCTAATAATACTTTTATAAAATATGGATGACAAAGGAGGTCGTGTGGTATCAAACTTCCTTTCGGTGGGTTTAGGTATCGGTGGGTTAAATAAATTAAGACATGCTTAAAATTCGTTGAAAGTGCTTATTAGCACACAATGACAAAATCCATTCGCAGTAACATTTTAGAGAAATAAGGTATTACAAGTTTTATCTTCGGAACTGCCGACTGCTGAAGTTCTCTTCCAACAAAAAATGTGTTAAAAACTTTTATACTATTTGCTTAGGGAGTTAATAAAGTCAAGTAAATACCATGGGCTATTTCGAAGCTTCTGTGGACGAAGATGGATTTGTACCATCAGACCGGCTGCATGCTAGTTTGGAACCTTATTGGAAAAAAGTAGCTCCTAAAGTTAGATATGAATTCTTGGGTAGATCCTCTTTGGGACCGACAGCTAATAAATAACTACATACTTCTAAAGAATATTTTGAAAAATAAATAACTATTAAATATGACACACGGACATCTGTTGTTCATCGTCCTAACGGTAGAGCCAGACATAGCTTCATTTGAATGGTCATTGCAATGATCATGTAGTGTGGCCGGGAACTGGAGCCGGGAACGTGTAACTGCACAAAGTTTTGTAGAACTTTGTGCAACTTCAAGGACAAAAATGTGCAAACACTTTAAACTATGTCTGGCTCCGGCATATGGTAGACAACTTAATGTCTGCGTTATAGGCAACAGACGCCTGCTATACACATTTTTTTTGCAAAATATATAAATACATACATATAGATAATAAAGAGTATTCACAATAAGCGTAGGCATATATTTCAATGCCGTTGTAAAAAGTATTGTAATGGCCGTTGATCTATTGAGACTCTAATGACCTTGAGGGATGATAGATTAATTGTCTAATATAACCTAGAAAGACGCCGTATAGTATGGAGGTAGCAATGAATTGATCAAAACCTGACTAACGTCGACCCCGGGCTGTGGCGAACTAAGATTTTGTGACCTTAATTCGCCCCACAGCCACATCCTTTGCAGTCTAACCGGAGCCTGGTACTAGACCGGGAAAACGCTAGGAAAAAGAAAAGACGAAACCCTTTTATATAAGCGCGTCAGGACACGTTAATGTAAAGAGGTTCCGTAGCTGATGGACACGTTCTCTGGCACTGTTTGAATCGGCTTTTGCTTTAAAGCTCTGCTTCACATTATGTCTACCTGAAAATATATAATAAATTCATGGAACTCTTTATGGACAAGCGGAGTCCTCTAACACAGGTAATTCTTTACTCAAAAGGAGACTACAATCATAACTGAGAGATTGTAAACTGAAATGGTTAAAATAAAGAAATGTTTATTTATTTTATTTAAAGCGTTTGGTTGTTGCAGACATGGTGGGCTTGGGAGACGGGAGGCGGTGACGCGGCCGCGGGAGGGGCAGGGGCCGGGGCCGCGGCAGAGGCCGAGGTGAGCGCTAGTGCTTTTCAAGTATATTCTAATATATTTATATTTGACTAGCCCGCTCGCGCAGTGGGCAGTGACCCTGCCTTCTAAGCTTAAATTAAAAGCTTGTATTAGGAGTGGTTGCGACAATACCCCAACGGCGGTGGGGTTTGATCCGGGTACCTTGCGGATTTCCGTCCATACCTTATACGGTTGAGCTATTAAGGCTCTATCAATAACACAAGCCTTAATTTGTCTACCTTAGGAACAGACGTCCGTGTATCATACAGTCCTGTACACATTTATTTATTTACATTTCTTTGGAAAACTGAAGTTATTTTTTGAAAGTTGAGTGTATTTAAGCTGCTCTCAACTTCAAGAAATATAGATTTTAGAAGTATCACTTTGACGCTCTCTGTTTTTTTTTTGACTCAAAAACCTCGTTACGCCTTTGCTAAAAGGCTAAACTAATATTCGGAATAAAGAAGTATGAAGACATCCATTTATTATAACTAAAGTATATAATACTTTCCCCATGGTTATAGTTCATAAAGCCGAAGGTAACGACGGCTATCCTTGGCCAAATGAGGATATCTCCAGTGGACACGCCACGCGGCTATTAAATCCAGTCGTTAACTGTCCTTTTCCAAAGCGTCGTATAAAATCTCGTTTTATCTTTATTAGTAATGGTTATATACGTATATTGGTTTTCTTTTTCATATATCTTTTTTCAACTATCAAAACTGCTGGTTTTGGCTGGGGAGGGAACACTGGCGGTGAAGGTGAGTCAAATATATTATTTAGAAAAGTGTACAAAATTAGGAATTTTCTTTTCGAATATGTTTCTTCACTTTGGTGTTTCACTTACAGTTGTTCGTCGGAAGGTCTATATATAGTGATCGTAAGTAGAAACTTCGTTTGCGTGAGTTAGTTCTTGTACTGCAGTCGTCGTCATCCGTACAGCGCCATCTAGTTTGCTTTTGGTGTAACCTTTTCCACTTGACATCATTGCCATCTTGTTATGTAGCAGCCGCTACATTAGTATAACTATCATCATTGAATTTGAATGATCGATGACATGGCTCTTAAATAATTCTTGGTGATGATATAACAAAAGCGAAGAGTTCGTGGCCTAATCAGTGGTCGCCATTTGACTTGATCTCTAGGTTACGTAGCGCTTGCTGCGACCGGGTGATATATGGGTGATGCATTCTATGTATAACTGGTTTATACTTGATATCCGACCTCCTCCGTATTTCCGAGGGCATGTAATATAGTCAGACCTGATTAATGTCACTGATCGATATTAGTCTTGAGATTGTAGAGATCGTAGAGGTTCCGGAGATGACGTCAAACGTCAATCGGTCATCTTAACTCGCTCCACTGCTACATCCTCTGCAATCTAAGCGGATCCTGGTACTAGACCGGGATAACGCTAGGAAGAAAAAGAAGATGACATGACAGAAGCGGGTCGACATGTATCATATACTCATATGTTTTATAAGAATAAACCTAAATAGATATACTTTATGATGATATTATGTTTATGTTTACGTGCTCAAAGGTATAAGGTATGGACTGAAATCCGCAAGGTACCCGGTTCAAACCCCACCGCTGTTGGGGTAGTCAAACGTTTTGCTAACCTTATATTTCGTCCTGTAATATCCATATATATTTACTTCTTTTAACATTGTTCCTGCATTTCGATAAATTTTCTTAACTTTTATTTAACCTCATATTTAGTTTAGTCCTTTGGAAGAACTCCTTAAATCCTTACACCGTTCAATACTGTTCTGACATGTCGTAATATTCCTTAAATGTTAAGTCAACCCTCTATTTGGTTCTTTAGCAGTATTTCATAAATGCTTACTTACTTTAAAAATGTTCTTGTATGTCGATAAATTTAAATTCCTTTGATCGATCGTTTATCTAACCACATCTTTCATTTTTGCTTTTAAGTATTTTTTTATTACCTTTAATACTTACTTAACAAAAGGATCTTCATTAGAGGGCCTAGCATGGACATTTCAAAATGAAGTAAGTCGACGATTCGACTTTACTTAGGATGAAAATGTTCTTGACGTCTAGCAAGAACATTTTCATCCTATTCCTGGGGGTCTCCCCAGGAGGCACGTCTTAATCGTGTCACGCTTTAAATTAATGCGAATGCAACCCGCGTTGAAGCTAAGAAAGGACCATTGTGGGCCTAGCTTGAACCAAAATAAGCCGATATGTCAAATTTAGTTGAGATATAAATGTTATCCTAAGTAAAGTTGACTTTTCGATTTACTTCGGATCGAAAAATTGTTCCTCGTATAATTAATAAAGTTTTAAGATTTTTACCGTTCCGTCACAAGGCTATCTCATTAAAACTTTTGCTGGCGGCGCTCGGCCACGCTGCCGCACCGCCTGCCCGCCGCCTGCAACGGCTCGGCCGGTGAGTCCGAAGAAATTTAAAGAATGGATAGGTGCTGTTGCTTTACAGTATGCCGAAATAGTACATTTGCCAATATTATGTTTCTTAGGAAAAATATTCATCTTTATAAGAAAAATAGTGATATGCATGTTAGGCAAACCAGAAGCAGGAATAAACTTGTGACTCCGTTTCTGCGTCCGGGTAGAGCACAGAAACCGTTTATGAGCGCGAAAATACATTTCCAAATTCCATATTAAATCTCTCTATAGTTAAGTTTGTGTTAAAAATATGCTTATTCGTAAGGTGTATTGTACAGTCGAACACTATATTAAAGATAAGGCCGATAAGAGTTGAGCCCCTCCAGCTTTGCGCTTAACATGAAAAAATGTAATTTAAGCCCAATTTTGTAAGAACTATATTTAATTAAGGGACTAACGCGTTTTCTTTCAATTCATCTCCAGGTTCAACTCTTCCGAATCAGTGGTAACTTTTAAAACATTTGATGACTTAAAAGAGCTTGTAAAAATATGCTTGAATAAAATATCATTTGCATTTGAGTACTATGGACTTCCTTCGAATTATTTCGATTTGTTTCAACTATTTTTATAAACATGATAAAATCGATAGGAAAGGGGCTATTTGATTAAGCTAATCGAATGCGATGTATATATTATATTCGCCACCGTTCGTGTTCACATTCACATTCGTCCGATCGGCCTTTTTTTGTAGCCCGCAATCTCAATAAAATAACGATAGAATATGTAATTTAGTGAAGCAACCTTTAATAAAATAATGAAATAAAGATCGGATGCGACTTAGGGACCTTCAAGAAAGGAGCATACTCATTTCTCAAAGGCCCGCAACGCATCTGCGAGCCCTCTGGTGTTGCAGTTGTCCATGGGCATCGGTAGACACTTAGGTGAACCGCCGGCGCGTTTGCCTCTTATCCTATAAAAAAAATGGCTCACAATACTATGGCTTCAATAAATCAGTGTACGTGAACTGCACACACTAGGGAATAGAGAGGGGAGTAAACCTGGGGCGTAACGGCTTGATTGACGGTCATTCTGTTTGCCGTCACGACACGCGTGGTCCATCAAACATGTTGCTTATTAAGGATTCAACATTAGTGATCTATTTACTTAAAAGCGAAAGTTCACCTAATAAGAAATCTCGAAAACCGCGGTACTTACAAAGGAGTTTGGCAAGAAAGAAGCTTATAGTTAGTTAAAATCCGCTAAACACGGACTTTTCGATAGGGCCAAATTTAATTTTAAAGGCTCTCGAAAGTTTATGCGGACGTAGTCGCGAGAAACAACTATATACTATATACATATAACTTATGCTTAAACTTAGTGTATATATATTATTTAATTAAAAAGCGAATAAATTTTGTTACATAAATCTATGATTTATAGAAACATTATTTTAATATTTTGCAGAACACTTACACTACAATACATAGATTTACCGTCGTATTATTTGAGGATTTATTTAAAATAACTTAATTTTTCCTGGTTCTCAGTAACCCTACAAGTGAGTGTACGTCGTTAATTGTAATGATCGCACAAATAGACGGCTTCATCCGCTATTTAGCAATATCTTTCAGGCAATTACACCTTAGTGAGGCTGCGCAGAGGAAACAACAAAGATATGTACGTACTCTGGCATAAAACTTTAAATCTGGGACAAAGCTACTTTTACTTCTACCCAGCGTTATCCCGGTCTATTACCATAGTCCGCTTAAATTGCAAAGGATGTGGCTGTGGGATGAGTTAAGTTGACCGACTGCCAATCACAATACCATCACATGACGTGACAGCATTGCCCCCACTTAACGAAGATTTTATGTAAGACAGAGGTACTGGTACCTTAATTCAGCCATATTGAGTATGCGCGTTTTGTACATTCAGGAGGGTAGTTTCACTGCATACTCAGCGAATTTCCAATCTGGTATAAAATTTATAATAAAATGACGGTTCTTTATTTCATCCATTTGTGTCTAATATGGGCAGATAATTTACATAGTGGGTGGCGCGCTGCCAAGAGCGCGGTTTTCACCCCACTGCCTGGCCGGCTAACTTATGCTCTGATGCAGAACTCGTAATCAAAAAACACTTGTGTTGTCTACTTAGTAGTTTGCGCTTCTGATATCTTTTTATCTTTGTCAAATCAGGCAAAGGTTTAAAATCTTCCTATATTTTTGAATTCGAATTTAGATTTTTCTAACTTATATATAATTGGACCTACTGGAAAGTAAAGATGACTTAGAATACTAGTAACTTTAGAAAGACACTCATTATTCATTAATATAAATTCTTGGTAATTAAATGCTATAAAATAAAATATTACTTTAATTTTAAAATAAATTGCTGAAAAAAAATTCCCAGTTTAAGTATTTTTAGTACATATTTTTTTAAATTATCCAGCCAAGAATTTGTAGCTACACTACCACTACAGTGCTTCAATTTCTTATCAATATTATTCTAATCAAATTATCAGTTGCTTATAAAGCAGCGCATGACCAGTTACTGAGTACTTATTAAACTTTAGGTTTTAACTATTCTTATAGTAGCTTCTTCTTAGCGTTTCGTTGGCAAGCACTAAATCGTGTCGGCCCAGAACTTAGCCACATCAACTGCGTTATGAGCTATATAATATATTATATAGTAGCTATCAAAGCCATACGGGAAATGTTCATGAAACAAAAGCGTTCCTTCTTAATAGACTGTGATTTTATCATCATCATCACCATCAGCCTCCTCATCATCATCGTTGTCATCATCATCATCATCAGCCTCCTCATCGTCACCGTCATCGTCATCATCATTATCATCATCGTCATCATCATCACCATCATCATTTTATCATACGCTCCCAAAAATAAACTCTCTCCAATCATCATTATTTTAATTGTTGTTTCGGTTTCCTATAAAGAATCGCAACCAGTAATTGTAAACTAAACTTAACGTTTTTAACTTAAAACTAGTCAGAACCAGTATGGAATAAAATAGTTATCAAACAAAAGCGAAGTTAATAGACAAGAATGTCATCATCATCAGACGTTGATTCATCATCATCATCATCATCACCAACGCCACTATCATCGTCACCATCACCACCACTGCCACCATCATCATCATGTTACGACACACACACAAAAATATACTCTACCCAATGAACATTGTTTTAACCAAAGTATCGTTTACGTATAAAGTACCGCACGGCCTGTAATTGAGTATTAGGCTTTGCTTTGAGATGCAAATGGCGTGGACAAGCAACACGTGTGGGCCGGGCGTGCCCCAAAACAATATTACGCTCAGTTACACCTAACTAATGTATATGCAAATATAGTCAGGTATGCAATAGCTTGCATATTTCTGCGTACAGAGGACTTCGTAAGAACTTTTCGAACCGAAGTAACTCGACGAGTAGACTTTACTTATGGATGTACCGAGGGCCTAACACGAACCTTAGGAACCGAAGTAAAGCGACGATACGACTTAACTTAGGATGAAAATATTCATACTAGGCCCGCAGCGGACCCTTCTTTGGTTCATTGCAGATTGAATTAGCGTTGATTAAAAGAGTGACACTTAAGAGTGACGATTAAGACTTGCCTCTTGAGGGCCTAGCACCAACTTTTCGAACCGAAGTAAGTCGAAGAGTCGACTTTACTTAGGATGAAAATATTCGTGCTAAGGCCATAACCGACCCTTCTTGGCATCAACACGGCATGCATTAGCATTGATTAAAAGCGTGACACAATTAAGTATTGTTTCATTCTATGTAAAGTCAACTCTTCGACTTACTTCGAGTTCGTAAAATTCGTGGTAGGACCTCTGGTCTATCTCCTTGCTGAGAATACAAACTCGAATCAACATTGGGCGGAGTTTAAAAAAGTTATTTAATTTTTACTTGATAGTCATGTATTTCGGCATAATCCCTGATTCTATCAAATATCTATAATTACTTGAGGTAATTTTACACATGTGTATGCACCTTATAGATATTTAATATCGGTTACAGTAAATCCTAGTACATAAGTCAGACCAGTTTCGTGAGAAGCACTGCGACCGCAGCGCTCGTGGCGTCTCCTCAAAACCGCAAAGAGTTGTAATATTATACACAAAGCTTATCGACACTACCTTTCATGGTCGCAAATATCGTGTTACAAGCACCGTCTTACGAACGCAAACAAAAAAAAAATAAAATAATTAAGTTTCTACAATTCTCGCTCTTATCTCAATGGGGGTAAATATTATAGTTTCTTGTATGTTACGGTCGGTGACGGCCGATTCATAGATTGCTTTTGTCGATGCTGAACGAATAAAAGTAAAAAGAACTCCACGTAGGTGGCTCAGAGTATCGAGTTTTACCTAGTGGAATGTTCACGAGAATTGAATACTCTTGCGTCGGCTAATTTGATTAAATTAGTACGTTGCAATATTTTCTTATTTATACTAATATATAAAGCTGAAGAGTTTGTTTGTTTGAACGCGCTAATATCCGGAACTACTGGTCCGATTTGAAATATTCTTTCAGCGTTAAATAGCCCATTTATAGAAGAAGGCTAAAGGCTATATACCATCACGCTAATACTAATAGGAGCGGAGCACCAATGAAGAATGTTTCAAAATCGGCGGTATTTTCCCCTTTCGAGAGCTTCCGCTGCGTGCGCTGCGTAAACGGTTAGTTTCGCAAAAATCATGTATTACAGAATTGTTCCCCTGTAAAAGTTCTAAATAAAAGTCCGCGACAGAATATGTCTATCTCTTAATGTTGGCTCCCTATAACGCTAACCAAATTTGTTTTAAAATAATGCATTATTTGCGAAGGTGTTTTTATAAACATGATATTGACCCTTATCCAAAACCAATTTTTTAATCCCCTAAGTGATAAAAGTGGTCCATGCGGACGAAGTCGCGAGATACATCTAGTATTTAATATCGCTGTATCCTACGAATTTGCATTGTTAAAATGAGACTAGGTATTGTTTTGAAATTAAAAATTTGTACAATAGTTGTGTTATTTCAAGTTGTAAATAAAAATAGAGAAGAGAGTGTCAAGACACGCTTATATAGAAGGGTTCCATATCTGATACGTTATAAATGTATTTGGTAGATAACTTCAAAAATTTGTCCGATTTCGTTCAGAATAATTTTCCTAGTGAGTTTTTAGCATGTTCTATCAACATGGAAAATTTCAAGAACAAACCTCAGTTCAACGAATTACTTGATATAACGAATATTTTCTTGTTGCCCTCCGATTTGTTAAATCGAGGTTGTCCTGTATTACAATTTAGTTGTATGTAACCCTCTACGTAAAGCTGGGAATTAACGTTAACGTACTATTCATCAGCCATAAAAAATGCATACGTATAATTAATATCAAACAAACGGAACAACGCCGGCCTTGCTTTAAGAAACTAAAAATATTAACACTAACGTCTTTATACATACTTGAAATATGTAAATTTGTAGAAAAAAATATGACGCTATACAAGAAAGTAGATGAAATTCCGCGTCGGTTCGTACCAGAAAAGTTAAGGAAATTTACCTATATTAAAACTAAAATTGCACAGTGAGAGCCCATATGTCAAATCGATTAAAATTTACAATCACCTGCCAGAATATGTACGAAATATGTATGTGTATTCGAGAATCAAAAAAAATATCTAATTGAAAACTCCTTTTACAATCTAGAAGAATATTTTAACGCAATTTAACCAGAAGCGTCGGCCTCCCTGCGTGATTAGAAATTATAAATTAATTATTATTCATGTTATATCCTTCCAGGATGGTTCAACATGATTGAATAAATGAATAAATAAATTTTATTTTATTTTTATTTTATTATTAAGGACCTCCAACAAAGGATACACACATTGCATACAAATGTCTCGTCATCATTGATATATAGATAATAAAACAATAATATATCCTAGGATTAATAAATTTATATTAAAACTGTTCGTCCGTCCATCCATCCGCCTGTCTGCCCGTAAGGTGGTCCCCCCTACCATTTCCAAACTGTTAGACGTAGAGACTTAAAATTTTCCATGTTTATAGAACATGTTAAAAACTCATTAGAAAAATTATTCTGAACGAAATCGGATAACAACTTTTGAAGTTAATTAACAAATACGTTTATAGCATATCAGAGGACTTGATGGCTGCCACTCATAACACAGTTGAAGTGGCAAAGTTCTGGGCCGACACGATTTAGTGCTTGCCAACGAAACGCTAAGAAGAAGAAGCGTATCAGATACGGAACCCTTCTATATAAGCGTGTCTTGACACGCTTTTGGCCATTTTTAAAATAAAACGTGTTTATATATTTCATTAACATAAACACATATAATTGGAATATTGAGCACTACACCATTATATATTTTTATATCGTTACAAGATCTGCAATATACAATATGTATATAAAGGCGAAAGGTCACTTAAAACGTAATTTCGAAAAACCACGGGAAGTATAAAGATGAAGTTTGGAAGGAGGATACTTTACTTAAACATCCCCCAAAAACGTATGTTTTGATAGGGCTCGATTAATGTGGACCAAGGGTTCTAGCGAGTTTAATTTCACCATGACAAAGTCACGAGAAACAGAACTAGTTATTCAAATAGAGGAGGTCGTGGCCTAATCAGTGGTCGGCATTTGAGTCGATCGCTAAGTTAAGTTGCTCTGGCTGCTACCGGGTGATAGATGGGTGACCCATTTTTATGACAATTTTAATTTTTACTACCTTTTTGCGTTAAGTAATAAGTTCGCATCGATAGCAAACAGTACAAGATCTATGGTGTATGTGCAAACGTTAGCGGGCATCGATCGCTTACGAGGCGCCGCAGCGACGCGCCATCGAGTCTCGGCTCGCAGCACAGCGCTCTCATCCTCTCCCAACGCTCGCCCTTCCCCCTTCACCCGCACGGCCGCGGGACTGCGGGAGGCAGCGAAGGTTTTGACGCCGCGGGACGGAAGCGCGGGACAAGGGATACCGGTCGAGCCTCGGATCAAAGAATATGATATACGATAGATGCTACCCTATATATTTGCTGCCTTATTTAATAAAATCGGAGTACTTTTGGTCAAGTGAAAAATTAGAGGAATTTAATTAAATATGCATCCATAACTCGGAATATTAAAGAGCTTTAATTAAATATAAGTATACATTTTTGGGGATAAGTTATTAAGTTGTTGAAACAGATGCAACGCAACTTATAATTATTTAATGCGTAACAATATATTTACAAGTTGAATTCTTGCAAAGAAAACATCTTCTAAACATAAGAACTAAAATTAAATTAAAATATAAGACAATGTCATTTTCACTTTTCTAAACAATAACAAGGATTTAGTTGGCGATAATTCGCCGCATATTTATTCCCCTTAGAGCATAGTTGGATGCTCCTCTCGGAGCTTGTGAAGGAGTAGGCAAAACGTAACAACGAGGGGTATTTGTTTGTTATTCTATCGGTAATGTGGGGCTACAAAGCCATCAATTCAAATCAACCATTTAAAATTCATAACTACGCAAGCCAAAGGACATTGGATAGTTAGAGACCACTCGTTCCGTAACACCTAATCAACTTTTGTATTGTACGCGATATACACAGTATTTTAATTGTAAATATGTGTTTTTTTTCCCGAGATCCTACTGAGGATAAATCAAGCATCATTTATGTCTTCACGACACTATGATTACTGCAATATGTGTCCAACGCTAAAAAAAAATTTTCCCATTAAAATAATGCTTAACGCGATAAGGGTTTTTTTGCAAATTATTAATCAATTGAGGAAAAACTTTTACCATTTATTTAGGGAAGCGCTAAACTTTAGCAAACTTAACGGAGATTTTTTTTTTACCTTGGTTGCTAAAATTTTCCTTCCCTCATATAAATTTAATTTTCAACATATAAAAGAATATTAGTAGTGTTTTGTGATATACCAAATATTTTCATGACCACTCTAGTTAAGCATTTTTAAAAAGCTGGTATTGAAATGGCAACGACGATAGATCTGTGAGTCAGGGTTTGAACTGAGCATCTTACTGATCCAGTCAGTCTTTATAATTAAATAGGGGCTTGTTCTAGCTTTTTATAAGGGATCTAGCTTCTTATAAGTGTAATAAAGTATTCTTTATAGTATCAGGGTTCGCTTAGATTGAACACTGATGTCATAACATGAAGTTGTCCGTAATAAAATCCGAGGCGACGTTTTCACAACACGTAATCGCGCATGCAGAAGGCAGGGTCACTGCCCACTGCACCAACGGGTGAGTCATTGTGAAGTTACACAAAGTCCCCTACCACACTAAATGATCATTGAAATGATCATTCAAATGAAGCTATTTCTGGCTCCGGCAGAATAACAATTTATTCGCCGCAGATCTGGTAGGGCGAGGAAGAGATGGCGTGACGACGTGGACATCTTTGCGGGAAAAGAATGGATGGGGATGGCTAAGTATAGGGGAGGGTTGTCTAGGAATGGGGAAACCTTTGCCCGTCAGTGGGAAATTGCGAGCTAATTAACACAAAAAAAGAAATAAAATATACTTACATTCCTTGTTAATAGTTTATTAGTCTTTTAATCATATTTGAATAAAACCTTATTTGACTTTGACATTAATTATAAGAGGTTTTATTGGATTTCTAATCAAGTTAATTAGGAAAAAGCTCGCACCGCACCGGCCTTCACCCGCTGGGCGCGATTTTGATAAGGAAAAGTACGCCCTGATAACATCATGAGAACAAGCTTAAAGTATGGGCACCAATTAAAACAGTAATTACATTATATTATCCGCTGTGTTCGTGGGTATTTGCTTTTTTGCCTTTATTATTGTACTTGTGGAAAGGCCCACCAAGGGGAAAGGGTATTCGGCGAGGAATGATTAGGCCGGAGCTAAGGTTGATGTGCTCAACCACCACAAAGGAAGATCTTCAGTCCGAGCATGGGTGGAGTTGTTCGGGGCCCACCTCGCCAGCGGTACTCATCGTATGACCGTTGTAAAACTTTGATAATACACATTTAGCAAGAAAACTTTAAAAAATGGAAATAGACAGGGACATAGTACAAAAAAAAGCAGATAACTCACCTTATTGAAGTGAGTAATTAATGCACTCGTTAATGTAGTGTTTTTCTTTTCGCCCGTTTATTTTTGTAAAATAAAAACTGCTAGTACTTAATACGAAAGTGAAAAAGTGCAGACTTGTGATACGGATTTCTCATACCTGCAACAAGCTCCAGTTTTCCGCAAACACTTTGGTCACATGTAACAAACTGTACTGTATTTTAATATGTTTGTGGATAGGAATAAACGTACTTAGTATTTACTATGTTTATACCCTAGAATCGGCGTGTACACCTAGCTCAAATATGATTAATATACTACATTACTACACGGGGGATGTTTATAACAAATATGACGCCCTGACCAAGCTTTTGTAGAGCTTTTTTGCATTATATTGAATATTATGATATCAGGCTATCGATCGCAATAGACAGTCAAAGTGTGACGTCATAAGTCTATTTTTTTATATATGAGACAAGGGGCAAACGGGCAGGCGGTTCATCTAAGTGACTACCGACGCCCATCGACAACTGCAACACCAGGGGGATCGCAGATGCGTTGCCGGTCTTTGAGAAATGAGTTCACTTTCCTTGAAGGTCCCTAAGTCATATCCCTAAGTGGTAATTGATTCCACAGAGGAATTGTGCCAGGATTAGTGCTGTAGGCATGCCCATTGTGCTCACAACGGAAGGCCTCCCCCTTTTGGATCCATCTTCCTCTTCTCTGGGCCAATCTCTTCCACAACTTTCCCGCAAAGATAACGAAAGCGTCGCGTCACTTCTTCCTTGGTCATCGGCGGCCATTGGTGGACAGCTAGGAAGTCGCGATATTGGCCCACCTTTGTGGGTCCATTCGAGCCACATGTCCAGTCCATTGCCACTTCAGCTTTGCTGACTTATTCCCTACATGTACCCGAGTAATGGAACGTAGGGTGTTGCGAACTCTATCAGTCCTTTATGACTGTATTTAAAAAAAATAAACATAAAGGTAAAAGTTTCTTTTTCTTTCCAGATTCTCAGCCGATCCTGGTCATACTTTGCTCTGCTGAGAACAATGTTTGAATGAAACTTTGCTTGTAACAATACTCGCGTACGCTGACACATCTTTCACACGAACTCACCAAGCTGACACTTAATTTGTGGAGATTTACATGAACCTAATATAACTAGTGACCATTCCATTGAAATCCTACACAGCTTGGATAAAGGTATCCGACTACATCTGTTGGAATTGGAAATAGTTAAACATAACAATGCCGGTATCGCGATGTTAACAGATCAAATTAATGTCTCAAGCTCGCCGTTGCTTAGAGTGTTTGAAGGTAGCGTTAACGTGGTAGGGTTGCCTGAGGTATAAATTATTTGCTGAGTTTTTTACTAATCACTTTACGAATAACCTTCGTAGAGTCTATCTCCTGATGATGCTTCGGTGTCGAAGCGAAACGTGCCCAGATTAAGTGATGACCTCATACTCTCGGGTATTAAGTGTTGGTTTCTATCACGTCAACGTTTCGGAGTCCGCGTGTGCAATCAATTCCAGATACGCCTGGTAAGTATAATTTAAATAGATCGGACTTGGACATGCTTGTATCGGTCATACAACAGAGTATTTAATTATTTTTCAGAAATTAGTCAATATTTTGCCTTACAGTCAACTAAACCTAAAAGATAAATATTTCAGCGAAGAACAAACTGTCATCTGGTTAATTTTGCATTTCTATAAATACACTTAAATTTTACCTCCAAGACGCACCAACTATCATTGCGTCTTCTATGACATAACGTCTTCTCAAACAAACAGGAGTACTTGAGTTGATTAGAGTGTACGTTAGCAATGACAATTTGTTTGACAAGAGGTGACGTCATACGATCGGGCTGCTGTTTAGTGTCACGTATCTTTAATTGAATTGATTTATATATTAAGCAAAGTGACATATTTTTGTAATTTCACATGAATTATCTAATATTTATGTCAACTGTTAAGAAAAAACCTTATTAGAATTTCTTTGAGAGGCAACTACAAAGATATATACGTAAATTAATGATTGAAAATATATTGTCCTCTATTATATTATATGAATTAGCATCCTTTGGAAACTTGTTTATTTCTTATAAAAAAAATGGCCAAGACCGAGTCAAGACACTTATATATGAGGGATTCGTATCTGATACGCTAGTATTTGTTAAATAACTTCAAAAGTTGTTGTACATGTGCATATGGGGGCCACCCCCAAAATGTGAAACTTTTAATATATTAGGATGCCAAAAATTTTTTTAATAAATAACTGCAGGTGCCAAATTTCATGCATTTATGTTCACAATTGTGGAAGTCAGGGCGGACAAATGGACGGACAACGGACACATCGAAACTATGAGGGTTCCTTGTAGGACTACGGAACCCTAAAAAGGTAAGGCCGATAATATTTAATCTGTAGGTATCTTATATTGAATTCGAATATTTTCTTTAAATTCTGTATTAAGTATCATCAATTATACTACGTACATAAACCTAACACAACAGACATTTATCTATACATATTGTAAATAATATTGAAGTGTTTGTTTGTAACCTCAAAATTAAATTTGGTTATTAATTAGTTTGGTTACTTTTCCCAAAAATGTATATTTTCTTTTTCAGGAAGTTGTTGTTTGCAATTTACTGAGTGATATTCTGTCGACGGAGACTGACTTTTTTTTGTAAAATTTTCGAGTTATAAATGTTAGGATGGGGCATTTTGGAACATATCGATGTTTAATTAATTTCGACGCCAGACTCTCTCGACGGAATATCATTCATATCGCGAAACGTAACTCTGTTGCGGATAGGTTAGAAGCGGACGTACGTTGCAGCCATCGCCCTGGCGGTTTCTCGGTAATTTTTTTTTTCGTTTCAATACAGAACTATAACAGTATATTTGTTTGTATAATGTTAAAATTAGCGTCGAAATGCTCCAAAATGCCCTATTGGTCCGCGGAAGATGCGACTGCGGTAGTAATCCCGCATCTTCGTAGCACCGATCCTCCTGAGCGGTCCACGTGCATCTGGAAGGTATGCAAATATCTGTTAAAATAGTGCATAAGACATGTCCCACCTTATATGGTACAGAATATTCTTATACCCATCCCATGCTATTCAGAATATTAATAAATAAAATAAAAGTGCTTGTTCGCAAGGTCGAAATAATACTATTTAAAATAATACTTCTCATCCTAGCTCTTTGGGGAAGAAGGAATAATTTATCTGATTTATTATTAATTTGAAAACTAGTTTACAAAAACGAATATAACTTAAAATTAGGATAACGATGACAACTGAAAAAGTTAAAACTGCGTATCAGAGGTCGCGTCCACCTCCAGAAACTTAGAACTCAAACAATGTTCCAGCTAAACATAATTCCTTACCAAAACATAAACCTACATAAAAATGTTATATGTCAATTATAAATTTAATTCTTAAAACTAATTGTGAGATTGTGTAAGGCACGTCTAAGTAGTTTCAGTAGTAATAAGGGCATAAATAAGAGAAATGCCCACTTTTATAAGGTTTTTACTAGTTTCTATAGGACAAAGGTGTTTGCTGGTGTAATCAGGTAAACCGTAAGCTTGTTTGCGACCTTAGTTAAGTAAAAAAAGTTTATAATGACCTCCACTTTCTGCACGAGTCCATTTGGTAAGGCTTTCCGGAACGTGACAGCGGAGCCACCTTGGAAGTGAACACGCGAATCCGAATCACAGTTTTATACCTATTATAATTGAAAGGTATTTAGGGCGGTCAGCAGTGAATCACCTGTTGGCTCGTGGCAACAGTTGGCCTGCGTCTTAGAAATTAACATAATAAGCATGTCGGCCATTTTCGAAGGTTAGCATTTATTACGTGAACAAATAAAAACATTTTCGATGTTAAATAAAGTGGCCAAGGGCGTGTTAAGACACGCTTATGTAAAAGGGTTCCGTACATGATACGCGATAAATGTATTTGATAAACAACTTCAAAAGTTGTTGTCCGATTTCATTCAAAATAATTTTCCTAATGAGTTTTTAGCATGCTCTACCAACATTGAAAATTTCAAGTCTCTACGTCAAATAGTTTGGAAATGCTAGTGTGAACCACGGACATGGTGAAATTATAAGGGTTCCTTGTAATACTACGGAACCCTAAAAAACCCTAGAAAGGCAAAAGAATAACTTACAAAAGCTGTTCATAGCGACTCTAACTCTCTCCTTGTTCCCTTAATACCGTATATTTTTTAACTGTCCAGATGCAAAAACATTCAAAATAGTTATAAAGTTATTTATTTCTTGTAGCTGTTGTTAATCGTAATGCCTTAATACGAGAATGATTACATTTTAGGTCATATAAGCTAATTTGCCGACCGCCTGTCAAGGATAACGTCTGTGTGGTAATCACTCTATTGACAATGCAAAACATACACTGTGTCCGAGGATAATTCGCTTTAACTCCGAACAGAGAACTCCGTGGAGTCGCACGATGTGTATTTATATTATAGCTAGCGGACCTGGTTGCCGTTTCCCTGCCAGAATACTACATGTGTAAATTTCTGTCAGCGATACGGCTTGTGGCGTGTACGCACGAAAATAAGTTTTTACGACATCATATTACAAATAATTTAAATTCTCAGTTTTTATCTAGTGTAATATATATTGATTATTCGTATAAACGTTTCTCGTGAATCACTCTATCTATTGATAAAACTGCATGTTGATCCGTTCAGTATTTTTTTGTTATCGCGAACAGAACGAAAGACAGGTGGGTGGAGGACTTAGTTTTATAATATGCAAGGAAGGAAATCGTACAACTTCAGCTGCACATAATGCACAAACGTCATGTCTTATAGAATCGTAATGTCTTAATATTATGAGTATATTTACTTTTTAGATGATATAAGTTAATTTAGTCATATGGCAATAGGATTAAAAAAGAGTATACTAACTTTTCAAAGATCCACAGCGCTTCTGCGAGTTCTCGATAATGCAGTTCAAGCATCCATGAGCGGCAATAGTCACTCAGGTGAACTTCTTAGCAGTTTGACAGATTGTTATATACCATAAAAAAATAACAACGGCAATCCGGAAGTGCCGACAGAAGTAAAAAGTTGACATAAACCGGTGTCGGTAACGACAACAGAGTCGCCAGTTGATGGTCTTTCCTATCTCAAAATTATCCAACGTGCCTTAAGAAGTTTTCACCTCAAAATATTTATGACATATCGAGTCTACGCCTTTTCCTATTCCGCCTTTATTATTGAGGCAACATTTGGCTTCACCGCGAAAGTGGGATTGTAACCATCATTGTTTGACACACGAAGGAACCAGTTATTATAGAATGAATTCATTCACAATACTTTCTCATTGCAAATGACACTGGCCACTTATTTTACTTATTGTCGGTCTGTACAAAATATTTTTTTAAATAAGACACTTTTATTCGTTTTCCAAGAATATTTTATTGTGGGCGTTCAATCATTTAAAGGATGATATTTTCAAAAGGAACATTTTTAATTTTTTCCATAAAGAAGCAATGCTTTTTAAGTTATTGAAAGTCATTTTTACCATCTATAAATAGTTTCTTGATTATACATAATCTTTTTTTCAATCAAATTTTATTGCAATATTCTATTTAATTCAGTTATATGCAGTATAAAAGACACAACGTGACTCAAAATATAAATTTGTTTTAAAAAAAATTATGACTCTAGTGTACTGTACTAAATCATTTTACCGCATTTTGGCCAATATTTGAATCAACAAGAGACTTATTTTTATTAATTTTGCGTAACGTATTCAAATATAGAATACAAATCTTTTTAAAAATTGAATCTTTGATTAACAGATACTTTTTTCAAGGGTTCGATTTTCAATTAAAATTTGAAAATGGAACTCAACTTTGAACGCGCGCCAGTGACCTCCAGCCCACATGTCTGTCAGCCCACACCGCCCGTCATTTGGATTCGGGCCGCGTACCCATTGTCTGACTTTTATTTGAATTTGGAATCACCGATGTTTCGACAGCTAGAGGGTTCTTCGTACTGGCTAGTGAGAAATCCTTTTATTTCGACCGGTGTACGTAATTGGTACGATTTGCAAGAACTTTCCTGCATTGCATAACACGCCTGTGGGTAACCAGTTGCATACCAGGGTTTAGACTTAAGGACCTTCTACGAGCACTCAGGAGTATACTCATTTCGCTGGCCGTTGACAGTCTTACTGGCCTACCATTTTGATGTCCTAAAAATGAGGTAATAGAATCTTCTTCTTCCTAGCGTTATCTTAGTCTAGAATTAGAACTCGCTTGAATTGCAGAGGATGTAGCTATGATGCGAGTTAAAACACCAACTGCCGTGTGACGTCATCCCGAAATCTCCCCCCCCCCCAATCTCTAATATCACGACTAATATCACTCGGTGACATTAGAATCTGTGGGACTCAATGTTTTACGTGGTTTCCGAGACACAGAGAAGATCGGGTATTTGAAAAACCAGTGTTAGATTGGGTCACCCATCTACCACCCGGCCGCTATTAGAACTGCTTAACCTAGAGATCGAATCAAATACCGGCCACTGATAAGCTAAGATCTCCTCGTCTTTTGAAATTATGTGAATTAAAAAGTGTACAGTGTGTACGATTCTTAATAATGTTGCAAGCAATATGGTCAGTTTCCCTAAAAACTTTCCTCGAGGCTCGCGGAACGCGGTGTCGTAAATATGAGGTTTGGCACCTGGTCAAATGAACATCACGTTTTAGGTGTTACAACTTTCTAAAGTGGACGAAATAAGACATTTTTACTCTATTTTTAGAAATGTGATTTTGGTACATTAAATGTATGTCCTGGAGTTAAGTCCTAAGACGTGACAATTATATCTACTGTTTTTTTTTTAATTTTTGGATGTTAGTGATCAGTTGGCCCACCATTTAAGCGTATAAGAAGTGCTTGCGACAACAGTGGTATTCAAAGCCTAAAATCGAACTACATAGTTACTAAAACTTTATTCTATTATATTCGAATAACTTTATTATTATTTATTTAGAACGGAACGGGTCACCCATCCATTACGAGGTCGCGGCAAAAACCGCTTAACTTAGCGATCGACTTAAATGCTGGCTACTGATTAAGCCACGACCTCGTCCTTATTATATTATTATTCATATGAGTGGATGTTTACTTTTAAATCCATCTTTAGTTTCGTCAAATAAGGCGTAGGCACACTGCCAACGGGGACGGCCAGATGAAAAGGTTTAGGGCCAATCTCATTTGGACGTAAAAAGCGACATCTTTAACAAAAATAGAGCCAATTGTCCATCGTAAAGTAGCGTCTACCGTCAATGTTTTTTTTACGGAGCCATTACTGTCTCCATTGTCCCTTACGTAACTCAATACGCAGCTAAGGACTTTTTGTCAAAATATTTACTTTGGTGCGAATTTATACAATAGACACTTTAACTAATAATGCCGTTTCGCCATTCAGATGCTGGGCGTAATTGTCGTGTTATGTCATCTGCTCTCTGGACTTGTGACGTTAGACATCGGAGATGTGAGATTGGCGTATCGCGATAACACCGTAATCTCGTATTGCTTATTCTGTTAGTTCGATATAATTCGACACGTTGTTAAGACGTTACGTGTTAAATATCTTTTATGTTTCCCGCGTAGATCGAAGTAAATATTATGTCACGAAATTTCACGTTGTATTTTTTGTTTAAAGTGTTCTCACGCCTCAAGTAGACTTTGAATATAGTTAAACTAATACTAATAATTTATATAAATTAAACAATTACCCCGTGCACTTTATTGATCAGAGAAAAATTCACATTGACTTGGCATCATCACCTTTTCACGATCTCACGACTAATATCACTCAGTGACACATATCGGGACCCGCTGTTTTCTTCTTGGTCGCCACACTCTTGGCAGAGTGGTCGTGACTGTCATTTCTTGCGTGGCAAGCTTAACCACGCGGCGCCATTCTTCTCTCAGATCCGTGCATCTGGTACTCTCGTGCGGAGGAAAGTTTGTGGCAGACTTAATTTGGTCAGTCCACCTCTTTGGGGACCTTCTACGCGGTCTAGTACCGTCTACTTTGCCCTGAAGCACCAGGCGTTCAATAAATAAAAACTCATTTCTCGACACATATCCGAAAAAGGTGAGAATTCGAGACTTGACCAAAGAGGATAGACGCTGTTTTACGTGTCAAGGGTGTTAGGATCAGAGAAGTCTGTGGTAAAAACTGAATTTGAGTGACGTCTTAAATTTAATTTTCGATTTGTATTAATCTAATCTGATTGAGTGCTCAAAATTTGTAACTATGTTATTAACTCGTTTTTAATTTCCATAAAGCAAACGCACATACATAAGTGTCACGTTACGTATTTGAAATTGTTTTTAAGGATGAACGATCAATTCATTTTTTCAGAATTATTCTAAATAGATTATTATAATTATAATTTTCTTATAATAATAATAATTAATGATTTGTTAAATCAGTGCGGTCGAGCCACTTATGACAATAATACTTCTGTGATCAAGAATAAGTAATTAAAGATATAATAATAATAAATGCCTAACTTTGCACATCTTATTTACACCAGTCGCCTTTCACCCTGAAATCTCATACGGATCTTCAAATAGAAAATAAAAAAAATTGGAATGCCAGATTCATCTCTTTCTCACTTTGTGGGATAAATAAATACACAGGAGAGACAGATATATAAAAAATGGCGAAGAGAGTGTCAAGACACGTTTATAAAGAAGGGTTCCATATCTGATACGCTATAAACGTATTTGTTAAATAACATCAAAAGTTGTTGTTCAATTACGTTCAAAATAATTTTCCTTATGACCTTTTAGCATGTTCTATCAACATGGAAAATTTTAAGTCTCTACGTCTAATGGTTTGGAAATGCTAAGGGGGGGGGGGACCACCTTACGGGCAGATAGACGGACGGACAGAGATAGTCTGAAGGCACTTTTTTTTCTTTTCAGACATAAAATCTTTAGAGTTCTTGCACAGGTAGGTTTATATAAATATATTATGTTTAGGTGGGGAGTTGGTGGATGACGTAACTCTTTTCTCTGCATAATGCAAAAAAAAATGGTTCCTAGAAAATGTATTATTTTATTTCATTTCTTCCTAATGGAAAAAACAGACAAATGTACGAAACGAAAACGAACCCCACCATATTTGCAAACACGGTTTTAATGTACTTGTAGCAACTGGCGGTGCTTTCATTATCTCTTTTGATAACGAACGTCTTAATTCTCCTCTCCCTATAACTCAACAAAACCTTGAATGATAACGAATGGAAGAAATAAGATTGATTACCACGATGAAGGCTAAAAGATGGATATCGTTATAGGATTAGATCAGGCCGGAATTGGTTGGGCAGGGAAGGTAAAACAGCAAATGAAGGTTAGAACCCTACCTCACCCAGACGCCATGGCGACGTCGCCGGTTACGTATCCAAACAATTCATATTAAAATTTAGGACAGGTAACTTACTCGGCGACGGTTTGGCGACCTCGCCAAATTAGATGCGTAGTCACGATTATTACTGGCTACTCATTTGGCAACTGCAGATACCCATGGCTACGTAGCTGGCGACGTCACCATGGCGTCTCGGTGACCTAGGAGCCTTAGTGGCCACTTTAAAGATATCTCTTAAACCTACACCTGAATTACAAGTCCCTAACACTGCCTTGGTTCCTTCCTCCGTTTCGATTCGGCAAGTCCAAAGGGACGGGGAAAATGACGTACGGCTTCTGATCTCTCGATGGGCAACTTGCGATGTCATTTGATAACCCCTTAATGATGAATCCTGATAACTAATAACTTACTATTCTGAGCCAAAGGATGAGGTATCACAGCGGCTTCTCGGACTTCAGCCGGGTGCACCGGTTGTAGCAGCGGAGCGTTGTAGCAAGTCTGGGTGTTAGCTATCTGTAATAGAAAGACCAAATTTTTACGGATCCCTAAATATATTCTTTAAAGACTTATAAGCGATAAAGGGAGCTAGTAGTCAGCAA
Organism: Charaxes varanes; assembly: GCA_024363005.1. NCBI lineage: Eukaryota > Metazoa > Arthropoda > Insecta > Lepidoptera > Nymphalidae > Charaxes > Charaxes varanes. The sequence continues at coordinate 7,513,153 of JANCMC010009603.1, forward strand.
AATCTTTGAACAACCTACTAAAAGATTTGGCCTATGAAGAACGGTCATAGGTTCTTTAATAGACAGGATATCTACAGCCGCTCAATTAGTATCATACCGGATTTGGCTAGGCAGGGGAGGGAACGCTGGCGAAGGCGAGTGTTAGTGGCCACTTTAAAGGGTACTCTTAAACCTACAGGACCATAAGTCACCCAAGCACTGATATGGTTCCTTCCTCTGCAAAGGGATGAACCCGGCACCCCCACAGTGAATCCAAGGAATACTAAGAAATTTATCTTATAGAGAGAGATACTCTCTGTGCGTGTGTCTGTGTGTGCGTGGGTCTGTGTGTGCGTGTGTATGTGCGCGTATGTATATCTCTGTGTAGGTGTGTAAGTGTGTGTAAGTGTGCGTAAGTGTGCGCAAGTGTGCGCAAGTGTGCGCAAGTGTGCGCAAGTGTGCGCAAGCGATGTCGATGGTGTGTCTTTTAATAAAATAAAATAAAATAATTTATCTTTATTTACTACTACGGGACAGAGCTAACATATTAGCTTTGCCAGCTGCTTTGCTCGCCTTATGGAACACTAGCTGCGCCCACGAGTTCGTTAGCGTAAAATTAGGTAAAAAAATTGATTCATTTTTAGCGTGATGATATATACCCTATAGCCTTCCTAGACAAACGGACTATCCAACACTGAAAGAATTTATTAAGACCAGTAGTTCCTGAGATTAGCGTGTTCGAGGAAACAAACAAACTCTTCAGCTTTATATATTAGTATACATGTTGTCAAATAATTGATGCGATAAGTAACTTATGCCCTTTTTGCATCCCTAAATGTGTCTAAACATAATTTAATACGATGTTAAACAGTTAATAAAATTAGTGTATTTTAATAAGTAAAAGTTCACTCTAGTCAATATTTATGATCCATTTCCAATTAATCCACTGCATCTCCATTATAAAACAACACAATTCCATGGATTTTTGACTCGTATGATTGTTCCTGAGATGTACTTTGTCATAAGATTGATATCCAGGGTCTGATGATGAAGCTGATGGTCATAGGATATCCGTAATAAACCGGCAAAATACCAAAATAAAAGTTTCAAAAAACAAAAAAAAATCTTAAAATTTATTAATATTTTTCATTTTGATTGTGTTAGTTTTTTTTATATTGTTCTTTTATATTGTTCTCATATTGTAAGAATTATGCTAGCGATAATGAACTTCCTTGCTGCGCCTGACCGAGGGCCTCCGCCGACCCGTCTGACCGAGGAAGATGTGGCGAGATGATGTGGATGCCTTTGCTGGGAAGTTGTGGTTGAGATTGGCCTATAAAAGTGGAAAGTGGATCGAGAAGGGGGAAGCCTTTGCCCAGCTGTGGGACACAATAGGCTAATAAAAAAATTGTGAGTCCGAATAGGAGTTTGATTATTAATTCTCTTTTATTATTATAAGGGGCAAACGAGCAGGCGGTTCATCACTTAAGTGATTTCCGACGCCCATGGACACCTGCACCACCAAAAGCACTCGCAGATGCGTTGCCGGCTTTTAATGAGGGGCTTAGGTTTGCACGTTTTAACGTCACAACACATCGTTATGAAATTTTAAATAAGCGTCGTCAGTTTTGCTCTATAGAATATAAAAGTATTTAAAGAAATGTATAACCAAATAAAAATACTTTGTTCGAATATTCTTTTACAAGTTCTTTTAAAATATCAAATATTTTAAAAGGTACACTGATGAAAAATATAAAGATGGAATATATTCCACGGTATCAAGTTGTCATCCGGCGAATCTTCAGTGTGCATTTCCTTTCGCCGACATAATTTGAACTGCCTGAACCAATTTGGCTTCACCTCGGTAGCTGTCATATAAAATTGTCAGCCAATTACTCAAACACTAGAGTAACGCCTAGCGACTGTCGTCTGTTCGTGTCTTCGCGCTGCGCAACTTAATCTGATACGGTTTTTGATATAGCCCATAACACAGGCATTAAGTTGTCTACTTTAGGAACAGACGTCCGTGTGTCATATAGTCCTATATATTTATTTATTTATTATTATTATTATTTAGTCTGTGACGTAACTGATTCTATCTGATATATAATGATAATACAATAAGTACACACACACCTAACAATATGACTGGTCCATGGACGCAGTGAGCAATGACCCTGCCTTCTGCTCCGGTGGTCGTGGGTTCAATTCCTCGAGTCTGAGTGTATTATCAATATATTTCAAAAATCTATACATTTGTACGCTTAGCTAAAGATAAAATGAAAATATTGGGCAGGTAAGCAGGACGTTCATCGAAGTCATTACCGACGTACCGACGTCAAGGACATGTGCATCACCAGGATTCTCGCAGATGCTTTGCCGGCCTTTAAGGAGCGGTTTGACCCACCAGAAACTCTCATAATCCGAACGCAACAATACCATCGATTGACGTAACGCATTGCCGCCATTCACACCGATCACACATGTGAAAGAGATACTGATTTCAACTCCAACGTTTAAATGGAACCGAGCACCTCAAGGATCTTGATCCCACCTTCTACTACTGAGCAATCGAGGCTTTAAACAATAAAATACAATGTGATCTATAAATAAAAAAGGTCACCTACCCCAATATAATACATCCTAAGATGTGGTTTTAGAACGACCATAGCCTAGTAGAGTCAAGCATCGAACCAAGTAGCTTAAATATTCTAGGCTGTATTTCCACAACTATCGAGATATAGTTACCCTTATGAACAGAATACCGTACCGACCTGTCTTAGGAATAGAAGACCATATGTCTTAAGTCCTGTCCTTAAATGTATTCATTTATTTATATGGCACTTTAAGGGTAAGTACCTGCAATAGTGTATATGAAGACGAAGTTAATAAATGCGCGGCGCCATTTTTCCTGCGTTCTCTGTGTTTTAATTGATCTACGTCTAAATTTAGTCGAGTATGTATGAGTAATACAGATGGTAATAGTATGACGAATTGTATTCGAACCGGTAATCCTCTATATGGTTAAGTGGTCACGGAGTCGATGCAGATGCAAGAGTCCTATTGCTTTATCTGATGCATTAATTTATGTAATATTTTTGGAGACTTACTCCGGCGTTATTCAAAAATCCATCCTCAGAGAATGTTTTACAACTATAAACTACTTTCCTGTCAAATTTCATCTTTGTACGACCCGCGGTTTTCGAGATTTTGTGTTTGGTGACACTTCACTTTTACATCTATTACTAATACATAAAGCTGAAGAGTTTGTTTGTCTATTAGAACGATATAATCTCAGAAACTACTGGTTTGATTCGAAAAATTCTTTTAGTGTTAGATAGCCCATTTATCGAGGAAGGCTATAGGCTATATATCATCACGCTAAAATTGAGTCCAGTTTTTTTACCCCATTTTAGTCGAAGTCGGCTCTGCAATACGAAAATAGCAGTAAACTGTTATGTAAGGAGAGATGTTGTATCAATCTGCATCTTCCCCTACATTTATACAAATCGACCGAACGAAAAACTACTGAATGGATTTTTTTTTAAATGATTTTTTATTAGGAATACTTTTTAGGTATATCTAATATTCCCTTTTTCCCCTCCTACTAAGCTTAATTAAAAGCTTGTATTAGGAGTGGGTGCGACAATACCCCAACGCGGTGAGGTTTGAACCGGGTACCTTGCGGATTAAAGCCCATGCCTTATACCGTTGGGCTATTGAGGCTCAATTTTATATATTTTTATAAAAATTTACAATAATATTGCTTATACATCAGAATAAAACATAGGCTATACATTATAAAGATAGTGAGTAAATTTTCTAAAATATATGTCAAGTAAATCGGAAAAAATTCTGCCATCTGCGAGCTATTCTGGCGTGCCCTGCACATACGTATGTATATAGTGTATGATGAAAATGTATTTCCGATTTTGGTAGAATTAATAAACTTACGTCAGATAGTGTTGCAAAATGGAATGAAATTAAATTGAAATGAAATATTGTTTATTTCATCAACTAAATATTTATTAAATATCAACAGAAATTGGGACTAACCTTAAAAATTACTGGCCTCGCTAGTACTTGTGGCAGGTGTCCCCGCTCTTCCATATCTCTTTACATTATTGTTTGCTAAATACAGTATTGAATTAGTTTAATTTTTTTTTTAATCATTAGAAAGGGCAAGGGTGACCTACAGCATGACGTATACAAGTTTCGGTTTCCGTTCTGACAGTCTCATTTCTGAACTAGAAAATACTCAATGTGAGAAAGAGGTACTGGTACCCGGACGCGCCGGCCCAATTCGGCTACAAGTATGGCGCTACCTCTAATTAAATTACATTTTTGCATGTTGACTTTAAAGTACAAAACTGGTGCATCTCAACTCCAAGCAGTTTTAACTTTAATATAGTCTTCGACTGTATAATACGCCTTACGAAAAAGTGTGTTTTTAACACGCTGTTTAAATTTAATTATAGACAGATTTAACATGGCTTCTGGAATTTTATTTAAGAAATATACATAAATAAATAAATATATAAGAAGCGTATACTCGCGCCCACAAATGATTTCTGTACCCTACCCAAGTGCAGGAACGGAGTCACAAGGTATATACTATATATATAAGATATTGCTAAAGGTAGTTAGTTAGCTAAAGTTATCTTTAGATATAAATTTAACAGTGGCCTGCCAGACAGAGTAAATGTCGAACCTTCTCAAATACCTGCAGCCATAAAAGTAACATATGCGACTTTGTTCCCCGCAAATAAACGGTATATTGTCATATTTTACAATTATAGAATTGTTCTCTAACATGTTTATTATAGTAGCCGAATACTAGCTTTTTCTTGTGACTATTTATGGCTTGATAAACTTCTATTTTATTATTTTTCGGCATGGTAACGTCACTTAAACTTGACTAACTTTTTGAGGGATATTAAATTGTCTAAGAAGCCAGGAGTCTTTTAAAATTCAGAGATAAAAGCTTCCTATGTATTTTTAGTTGAAATTGGGCGAGGCAGTCCGGGTACCAGTACCTCTTTCTCACATAGGATCGGCGTGAAGTGGCGGCAATGCTGTCACGTCAAGTGATGGTATTGTTTTCGCGTTTCGTTCGCTTTGTGAGACCTCCCGGTGGCCTGATCTCGTTAAGGGCCGGCAACGCATCTGCTAGCCTCTTAGTCGTGCAGATGTCTTTGGGCGTCAGTAGACACTTAGTTGCCTGCTGCCTGCTCGTTTGCCCGTTGTAACATTTAAAAAAATGATTATCGCTGAGACAACGGCCTAGGCAGAAGACCCGTTTCCCAACCAGCCTAGGGCAGAAGAACCAAATGTATGTATGTTAAAATTATTGTATCTTTTACAGTAATGGACGTACCCTGGGATGTGCGAGTGCAGCCTACTCACGGCGTATCTGGCGGCACTGCACTGATGACCTGTGCGGCTACATCGTCAGTAAAAGCTCATGTTACCGTCACTAGATGGTTCAAGGACGGCTCTGTCCTCGCTCCAATGGCTGCTGATGCTAGTGAGTTATTTACTTCATTTATCTTCAATTCTTCTTCTTCTATCTTCTATTCTTATTCATTATCCCGGTCTAGCACCAGGGTCCGCTTAAATTGCAGAGAATGTCTCTGTAAGGCGAGTAAGATGACCGACTGCCGTCTGAGGTCATCCATAAAACTCCACAATCTTTACAATCATTATATCCTTAATAAAGTAATAGTAATTATTTACTGTACCTTCACCACTTCTCTTCGCATTAATCTCCTACTTAAGGGCGTTGCTGGTCTTTGAGGTATGAGTATGTGTTTTTCTTGACGAAAAGTCTTTGTTTCCACAATTTGTTAATGATCTAGCAGGACAGCGTCTATGATGGATCCACTACTAGATAGATTTTTCAAATATTTGCTTTTTTTCTGATTGTATAGCTCTAGTTGCTTCCACAGCGTCAAAGGAGTGTTTTCACGAACGCGAGGTTCATTCTGGAGATTAAGTCCTGAGACTGAGAATTAAGAGTCGGTGTTCCATAATTGGTTCTTGTGATGTGACGCCGTGGCATTATGGAATTTCTTGAACGCAAGAATTTTTTTGGGCGCCCGTGTCATATTTAGGATTAAAGTTCTAAGCGCCAAAGAAATCAAGTGTCAGCTTTCATTACTCTTATTTTTTTAGATTATAATCCAAAAAACCAAATATTGCATATTTTACATTTTTTATTAAACGCTTTTTTATTATTTACATTATTAAAAAAAACTTCAAGAAAACTAAACATATTATATCATTCCTTCCTATATTTTCTGTCAATCTTTACTTCATTTATTTTCTGTCATACTAAAACACGTAAAACCTACTAGACAGCCATTTCATAAGGAACCTCCTATGAGACTGGGCCGTGTGTTCCGAAGTTGGTAGAATGCGGTTGAAACGTAACTGCCAAGTCATGGGTGTTTCAATGGGAGATTGCGTAAACAGATGTGGTGTCACCACTACCATAACCGTCGCGACCGCATCTCATGTGATTATGTCAAAACTTTAAAACCGCTTAAATTTTCTCCTTATGCAATAGAGAGAAAATTCAAACTTAGCAGCAAACGGTAAAACTTCCACACGAAAATACATAATCATTACAATAAATTATACCTGAACAATGTCCGTTTCAACTATTATAATAGAATTGAAGTATCTGTCTGTGATTTTGCGTAATTGTGCAGTTTGATTAGTTTCCCAAAAATGCATGTTTATTTTTTTTCTTCTCGAAGTTGTTGTTCGCACTCTAATAAGTGCAACTACCCGGGTTAGGCTGACATTCTTTATTTTAGTTATCGAATGCTATAATAGGACATTTTGGAGCATTTGACATACACACACACACATATACAAAGATTTCTGTATTAAAACAAAACAATAACCGCGAAGCGGTCAGGGTCCGCTTCTAACCTATCCGTAAAAATGTTACTTTTCGAGCGAAATGTCATACTCACGAACGGAATATCACTCAATCCGCGCGGAATGTAACTCTGTTACGGATAGGTTAGAAGCGGACCCTGGCTGCTTCGCGGTTATTTTTATTAAAAAAAAGTCAGCCTACCCCGAAGAAAAGTCACTCAGCAGAATGCACACAAAAACATTAAGAAAAAAAATATAATTTTTTGGGAATAATAATCAAACTGCATAATTACCTGATTTTGTTACTACTCTCATTTATCAAATTTATTCACCATTCGATTTTGCATGAATAAAAAGTTGCCATATGCAAAAATTCAGGAAGGAACTTAGTCGATTGTTTGGGTTGATCCCTAATTGATATCAGTATTTCAGGCGCTTTAAGTTGAATGTTTTCACAAATGCGCGAACAAAATCTTCAAAAGGCGTTCTGTAGGATTGTAGAATTGCGTAACTGTCTTCTTAACAAGAACCGTTAAATTAACTACATTCATTTGAAAACTTCTTAGAACTTCGCCTCTGTCTGGAGTGCGCTCGACTAAATGACCACAAAATCGAACAAGAGCTTTAGAAATAGTCGGCTAATATAAAAAGCGACTTTTCTATTCTCTCAATAAGGTTTCTTTTCATTTATCAAATTATCGATAGAGATGAATGTATGTAATTGGGACAAGCAGCCTGTCAATTAGAATTTCTTTCGCCAGTGAAGAATTTCTCTGTAAATGGTAATGATATTTCGTGGAGATAATCTAATTAAAAGTCGAAGCCGTATGTCGTATATGAAATGTTACTAAATATTTGTACTTTTTAACATACCTACTTTAATTCTAGTATTCGTATTTTGTTTTTAAAATTGAAAAATCAATGCACCAAGTATTTTATTAATAAAACTATTAAGATCAGCTTTTTGGTATAAGTATTTATTTGCTTAATAGAAAATATGAACGGATGTGAATAATTTACTTTATAACTCATACTAGTTGTTACGCGCAACTTCGTCCGCGTAAAATAAAGAGAAGAATTTAGCGTGATTATTTATAGCCTATAGCCTTCCTCGATAAATGGGCCATATAGCGCTGAAAGATTTTTTCAAATCGGACCAGTAGTTCATGAGATTACCGCGCTCAAGCAAGCAACCAAACAAACTTCAACTTTATATATTCAACTCTTAGTACAAACAGAGTTACGTAGTTACAAATATTTTGAAGGCAGAAGCAAATGGCGAAGTTCGGCGACTAGTTAAAAGCTATTACTGGCCATCTTTCGAAGCCGAGAAACAAACCGCAGTACCCCTCTTAAAACTTTCCAGCTATTGTGAACAAAGCTGACGGCCAACAATTCCGTTTCGACAGAAGCATTTATTGTTACAAATCACCGCAATTCTAAGTGCCGCATTCGACAAGAAACTTTATTGTGTACACTTAAATGCTAAATTTGATTGTTAGAACTTCAAAGTAATGAGTTCTGCCAATTCTATTATAACAGCCCAAATTGTTTTGTCTTGTAAACCACTTGTTTTTCAGTGTTAGATTTCACTGATTACCTAATAGTTCTTATAAGTACGCAGCTCAACGGTATAAGGACGGGTTGACATCGCCAAGGTACCCGGTTCAAACTCCGAGACTGCTGGGCTATGTTCGTTAAAAAAAAAAAATCAGTTACGTGGCCGGTTTTAATCCCCGAACCTATTAGTCCAGCGTCGTGCCTACTTCTAAACAAATCTTTTAAAAAAGCTTATTTGGAAATTGCTGTACTTCAAAATAGGTATTCCTAACATTAAAAAAAGGGTCTTGACAGACAGACAGACAGACGGATGGACAACGAAGTGATCCTATAAGGGTTCCTCTTTTCCTTTTGAGGTACGGAACCCTAAAAATAGAAAATCTATCGTCACACATCAGACAATATAACTTACCAATTAAATTTCAACAGAATTTCTAACGCAACTAAAATTTTAAAACAGTTTGATGATAATTTATAAATTACTAGTTGTACCTTGCGATTTTGTCCGCATGGGCCACCTTTATCACTTAGGAGTATGAAAACTAGATAGTAGCCGATTTTCAGACCTACTGAATATGCATATAAAATTTCATAAAAATCGGTCAAGCCGTTTCGGAGGAGTACGGGTAAGTAACAATGTGACACGAGAATTTAATATATAAGATAAACATAGATGCCTTAGGTTTTTTAAAGAATACCTAAATTTTAGTATTTATAGTGAACGTTAAGCTATCAAGGTATTATACGAATGCATGCATCACAATTTTCACGAGCTCCCAATTTAAAACCCCCAATTTTTGACTAGGACCTGAGATGCCTATGGAGTTCTCAATAGAGTACTTTGTGTGCCATCACATTATATGAGTGGAGGCCACGTACGTGTTGATGTTGTTTTAATGAAGCAAACATCCGCAGGAGATATCGAAAGTACATCAACATGAGATGGCATCTAAGTGCCAGATTAATGGTCGTGAATGAAAACACACATCCGTCTATCTGTTCGTAATAACGTAACCATTTGTTTTTTGCTCATATCGGGACTTCCGTACAATTGTTATTTAAGATTATTGAATTTTTTTAAAGAATAAATAAAATATATACAGGCCCATATGACACACAGACGTCTGTTCCTAAGGTAAACAACTTAATGCCTGTGTTATAGGTAACGGACAACTGTTATAAACAAATATATTTTTTTGTAGAAATAATATATATACATATAGATAATACACCCAGACTCGAGGCGGGAATCGAATCCACGACCCCCAGAGCGGAAGGCAGGGTCATTGCCCTGTGCGCCAACGGGCCAGTCAACATATATATATATATATATATATATATATATATATATATATTGTTATATGCCAGAGGCGCGGAAGCTATTTTTATATTACAAGGAGCAATCTGACAGGTGGGTCACCTAATTGACTACCGACGCTTACGGATATTTGTATCACCAGCAGGCTTGCAGATGCGTTGCCGGTCTTTAATGAGGGGTTTGGGTTACAGGACAAGGCTGACTTCCTCTAAATTATTATTTTTGTTTTTTCTTTTCTTTTAATACTTTTTTCGTTTTTTTACTAAAATAATTATTATCGATCGAGAATGTCTTCTAGTAAATTAAACTGTAATGTGACATTTAACTTTATAGTGTTATCACGTAATCATAACAGTTTTTAAGTAAAAAACTTATAAAAAAAAATTGTATTTAACAATTATTTTCTGCTCTTTACTTATCCCTTCACAGGTTTCACGGTCAGTTCCTCAGTATAAGAAGATTTACATTTTTCGTAACCTATTTCTTATGCCGGCGGTATTCCGCCTACACATACGCCTCACCTTACTCCTATTATATTTGAACAATGACCACTAAAACGAAGAGCTGATACTCATAAGGGAAATGGATCTAATGTTATAATTATTTATAATACCTCAATAAACCGGACTGTAAGCAACTAAAAACTGTTTTTTTTTTTTTATATCACGTCACTATAAAATCTATTCATTATGCATTTGTATATAAGATAAGAATGATTACATTTTGACCTCAGCAGTTATTCCCGTTCTGAACCAATACAGTAAATAATTAAGTAATTATTCCCTTACCCGGTAATGCACTATAATCTTTTATTAAATTTTGTATATTTTACGCACATTGATAAATTTTGTATCTTTTAGTATAAGAGCCCTTGTAAATCGACAGATTTTTAGGCCTTCTACAAAATAACTTCAAGTGTTCACAATTTATCATATTTAATTTAACATGTATAACTGGAATTTTGCACAAGTTCAATACATTGTATTAGATAATATACTTTATTTAGATAATTGTATCTACTAGCAAAAAACTGAGCTTTGTGAGGGCTCGCGTAGTTTTTCATATCTTATTTTTTAATTATATTATTTTTTGACAGATTTAGATATGAAGTTAAATGATTACGTTAAAGCACATATATATAGGCGTCATAGTGTACCACAAAACTGCTCAGGTTGTATAATAAATAAATAAATATATACAGGACTATACGACACACGGACGTCTGTTCCTAAGGTAGACAACTTAATGCCTGTGTTTATTTATCTGAGAGGCGATACTGTATCCATTTACGTCATAATGAGGTTTGTTTACAATATGATATCAATTACGATGTTTTTTTTTATATATTGTAATGTTACTGCATTTTTATGTACTGTCTAGGTTATTAAATGGCAATACCTATTTGCTTTATTTTTAATAGAGGTAATATAAACTGGAAGTTATAGCAGGCGTAAACTTATGTTATATTTATCATATTGATTTTTGCTTAAGATTATATTAGAACGCCATTTCGTTTGGTCGTCGGAATTTGCGGATAGGATAAGCCACGGTTGATGGGAGAAGGATAATTCTAAGCCACGGTTGATGCGAATAGGATAATTCTAAGCCACTGTTGATGCCGGTAGGATAATTCTAAGCCACGGTTGATGCGGGTAGGATATTTAAAAGCCACAGTTGATGGTGGTTGGATATTTCTAAGCCGCGGTTGATGCTAGTAGGATATTTATAAGCCACGGTTGATGCGGGTAGGATATTAAAAGACACGGTTGATGCCGATTGGATAATTATAAGTAACGGTTGAAATTTATTAGCAGAAGATAGAATACACTAAGTTTAATATTTAAATTAAACCTAAGAAAAGATGTAAACGTTGTAGATTTTTTTATAGAAAACTAACTGAAGTATATATTTTGCAGGCATATAGTCCAGAATGAAGGGTCTATGGTATTTGTCTCTATGGTTAAAACATTTTATGTCCTTTGCGTATTTTTTATCTACTATATCTTAATTTTGCGTTTCCGAAATCCTATGACAATCTTCCAGCTCCATCATCAGACCCGCATACCAATTAAGACCAAATTCGATGAAATTATTTCGTTTTATAATGAAGTTTCTATGGTTACCCTTCAATCTCCATCATCAGATCAGCTCATATCATCGTAATAATGCATTGTCATCCGATATACATAATATGTATGCCAAATTTCAGCTCATTCGATACAAGATATCTGCTCTAAAATTGAGTTGTAAGGTTCCACCCGAACAAACATACGTTGCAAGTTAAATAAAAGCTTTTAAAATTAAAAGACATAAAGGTAAAATTACTTAGGTAGGTTGCTGATGGATTCTCACCCTTAAGTACAAAAAAGTATATAGCGGATTGACATTTCCTAAATTATATGTCATAAAAAGAATGACATACTCGTAATTTACGGCTGACACGCTGAAATCTATGAATGTCACGTTAAAATTAGAGTTATGACCTTTAGCGTCAGCTCTCGAAACTGGCTGAACCTTGCGATGACGTGCCCAAATACGAAAGGGCAACGAATGCGGGGGAAATTCGGTTATGCGTACCTTTTCACGACACCACGCGTAAAAGGGTTGGAGAATTGAAATGTTCTACAATCATGATGAAACAAGCAAAAAAAAACAATTTTTGTCTGTAAGTTGGTTTACGGGCGATAATTTTACGTGATAACGCCGAACGCTTAGGTTGATCTTGCCTTTTCATTGCTTGTCCCGCGCTCGGGCTTGCACGCTTGGTTTGAGCGATGTCTGCGTTCACTGAACACGTGCACAAGTCAGAGACCAACACTCGGAAGCGCTGAATTGACAAATAACGCTTTACCATTCGAATTTGAATTAATTCGCTTGCAGCTCAAAATATGTAGGATTTAAAAAAAGCCTTATAAATAAAATATAAAAAGTCCTCATCGATTCGGGACTTGTATAAAAAGTTATTTTTCGCCATTTTCAGCTAAACGAAACGCACAGGTGCACCTACTTCAGTTTTTATGGTTAACCTAAATGAAAAAAAGGAACCTTTGTATCACTTCGTTGTCCGTCCGTTTGTGAGTCTGCATATTTGTCTCTCTGTCTATCAGGACATTTTTTCTCAAGAATGCGGATACCTTTAAACTTAAAATAATACTAAGTACTGAGGTCTGTGGTCACTTGAAGCTGTAAAAGAAATCAACTCTCCATGTGAACGCAATCAAAAGATTTGGCGGTTTATGTCACATTTCCTATATATTTAAGGAATCCAAAACCTATGGGGTACTTCCCGTTGACCGTTAGAATCATGAAATTTGGCAAGAAGCTTCATTTTTTAGCACAAGTAAAGGAAAAATTCTGAAAACCTTAAATTTGTAGTTGTTACATCACAAAATAAATTGCGATGACTTTGCCAAATTAAAAAAAAAGTTATGAAGTTTAAATGTTAAGATATAACAGAAAGGTTCACTAATTGTAACCGTATGAATCTTCGAAAGCTAGTGAAATTTCCATTTCTACTTAATCGATTCGGAAGGCTTTCCGATGCGCCTCAACGCACGTTTCGATTCGACACCGAAGCATCATCAGGAGATACACTCTACAAAGGTTATTCGTAAAGTCATGACGTCACATCGTGCTAAACAAATTGTCGTTGCCGATGCACGCTCCAATCACGCTCAAGCTGTTTGTTTGGCACGTGGTTATGTCATTCAATACTCCATTATAGTATAGGGCTTTAGCGCTAATATATATGTGGATTTATCAAACGCAAAATTAACTGGGCGAAAGGTCGTTTTTCGTTGAAATATTACAATTTAAGGTTTAGTTGACTGCAAGACTCAATATTAACTTGTTTCTGAGAACATAGTCAACCAGTCTATTGATATCGTGGTCATTTAATAGAAGTTAGAATTGTAATGAACACTTATATCTTAGGTACATTCTGGCTCTCCTCGTACACCACCGATGCAGACTTCTGTCGATAGGTAAGTTGTCAAAAAATATCATAAAATGTGACTATAAAGTTCTACATGCAACATCTTTATGGTTGGGAGCCCGTGAGGGGATTTTGGGCAATGCCCGAGTGCGTCAGAGAAGCCTGCACCCTACAATGTACCCCCGCCAAGTATGAACCCTTAATAGAGGGGTTTTTTAAAACCCGTATTGCCCTCAGCCGGGTGTTTTTGAAGAGGTCGTAGCTTATACAGTAGCCGGCATTTGAGTAGATCGCTAGGTTAAATCAGCTCTTTCCGCGTTCGGGTGATGGATGGGTGACCCATTGTTACTCTGGATTTGATGACGCTTAGTGGAACGCACTTTTAATATATAGCGACGTCATGACAACTTCAAGTGTTTTGGAGGTAATTTGAATCTTTAATCTTTTTTTTCCTATAAAGACGTTATTTTCGCATATCTTTTTTTTTGGCAATAGTAGATACTTGAGTACACTTTAAAGCTATTTTTCAAAATTAGTTGAAAATATATAATGCCTATTAAAGGAGGCAACAATAGTAATTTACATTACATACTTTAAAATCTTAATATATTATAAAAATCCAGGGTCACTATGTATGTCTATGAAAAATATTATAACAGAATATAAATATTCATTGTATTCTAACGTTTTTAGCCACAAATTCAATTTTACAAATAAAGTTAAGATTTATAATATGTAACCTGTATGAATATCATCTCTTCCACGTGTCTTCTTAAGTAGATATTAAATCCAATCAGTTCAATTGTAGGTGTATTATTTAGTGCTCTTGACTTTCCTTATACAAAATACAAAATACTCTGTGTGCGTACTTAATTATATCCGGACGAAATATTTATTTTAGAGAAACGTATAAGTTTTTTTTTCATAAGGTTTCAAAAATATTCTTTAGAGGTAATGTCACGGTTGTAGGCCTTTTGGTCTATACCTGAATTGGGCCGGCGAGTCCAGGTATCAATACCTCCTCACATAAGTTCAGCGTGAAGTAGCGGCAATGCTGTCACGTCAAATGATGGTATTGTTGTCGCGTTTCGTTCGGTTTGTGAGAGTTTCCGGCGACTTCCTCAGTGACATTAATCAGGACCCATTATTTTACGTGCCTTCCGAAACACAAAGGAGGTCGGATTTCAAATATAGACGACTTTTAGAATGAGTCACCCATCTATCACTTGGTTGCAGCAATTGCTACTTAACTTAGCTATCGACTCAAATGCCGACCACTGATTAGGTCACGACCTCCTCTAAACTGAGTAGTACTTTATTATTACAGCATAAAACCTCAACGAGAAATACGTCACGTGTTATTTGATCTGCCGTTATAATGAAACCTGGCGTATTTTTCACGGGAATTTCAAAGTTGTAAATTATTATTTTGACTGGCCCGTTGGCGCAGTGGTCAGTGACTATGCCTTCTTCTCCGGGCGTCGTGGGTTTGATTCCCCGATTTTGGGTGAATACACCCAGACTCGAGGCGGGAAATAATGGATAATAATCCATACTGTATGTATTTATATATTTCTAAAAAAATATTTGTGTATAGCAGGCGGCTGTTACTTGTAACACAGGCATTAAGTACAGGCGTCCGTGTGTCAAATAGTCCTATATATTTATTTATTATTATTATTAACTTAAATATATGTAATATATCGTCTTTTTTATTTCCAGCTACAAAAAGTAACACGAAGTTTCGCAGATGTTCTGTATCCGCAACGCCATTACCGGTGTACGATGTACGTACGTCCCAATCTTTTCTATGTATTTACTTGATTTTGAATAACTAAGGATGTCCAAAGGCAATTTAATCACCACACTCCCGGATTAATAATAAACCTTAGCAAATTTTCTGTAAGTAGGAAGAAACTGTCATCAAAATGGTAAAGCACTTTCATTTTTTTTCATATATAAGAAGGGGCAAACGAGCAGCCGGCTTTCACACAAGTGACTACCGACGCCCATGGACGACTGCAACACCAGAGGGACCGCAGATGCGATGCTGGCCTTTGAAAAATGAGTATGCTCTTTTTTTGGAGGTCAAATTGTAATATTATTATTATTTTTACTAGAATATAATTGTGCTATAGTAAATTTATTCGTGTGCTAATTTACTTAATGACTTTGCTATAACACAACGACAAAAAAAAAGTGAAAAAACATTGATTAATGTTACTAAGTCTGTAGTATATTTTTTTACATAAAAATGATTTAACCTTAGTATTCGATGGCGGCGTCGACATGGCCTAATTGAAGATGATGCGATCGTGCCAACTTGTTAGAGACTTCTTAACATCAACGTGTTTGACCGCACGTTCGTACGAACCATGTTCGCTCGCGTCGCACATTCGCCCTCTGTGAGGTCGACAGCTATCTCTTTTAATAAAAATGGCCAAGAGCGTGTCAAAACACGCTTATAAACGTTCCGTATCTAATACGCTATGAACGTATTTGTTAAATAACTTCAAAAGTTGTTGTCCGATTTCGTTCAAAATAATTTTCCTAATGACTTTTTAGCATGTTCTATCAACATGGAGAATTTCAAATCTCCACGTCTAATAGTTTGGAAATGCTAGAGGGGGACCAGGATTAACATTTTGATGTCGCGCCAACTATCAGATCGCCAATGGGGCTGTTCGGTGCGATGCGATTTACATTTTTTAATAAAGCAACGCGGAGGCACTGTTTTATTCGTATACGTTTATTTATATTTTGTCATACGCGATTTTGTTCAACTTTGAGCTGTAAACTGAACATCTGAGCATAATCTAGTTTCTTTTTTTTTGATGATATCAAAATCATCATTACTTTTAAGATCTTATAACATTAGCTATCTGCCAGTGAAAGTCTTGTCGAAATAGGTAAAGGCTACTAAACATAGATGACTAGCTATTTTCCGCAGTATCGTCCGCGTAAAATTACACTTGCAAGAGCCCTAAAGGCACCTTTGTCAGCAAGCAAGCAGAAGCAGATGTCTACTAACTATAAACTGCCTTCCGGTCTGTATTCATCTTTGTAAGTCCGGTGGTTTTCGAAATTTCGTGATAGGTGACCTTTCGCCTTTATGTATAGACATTATGTTAAAGAAAGAGTACTACACTGCGTTTGTCCCGAGCATTGACAGAAAAAAAAAGATAAATGTTGCAATAAAAACTTGTTTCAAAATTCATATTTACATAATACAAAATAATTTGATTTCACCTTTAAGTAAAGCCACAGGTAAATACGAGTGAACATCTATTGATTTATTCGGCACATGTTTCGCTCAGCGTTAGAGTCGTGATTTGCAAAAATGTTCCGATATTTTGACCGTTACCGTTACGTTTGTGGGTTAACGCTATTGAGTGCGCTACCCTCCTATTGTCCTCATCTATAGTTTTTAATATGTAAACCTAAAGGGTTTGTTTATTTATATGCTTGAACCCGCTAATCTAAGGAACTACTGGTCCGATTTGAAAAATTCCTTTAATGTTAGGTAGCTTATTTATCGAGTAAGGCTTTGCTTTTATATCATCACGCTAACACCATTAGGAGCGAAGCGCTAATGAAGAATGTTTCTAAATGGGGGGATCTTTTTCCCTTTTGAGAGCTTCTGCTGCGTGCGCTGCGAAAATGGTTAAAGTGTCGCAATAATCTTTTATGACACAATTGTTCCCCTTTAAAAGTTCTAAATAAAAGTTCATGACAGTATATACATATGTACGTACACATATGTTTTTTAAGGTTGGCTCAATATTATTTTTGATGCTAACCAAATTTGTTCTAAAATATTGCATTATTTGTGAAATTGTTTTTATAAACGTGATGTTGATCCTTATCCAAATACTCCGTTTAAACATCTAACGGATAAGAGTGACTCACACAAACGAAGTTGTCGGGCTCAGCTAGTTCTACTTGTAAAATAAAAAAATATTATAAACCGGGATGGAATGCAATCATGCACACTGACTGGAATACCCTAATACCAGAAAACCAATTAAAACTCAGAATATACCTTGTCATCCAATAATGGATTAGGAACTGAAACGTACGCTAATTTAAGATTATGTGGAAACGCTATCAATCTTTCTAACCTTCTATAGGTTTCTAAGAAACTTTATTCTTTCAAAGTTTTGTAGTACTTTGTAGTCTTCAAGAATAAAAATGTACAAACACTTTGAGTTATGTCTGGCTCCGGCATAAAATACGGTTGTCACGATTACGCTTTGACATCATTCTATACATGTGTGTATAAATATTCTGGCATTGGTGTGCGTGTGGTTTTATTTTAATGATTTAATATATTAATATTGCATATTATAAAAAAATATTAGCATTCGCACACCTTCCTCTATATAGACTACAATTGTGCCAAATTTCATACTCCTCCGTACGCGCAATTTTCGTACAATGGTACTTAAAGTTTTCGCTTCACTTATTAATATATAAATTATCTTAAATGAAAGTATACAATTAGAAGAAGATTTTATATTTCTCTATCTTCGCATTCTTATTTAATTTGACGATCAATATTTATATTGAAGTTGCGGTCCCGGCAGATGTGGTCTTGCCCGAATTTTAGCTCGTTTGCTAATAGTCAGTTAACTATTAATTAGAGGAAGCTCCACACTTGCAGTCTCTTTAGTCTGCAGCGAATCGGTCTAGGGCGTTTGGGTACCAGTATCAGTTTCGAACAGAAGATCGGCGTGAAGTGGCGGCAATGATGTCACGTCAAGTGACGGTATTGTTGTCGTGTTTCGTTCGATTTGTGAGACTTACCGATTGGGTAATCTCTTCATTAAAGGCCGCCAACGCATCTGCTAGCCTCCTGGTGGTGCAGATGTCCATGAGTTCTTATGTGAACCGCCTGTTTGCTTATCCCTTGTAACATAAAAAAAAACTAATCTACTTCATGGCTTTTCCATAAAACGTGACACTGGCCGTATCTGTTATGAAATAATAATTTTACACTGCACGTCAATCAAAAGGTCTAGTTCGAACGTCGTCTATTCGGATCGATCAAATATGCATTCTTTAGTATTTTTAAAGAACCTTTTCCTGTCTTTATATTCTTATAAACCAGAATTTATATCCGTCCAGCCACTTCCAAGTTTTAGCGAGACAAACGAATAACGATTGACTTTTAAACATATACTAGCTGTTAACCGCGATTTCGCCCGCGTAAAACTAGGTGAAACATTTTTATGTGATGATATATAGCCTATAGCCTTCTTCTATAAATGGGCTATCTAACACTGAAAGAATTTTCCAAATCGGACCAGTAGTTCCTGAGATCACATGCGTTCAAACAAACGAACTCCTCAGCTTTATATTTGACTAGAGATAGATGTATGGTTTAGATACAAAGTAAAAGTTTGTTATAGCAGTCATGGGAATGCAGCTCGGTGAAAAAAATAATACATAGCCTGAATGCGGAAGAACATGGTTAATTAAACTTAAACAGTAAAGGTGTGTTATATCACCATAAAACTGTTAACAGCAATGTAACTCAACCTTTGCGCGGTCAACGCGCGTACCAAGTGCGCCTGCACCGAGTGCACTCAAGAGAATCGACTGGAACGTATTAAAAAGTAAAAACAAAACCCATTCAAACTAAAAACAGCCTTTATAAACGTTGTAATAAAAATAAATATCGCTGGCGATCGTCATTTTTCGATTTATTATTATTTGCAATCTATTCTTATGAAATTCTGTGAGCAATTGTGAAACGGTTTATAGGTTAGTTCCAGTTTTAAAAGAGTTTAATACTGAATTGGGAATTTATTGAATAGACGTTTTTATTGCTAATTTTTTCATGTATCCAAGAGTATTTTTTTCCCACCAAAACACATCCTTATAAGTTTTTTATTCTGGATAGTTGACAGAGGTTTAAACGTTACATGATACAAGTGAAATTACTAAAATATGTCTGACTGTTTAATATTTTGTATATATATACGAATTAAGTTAATTAAAGATATAAATCACGTGATACTGAACAACAATCTGAGCGCGTGACGTCACCTCTTGTCAAACAAATTGTCTTTGCTAATGTACGCTCCAATCACGCTCGAGTACAGATTTTTGTATGGCAAGACGTTACGTCATACAAGACGCCATGATAGTCAGAGCGTTTTCGCGCAAAAATTTTCTGTTTATATGGATTTATATAAACGCAAAGCTAACCAGATGCAAGTTTGTTTTTCGCTGAAATATTTATATTTTAGGTTTAGTTGACAGTAAGACATTACCTAGCCCATTGACCAACCTTTTTATTCTTTCAAGCTATAATCATTTTGCTGTTAAACGGTTGTTTGTCATCGTGAAATTGGAACTGGATCACAATGTCAATAGTTTCATATTGTTTTTATTATGATTGAGTGACATTTCTGAGAAAACCAGTTACGTTATTTCGTTATCGGAAGTCGGACTTCAGAGGTCACGTGAGTATTTCCCCTCCGTTTAACTAACTCATGACATGCCCTCTAGGGTTCCGTGGTCCTACAAGCAACTCTAATACACTCGGCGGCACAAAATGTCGCCCAAGCGCGTTATGTTGAATATTTTCGAAATAAACCAAACCACAAAATTATTTTGTTTGTTTATACACTTTACATGTTTATAAGGAATTTAAATAGGAATAATTAATAATAAATAAAAACTTGTAACTTAATTAAAATCACCCAAATTAAACAAATGTCGAGAAAGGCCTTAGGTACTCAATGGATAATGCTTTTATTAAGCGAAAATTTTCGAATAAAAATGAAATTTAACTTAAAATTAATAGACAGTATTACCATCCCTGGCTCTAATATCAGCTTTCACGTGATCAGGCATGCTATGGATGATGTTTTTTATATCCTCTTGAGGCATTTGATCCCAGGGAGCTACTAGAGCAGTTTTTAACTCACCTAGGGTCTCTGGAGGACTACGTCTACGTCTGATACCTTTTTTAAGCATGTCCCAGACATGTTCTATTGGATTCACATCTGGGCTTTGCGCGGGCCACTCCAACTTTTGAATTCCTACCTCCGAAAGGTAATTACTCACGCAACGTGCTGTGTGCGATCGTGAGTTATATTGCATTAGCAAGAAATTTTCACTTCCGATGAACCCTGCATATGTTACAACATGGTCTCAAAGGATCGGATCAACGTACCGATTGGCTAAAAGACTACCTTCTATCACAACTAACTCTGTACGCGCTTCTGAACTTAACCCCCCTTAAACCGTAACAGATCTCCGTGAAAACTGACTATTCGTTTGGTGGTTATGGCCAGAAACCTCTCTCTGCGCCTTCTCCATACACGTCCACGGCCATCTGGGGTGTTTTAGAGCCACTATACATTCATCAGTCCATAAAACTCTACTCCACTGCTCGTGAGTCTAATTCTCATGTTCTCGGGCGAAATGAACTCGGGCTACGCGATGGTGCCTAAGGAGTTCTGGACCTCTAGTTGGTACCCGAGGGCGCAAATTTTGTTCCTCAATCCTTCTTCTTACTATTCGCTCACTTACGTTGACCTGTCTGGCCGTTTGCAAGCACTGCCGTATTTCAATCGCATTGAGAAACCGATTCCTCAAAATTGCGAAAGCGAGAAGTAGATCATCCCGCTGTGAAGTGCACCTCTTTACACCACTTCCTGGTATCTTTGTGTAGAGGCCAGTCTAATTGTACCTTTTTAAGTCATATCTGAGGGTTGTAAGTGGTACATTTAACAGACTAACAATTTGTCGCTGCTTCCAGCCTCGATCCCGAAGAATAACAGCTTGAGCAACTAGAGTTGCAGTAAGGGCCACGTTTTTATTGTTTCAGCAAACAGAATTAACGACAAAAAAATACGAAAAAGTAAAGAAAGTTAACATTTAAGACAAGCGTTGAAAAAGTCACAGTTAAACTCACCTGTCGTTTATGCTTTCTAACAGGAAAATAACGAAAACGTGAAAAGAAATTTAAAATAACAGAATATTTTAGTGGCTATCCTTTTAAATTAACAAAAGATATGTATTATCATCTTCCATTTGAAATTTTCATAGGCGATACTTATCGCGTTTTAGTTTAAGTTTGGGCCACATTTTTGTGCCGCCGAGTGTATATAAGGTCAAACTTTGCTAAAATGTCGCATCTTTTTTTTCTTTTATGAAACAAGGGGCAAACCGGCAGGCGGTTCACCTAAGTGACTATCGACGCCCATGGACAACTGCAACACCAGAGGGCTTGCAGATGCGTTGCCGGCCTTTGAGGAATGAGTATGGTCTTTTCTTGAAGGTCCCTAAGTCGTATCCGTATGCATATTAAAGAGTGTTAAAAACTTTTGCTCAATCTGTAATTTAAAGTTTGGAAAAATAGCTTTCTGCTAATAACATTATGTGCAAGTGTCTAATATTGGTACAGGCACTTGTGTGTGTATCGCGGGGTCGGGCGCCGAGTCGGCCCGAAACAGCGCCTACCCTAACACCGCCTCATTCGCGCAACCCTCAGGACTCGCTCTTCGCACCGGTAAGAACACACACACACACATACGCACAGTGTGAGAGAGAGAGAGAGAGAGAGAGAGAGAGAGAGAGAGAGAGAGAGAGAGAGAGAGAGAGAGAGAGAGAGAGAGAGAGGGGACTTTGTGTAACTTCACAAAGTTTTGTAGAACTTTGTGGACTTCAAGGACAAAAATGTACAAACACTTTGAGCCATGTTTGGCTACGGTATAATAAAAAGGGTGTATAGATCAGCTTTAGCAGTGCTGAATTTGCTTAAAGCCCAAAAGCAAAAAAAAAAAAATTATAAGAGATTCCATATTAAAAGTTTTAGTTTTGTTTGTTTATATATTTAGTCAAGTGTTATACGTGCACCTTGGTGTCCAGGTGTTCCCAATATTCCTTTTTATCCGATAACTGGTTAGATCTACTACTACGAGTACCAGGACTATCCTAGTGGCTATTGACATCTCCCCTTTACTGTCCATGACAGTAGTATCCGCATCCTTTCTCTCCTCCCCATCTTCCTTTATATCCTTTGTCTCCACCCCATTCCCCTAATCCTGTCTTTCTAATTAGAGGTAGCGCCAAGCTTTACCCAAATTTGAACGGCGCGTCCAGTTATCAGGGCCTCTTTCCTACATAAGATCGGCGTGAAGTGGCGCCAATGCTGTCACGTTGAGTGCTGGTATTGTTGTCGCGTTTGGTTCGGTTTGTGAGAATTCCCGGTGGCCTAAACTCGTCATTAAAGACCGGCAACGCATCTGCTTGCATTCTGGTCGTGCAGACGTACAACTGGCGTCAGTAGGCACTTAGCTGATTTCTAATATGGCAGATTATATGTAATGGATTTAAACCCCATTTATAAAGGATTATCCTTTTTTTAGAAATGGCTAGATTAGTTTTCTTATACCGGCGCTCGCCGTTGAATATATAAAAATGGTCGAGAACGTGTCAAGACACGCTTATATAGTGAAGATTTAGGTACTTTGCGACGACATGAAGCCTTAAAAATCAGTTCAAGAATTACTAATACTAATAAAAGTACTAATGGATCACAATGTCTAGAAAAAACGGGCAAACGGGCAGAAAGCCCACATTATCCTAAGCGGTTACCGTCGCCCATGGATATCTGCAGCATAAGAGGCCCTGTTGCGTTGCCTGCCTCGAAGAAACCTGTACAGACTTTTTTAAAAGCGCCGAAAACAACCGTGTATACTAGATAAACCGGAACGGCAGATAGATCAGGTACAAGTAAGTTTAAACCCTTCCTCGATTAAATTACAATGATTTACATACGTAAATCCTTAACACTATGTGTTAACACTATGTAGGATAAATATAATAATCGAAGGCTGATCAATAAAGCCCCCCTGCGACAAGTTCATCGCGCGAAGGTCCCTAGCCGGGTAGAGACCCTCTGTCTCCCCACCCTTCCCCCTCCCGGTGACGCTGTCGAGGCCAATACGAGGCCCTTGATTCTTACGTAAACACGAGAGATAGTGAGAGTGGATTGGAACTTAAAACATTTCAAAATTTGAAGTGTACGTTGCCTACAACGTCCCGCAGGAACAGTCATGTGGTCTGTACATACTTGTAAGAAGACTGTTTAAGAAAACTCGGACACAACAGATTTTCTCAGTATTAATGGGAACATTTTAAACAAAAATGCAGATAAAGTTGAAGTGGGCCCTATTTTCTTTTGAGTAGTATATTTTCAACACGCTTTTGTTAACTCGGGATTTATGTATGTATGTATTTATGTATGTAACGGAATCTTTGAGCTCAATTTTAAGACACTTTCCCTTAACCGATTGAGCTAAAATTTTGCATACATATTCAGTTTAGATGACAATGCATGGTTAAACTACTGTGTGACGTCTTTCTAAATCCAACATGGCGGCATACCCAAAATGGCGGACCAATCATTTTTAATGAATTCCTATATATTATAGTTATCAAATTCAAGGGTTTGTTGGGAATAACTCAAAAAATATGACATTATACTAGGCTTGCAACGAATAGTGTATTCGGCAGTACACCGAATACCGAATATTCGGAAAGCCCCCTGACCGAATAACCGAATATTCGGCAAAACTATTCGGCAGGATTTTAGCGCCAAAACTTGTCCACGCGTTATTGTTTCGCGTTCGTTTGTAACGATGTGTCGTTGTGGCTACAACGACATTGTAAAAACTATGTATTCTTGAAAAACATATATTTCCATAACGTCAATCAAATATGATTCTTGTATTGCTTTGACGTTACAAAACATACCTATGCTGTAAGTAATACATAACAAGTTTGAGATTGATATTTGAAATGTGCCAATTAACTTCTATCACGTTTTACTAAACTCGGCATAAAAAATATAATAATAATACGAAAAAAGTTCTGTGAAATACGCAATTAGATCAACTTTACTTTCTACAAATGATAACACACAATCTAATATTACTCCTATAACTTTTCCTATCTTTTTCTTTATAGATAAATTCTTCATAAATATAATGTCCGCCAATTTTTCAAGCAAATGAGCACATTTATTTCTTTTTTTCTCTTTAAAATTTTCATCTTCCTTTTCTGAGGAAATGTTTTCTGTTTCTGCTACTATTTCTGGTTCCACTTCCCAAAAATCAGTTCCATCTGGTTGTGTCTTTTTTTCTTTTCCTTTTTTCACAGTTTTTGGAGGATTTTCTGTTTTCTTCTTATGGATACTAGCGCTACTTTGCGACTGTGCCGCTTCTGCATAACTCTTTTGCGTAAGTGACGAAGTCGATCTGGCTGGAACTACATGTGATATAGGCATTTCAGGTTCTATCTCTGGTAGAGAGGGTGGTACATACATAGCTAGAGCTTTTTTGTAGGTACAATTAAACTCAGCCATTAATTCCCTTATTTTCTTTTCTTTCTTAAACACTGGACACGCTTTATTTAAAGAAATATGTGGGCCTGAACAGTTTAAACATTTAAAATCTAATATATCACAATTTAGGTGATGACCCCCACACTTAGGACATATAGCTTTTTTACTGGGACATACTTTTTTATTATGTCCAAATCTCCAACATTTAGAGCATTGAGTTACAGCAAATACATATGGTTCTATCTTAATTCTTACATCATGTACCAGAATGTATATAGGCAAGGAGGAACCCAAAAATCCTAAACGTCTGGAACGGCTTGACTGACTTCGATGGGATTTTCACTAGAAGATAGGTGATTTAGTTTTAAAAACATAATTAGAGTTCCGCACCAAAAAAATTAAAACCCTCAAAATTTAACATAATTCCGAGGACGAAGTTGAAGGTTACAGCTAGTGTAACATAAGATTTTAAAAAATAATTAGAATACAATTCCATACACGTCTGTTTAAATGCTTTATATTCCCAAATTTGCTCCGATCTAAATCGTTTTCATGAATTTCAACCCAGAATTTGGGAATTCATGTAAATATCACAACAGTTAAATTTCCGATCGCTTCTTCGTTCCATTCTTTCTTTCTTTTTTATGAGAAATAAAAATCGTTAAGATTTAATTTATTCTCCAATTAAATAAGAAACTCTTTTTTATACTAATTAAAACAGTTTTATTATACTCACATTAAATGCATCGGTTAAAAAAGGAGTTTAATTAAAATAAAGTGTGTGTGTGTAAAGTGTGCAAGGATATTTTTTAAGGTAGCAAACTTTAACTGGTGATCAGCGCATTAAGCGTGATTCGTGCATACCTATTGGAGCTTTTAATTTATACTTTAAAAGCGTGTCAGGACACGCTTACATACAAGGGTTCCGTATCTGATACGCTTTAGATGTATTTGTTAAATAACTTCGAAAGTTGTTATCCGATTTCGTTTTTTTTTTTATGTTACAAGGGGGCAGACGAGCAGGCAGCAGGCACTGAAGTGCCTACCGACGCCCATGGACATCTTTAAATTTTATTCTTCGAAATGGAAAAACCAATTCCAATGGATCTTTCATTGGCAAATAGCTTATTTCATAATTATAGGCTTTATAATTATAGGCAAATAGCTTGTTTCATAATTATAGGCTTTATAATTAGAGGCAAATAGCTTATTTTATAATTACAGAATTAGGGACAAAAAAATTGAATCTGTTAAAATTTCACCTAATGATGCGCGGACAAAGTCGCGGGTAATAGCTAGTATTGTATAATTGTACTTAAACATAATTGTACATAAAATGAGTAATCGAGTTCTATTTATACATTCATGCTAATGCATTTAATTTAAGGATTTCATTTAACAATGATAGGTGGTTAAAAGAAATATAGAAATATGAAGTTTGATTTTGTAACTAATTTTTGAGTTTACTATTAAATGATTTATGAATAAATAATTCATTACAAATGTTATAAATTCATTTTAATGCTTTTCTTTCGTAATAAATAAAACAAAATTTACACGCCCAATTTAATTTCAAATGAATATCTTCAATCTTAAAAGTATAATATAATTAAAAGTATCAATGAATTATAGAATAATTATGTTTTCTATATAACACTTTTATAGAAAACATCTGATAAAAACGAACAAGTACTTTGACCTAACCAATGAACTCACTAAAAACGGTTATAAAACCAGCTTATACCCGGTAGAGGTAGGAGCAAGGGGTATACCAGCAAAATCCCTATACAACCTACTAAAAGACCTTGGCTTGTCAAGAACTAAATTTTTAAATAATAATCATTCAGACGACTTTTGAAGATAGAAAGAGATTTAGAGTGCCGGATTTCGCGAGGAAGCCAATTCCATAATTTCACTGACTTCGCTGTAAAAGAATCTCCATAAAATTTAGTTTCATAAAGTATTAGGGACAAATAATTAAATCTATTAAAATTTCACTTAATTTTACGCGAATGAAGTCGCGGGTAACCGCTAGTAGCAAAATATACTTTAAAAAGTAAGATACTTGCGTTTAGTAGTGTCAGTAAAAAAAGCTTCCGAACGCCATTAAAAATGATTGCCTTCATATTTAACGGCGAATAATTATAGCGTACAGTAAAGTACCCTATATTTACTTTAACGTTTAAGTGTCTGTTTCTTAAATAAATTGTACACAGAAACAAAGAGCTGTTAAATAAAATACACTATGAAATCAGTCAACATAATACGCCTTTAGTGCAAACTAGCGGACACGGCAGACATTGTCCTACCCAAACGTTGGGTTACTTACAGTTTACTATCCTATTAACCTATAATATTCCCGTTCCCTTTCTTTTTTCCAATATTTTCGAAACTTACACTTAACAAACAGACCGGCAGAAAAAATGTTATAATTATATAAACTTTGCCCTGACAATAATGAACACAACAAAAATGCATTATCCAATTTGATGCATTGGCTGGACCGTTGGCGCAGTGGGCAGTGACCCTGCCTTCTGCTCCTGGGGTCGTGGGTTCGATTCCCACCTCGAGTCTGGGTGTGTATTCAAAAATATGCTCTTACGATAGTCGTTGTAAGCATAAAGAATAGCATCTGAACATAAAAAAAGTGGGGTAACGAGTGACAAAACTTATAAGAGTTTAGATTAATTTTAAATAATTCGATTTGTTTAATTATATTTACCTTAATTTTTATAACTAAATCTACCTTTACGAACATCCACATTTAATACTAACGACACAACAATAAATTTTAATATCACCAGAAAAAGTTAATAATTCAAAAACTCGATGATAATAATTAGCTTTCGACAAAATTTTGGAGAATCTATTGGTTGTTTAAACGTCGCCTGAAACAATTATTTTCTTTTCCTGGTGATAGACCTAATACATATCAGAATAATGTTTAATCATTAATATTAACGTCAAATAAATATTTGAATACACAAACGTCGTTATATACTATGTTGTCATATGGCAAAGAAATTTAAGGCTCAATTGGATAACAATTAATGTATAAAATAAATTGGATTTTTGGTCCTAATATGTTCGGATACTAGTAAACAAGGCTGTTTTAGAAAGAGTTCCAATCTAAGGCATAGTTCAAACACAATGCAAATGCGCGATGAGATCGCACTTGTTCGTACGAAAGTGCGAGCAAACATATTGATGTCTAAACACCTATTTGCAACAGTCGAGCGAATACTCATTCTATCGCTACTCTATCAAATTCTTTTAGCTTAAACAGACGTAGAGCGTTCTTTCGTGGTTTTGTCTGTGTTCACAAAGATTTTAATTGTTAAAGTGTCGCGTTATAAAAGCGGTGTTGTGTGAACACAAACTTGGGAGTTCATGTATTTTATATGAGCGTTTTTTTAACGCGCGGTAAAAAAGCTCTCAGCGAATGTGGGTAATCCTCAATAAAACATAGTACACTCTCTTACTTGAGAATACACTTATATTTAATGTAATACAACGCATTTCGTAATTGTAATAAACTACAAACGCTTTTTTAGTTAATACTAGTTGTTTCCTGCGACTTTGTAGGCGAAAATTGCGAGAGCTCTTAGACCTGAACCTAACCCTATTAGTAAATCCTTTCTTAGTGGATGTCTACTAACTTTCATTGTATGTCCCGCGGTTTTCGATATTTCGTATTAAGTGACCTTTTGCCTTTATATATATATATATATAGATTTGAACTTTCAAGATTTTTGAAGAAAAATTATTTTAATTATATGATTAAAAACAAATGATTTATCTATACTAATATACAAACCAAAAGAGTTTGTTTGTTTGTTTGAACGCCCTAATCTCCGGAACTATTGGTCCGATTTGAAAAAATCTTTGAATGTTACATAGGCCATTTATCGAGGAAGGCTATAGGTTATATACCATCACGCTAAGACTAATAAAAGCACCAAAGAAGAATGTTCCAAAATAGGCGGTTTTCCCCCTTTTTGAGAGCTTCCGCTGCGTACGCTGCGTAAACAGTTAAAGTTTGTCAAAAATTATGTATGACGGAATTGTTCCCCTTTAAAAGCCCTAAATAAAAGTCTCCATGGGCGCCGGTAGGCACTTCGGTGCCTGCTGCCTGCTCGTCTGCCCCCTTGTAACATAAAAAAAAAAACATAAAAAAGTTAACTTTACAAACTAGCTGTTTCCCGCGACTTCGTACGTAAAATTAAACTTGCCCTCAGACCTCGTTAATCTTGCTTTATCAAAAAATCCATTCTGTGTGGATGTTCGCTAACTACAAACTACATCCCTGCCAAATTACATCTTTAGGTGACCTTTTCCTTATATAGATTAAAATATCTGAAGCAATTGATATTTATATGTTGGTTGTAAAGGGGTGTCAGGTGTGGTAAATGGTATTACAAATTAGGGTAAACATGAAAAAACGTAAAATTTTAAAATGCAATAAAAAACTTTTTGATTTGAGAGACGTATTTTTAATAACCTTCCTAGTTTCCCAACCTAAGCCCATAGGGTATATCTTTTATTCATATTAACATATTTTTATTATAGTTTTTAATAGTTTAACTTCTTTTTGTTTGTTAAAGCTATGGTCTCCTATGGTTACCGTTAAAGGCGAGATTTAGTGAACGAGAGACATCTATTAAATCTCAATGCGGTAACGTACCAAACAGTTATAAAGTACAAAGCGTGATTAAATACAATCCTGTATGTAACATAAATTAAGAAAATAAAAAACAATCGTTTAGGAATTATGCAGTTAACAGGTGCTCTTATCATGGTCACCCTACAAATCGTAAATCGCATGACAAGTGGGACCGCAACGAGCGAATATTCAATTACAGGCGCGTCATTGTGAGACGGAAACATTGAATATAATTTGTCCGAGAGATGGTGTGAAAGTGCTGGTACTATGGGCAGTGCGTCTTTTGTTTCAATTGAACACAATCAATGTTCGAGCAACGTCCTACATACATAACTAATATGATAAATATAAATGTAAATTTATTTGTTTCATTTACACTTGAATGCTCAAGCAATTACTGTAATCCCCTCTATAACACGATACTCTTATAACGCGTTTTCATATTACGCGGTTTCAATTCCTCGTATTGCGCGGGTATTCCCCCAAATAATGCGGGGATTTCCCACGTTTGTACTTAAAATGTTCTTAGTTTGATTTAATAACAAACACGCATATTTCGTTCATAACAGTTTTTTCTTAATATTCGATTTAAATTCACTTTAACCAGAAAAGTTAAACGTGAACCATTTACATATAACGCATTATACGGCGTCGTACAAGCGCGTTCTATGAGACTACTCCTTCAACGAGTTTTCCTACAATGCGGAAAACATCTACCGTGTTATAGGGGAATTATTGTATAATAAAATTTTGCATACACTTTTTCAGCGATAGAGAAAAAGGTAGGATACATTTCATCTACAAAAAAGATATCGCGGGCACAGCTAGTGTATATATGGAATTAAACCGCGTATTGTGTATTGAGAGAGGCGCGTGCTATCGATATATCCGGATTTACGACTGTCATGTCGATAGCGAGACGGTTGCCTTATGTATTACTGGATTTATGCTATTACGATACCGTTTGAAATATTACGCTACAAGTGAAATATCGTTATTTATCGCGTCTAGCCGGTGATTTACTGCCGACGATTAGCAGCCGCGACGAATAATGTGGTTAAATAATTTGCACCCGTCTTGTATTTGAACGCACTGGTTTAGCATTAGCGCCTGTTACGTTTTTAGCAGTATTAGAAAAACGAGTACTGTCGTAACGAATAAGAAATCTTAGGGATATAATTTGAGGGAAGTTTTTTCTCTGCAATGTTTTTTTATTATATACTGATAGTTTTATGGTTGTGGTAGGCTCAACAGCCTATCCATGTAAAGCTGACTTACAGATAGCAATTAGAGTTACCTATATATATCTAGGTAGGTGTATCTTTATATTGGCTCATCCATGAGAAGCCGGGTTAAAGGTAGCAATAAACTATTTTATATGGTTATATGGCCCCTGTAACTCTAATTGCTACAACATTTATCTTTTACTGCGTGTAAAGTTAGGAGTAATAGTGTTTATTGTAAATACAGTAGACAACTGCTTAAATAGTAAGTCACGGCTTCCTATCATAGCGTCTGGGAACTGGGCCAAGTTAGCAAGACCCAAGGTGTTTGTTTGTATAGTTAGTTGTCTCACTGTTTCGCCGCTTTTGTAGTCGTCCATCAATAGACAGAAGTATCCCACCAAAAATATTTTCATGTACAATGTTGCCACAACGAGACCATTTGGCTCGCGCCGTCATAAAGTTATCTGATCTTTTTTAGAACCACGCCCCTTACTCTATACTCTCTTACTTTAAACGTCGTTACTTCACTAACTTTGTCAAAATATGTGGCTTAGTTTTCTTAGCT
>JANCMC010009603.1:7544750-7557587 GCA_024363005.1 Charaxes varanes
CTTACTCTATACTCTCTTACTTTAAACGTCGTTACTTCACTAACTTTGTCAAAATATGTGGCTTAGTTTTCTTAGCTTTTTTTAATAAGTGTATTTTATGTTGATAAATAAATTTAAAAAAGAGAAGAGAAGTACTCTTTACATTTTAATGACCATCAGTGAGTCAGTGTAGAGACCGGGGTGTTTTAGATATCAATAAAATATAAACTATTAAAGCTATTCAATTGAAACTTTATATGTTCAATAAGTTTACTTCTAGCATTATATCTAAAGAGTTTTGTGTTTTTGGAATTATGCAATCCCAAGTTAGAAAGGTTCAAAACAACGATGAAGCGTTTCGAGAGTCGGTAGTAAGGTAGTGCCCTTGCGCTTCGCTTACCTCGTTGTGGGGAACACTGCCGTGACCTTAGGTCATGATTTGAGCGAGTTATAAATATAACAGCAATTTTAGATTTTGAAATTATAGCTTTTCAAAACTTAGAACAATGTTCAATTTACCTGCACGAAAGAACAGTGCGCAAAATTTCTTTTAAATAAATAACACCAGGTACTACAAAAGACGAAAAATACAAACTGCATCAATGAATTTGCAGAAAATAATTCTATAAAGAACAATGAAAAGCGAAAGTTTGTTTATCTCCAATCACGAAATTGCATTATTTGTTTACTGTTGCAGAATTGAATTCAAAATCTCTGCTGAACTTGTACCTAGTTCCGATGTTTTCGAACCAATACGAATTACGAATCTTCAAGAGCATACTCCTTTTTTAGGATTCTGTAGTCCAACAATTAACCCTAACAGTTTCGTTCAATACATCCGTTCGTCTGTCCGCCTGCAAGGTGGTCCCTCCCTTGGATTTAGAAACAATTAGATGTAGACTTATAACTTTCCATATTGACAGGAAATGCTAAAACTGACTAGGAAAATTATTTTGAATGAAATCGGGTAACCATATTTGAAGTCGTCTAACACATGCCTTTATCGCGTATCATATACGTAACCCTTCTATATAAGCTTGCGAAACCTTCTATATCTTGACACACTCGTGGCCTCTTTTTATTTAATATTATCGCATCAGTGAGACTTTTGGCAGTATAATTGCTTAAAAGTTTATGTAGTCACTCAGATGAACCGCATACCCGTTGCTCCTTTTACTATAAAAAATATAAAGAATAACAACGAGTTTGTAGATAGTAATTGTACAAAGAACAATGAACAGTGAAAGTTTGTTTAGGTCAAACATAGCGATGGAATCAATGAAGAAATTCGATTACATTCTGATCAGGTGGGCATTCGAGTTACTTTCGTTGCCGAGATGATAATGTCACACGATTACGAGAACGGCCTAGGAATTCGACACAATGCTTCATTATACCAGAAATACCGCCCGATTTGGTTCAATCACGACGTTTCACGACTCTACTGCGATAGGAATTGATATTTATCAGCCAAGTCAATATTGGCCAATGTTTGCTCGCTTCCTTGTTTGGCTGATTTATTGAGAGAGGTTGCATTTCTTTTTAATCTGATTATTGGGAGATTTTAGGTTTATCTTATATATTTTTTTATTAAGTACGAATACGTATATTGCGTAAAAAAACTCACTTGGTTTGAATTGATGATCGCCTGGTGGTTTAAATTCGGCCACTAACATTTACAGCTGCGTACTATATATGTTTGTTTAAAGCTATATACAAAATATTAGTTTTACAACGAAATATTTGACAATTAATATTTTTATCAACGTCATATCTACGACACACACTTGACACATTCTTATAGTAAAAAAATATACAGGTGTGTGTAATCTGTTTGGCATTGGTGTGCGTGTGGTTTTATTTCAATAAATTCATTTATTGATATTACATATTATAAAAAAAAATATTAGCATTCGCACAGCTTCTTCTATATATAAACTATAATAGTGCCAAATTTTATATTCCCTTTTCCCTGCAATTTTCTAAAAATGTTATCAAACGTTTTCGCTTCTCGTATTAATATATAAATATGAACATGAATAATCATGCATCCTAGTTTAAAGTTTTTGAACTTGGTAAACATGTTTTCAAGTTGAAACTATACATTAGTTTGTAATAGAATAGAATGTGATATTGTAAAGACAATTTAAGTTGACTTCTATGTAATGCGGTGTTAGCTGCTAAAATAACTACTTGTTTGGGTAAAGTTGTAGCTAAAATCTGAAGAAATTGTTAGATTTGCTAATAAATAATGTCTCCTTCTTTCGCCAAAAATCGATTCCTTTGAGATATTGACGTGTCTTCTTTTAGCTCGTGTTACAGTTAATTTAACAGTTTTAGTTTAATCTTCAGTACAAAAATAGATATTCTCTAATTTTTTATTAACAGAAAAATGGACAGAGAGGACTAGAAATTAACGTCCGTGTATCAAACGGTTCTTATATATTCATAGTTTTTAACTGATATTAATACTTGAAGCAAAAACTTACGATATCGCGAAAATTGCGCGGATGGAGGAGTATGAAGTTTGGCTCAATTAGTTAGTTATTAATACAGAGGAGGGTGTTCGAATACTAATATTTTTGTAAAATATGCGTTATAAAAATATTAAATTATATAAATAACACCACAGGCACAAATAGCACTCGATTTACAGACACACATATATACATTTCACTTTAAGATGGCGTCAAAGCGTAATCATGACGACGGTATGTATATTAATTATCAAATATACCTAATGCTGGAGCCAGATATAACTTCATTTGAATTCGACTGGCCCGTTGGCGCAGTGGGCACTGACCAGATGTCCATGGGCGCCGGTAGGCACTTCGGTGCCTGCTGCCTGCTCGTTTGCCCCCTTGTAACATAAAAAAAAAATAATTCATTAATAATAAAGTAAGTAATCTCTGTCTAGACTTTAAAAATTTTGCACTCTTCAAATTAATAAAATTAATTACAAGATGAAAATTATTGGTAGCTAAGTAAGAGATACTCAAGTATCTTTTTTTTTATTAATTGAGGCAAGTGACAATTGTCTTTCATAAAAATTCCTATTAAATTGAAATATACTATTTAAATACATTTTTATGAATTTCTACATTGATAACCTGTATAATCGCTTATAAACGTATATATTACTAGTTGTTACCCGCGCCTTCGTCCGCGCAAAATTGGGTGAAAAATTTAACGGTATGTTATATAGCCTATCTCTTCCTCGGTAAATGGACTATTTACTGAAATTTATTTATTTATTTTTAATTTATTTACTGTATTTATTTCACTGAAAGAATTGTTCCATTAGTTCCTGAGATTAGCGCTCTCAAGTAAACAAACAAACTCTTCAGCTTTATATATTAGTATAGATATCTAGAGAAGTAACTTTATTGTTCTTTTAAGGACGTTATTCGTAAATATTTATATCTACATTCGGCTATAGAAATCCGAAAAAGGAAAATTTCTGTAGCATTTTGTAATAAAGTCATAAAGTGTCTTCATAATTAGAGCGCGAAATAAATTTCCTCCAGGAACTGTTTCCCTTTATCTGAAGGTTTTCAGAGCTAATGAAGTATTGCATGACCATACCTATTCATCCCTAGTCTATATATTTTTTGAGTTCATCCCACAATTTATCATAATAAAAAATCCTAAAATGTACATATTATGTGGATAAAAGCCGAGATCTATACAAATAAATAAAGCTGAAGAGTTTGTTTGTTTGTTTGCTTGAACGTGCTAATCTCAGGAACTACTGGCCCGATTCGAAAATTATTTCAGTGTTAGATAGTGCATTTATCGAGGAAGGCTATAGGCTATATATCATCACGCTATAATCGAATCTATTTTTTTTTTTCCTAATTTTACGCGGTCGCAGTCGCGGACATTGCTAGTATGATATAATTTTAATAATACTTAATTTTTCTCAATTGTGCCTTTTTTGTTACATAATTGACATTCTATATTCAGGTTGGCAAGCATTTTCGATATCCAGTGGCACAAATTACTCACTTGGCAGCAGCCGAACTGTGCACTCTAAAAGTGATAAAAGTCAATTACTTTCAAGTGTATATATTACTTTAAAAACTTCTTAATGCGATTTTATTTTGGAATATGATTTTTTTTTAATGAATATTTAACAACATGTACGTATAATTTATACTCATACATAAAGCTGGAGAGTTTGTTTGTTTGCTTGAATACGCTAATCTCAGGAGCTACTGGTCCTATTTGAAAATTGAATTTATTTTTTTTACCTTATTTTACGCGGACAAAGTCGCGGGTGCAGCTAGTATACTTTAACTTGAGAATTACTTTCAGATCTGCGATAGGGCCAGATCTCTTTAACCTTACGCGGAGGAAGTCACGGGAAACAGCTAGTATATAATAACACAAAAATGTAGGTTTAACTTGCTGCATAATATTACAGGTGCTAGCAACTGGACTGCCTTTAGCGAGAGAAAATCCAGACGAGTACGGCGACTTTTGGGAAACACTGCCCGATGTTTTAGAGACATTCATGTTTGAGCCGCCGTAAGATATTAACGCTTTATAAATTCTTTTTCTTTTTGATAATGGTTATGTTCTCTTTCCGAGTTTCGACTTTGCCACCTCGTATTTCTGCTCATACAGGTAAAGTTGCGCCTAATGCCCGGGCCAGACAGCTTCAATTGAATGATCATTTCATTGATCATGGCCGGGGACTTTGTATAACTGTACAAAGAATTGTAGAACTTTGTGCATTTCAAGGACAAAAATGTACAAACACTGAGCTGTTTCTAGCTCCGGCATGAAAGCAGTTTTTGGCAATATCTCATTACCGACTCATTCCTCGAAAGAGTTGCATTACAAAATGAAACTAGATTGGCAAATATTTCAATACAATGTTGTTAATAAAATAAACAAAATGATATATCGTATCTTAATTTGTGTCTGTTTGTTTGTCAGTGTGGGCGGGACAGCGCAGGCCCGCGAAGTAGTGCGTGCGGTGCGCGACGGCGTGTTACGTGCGACACCACGCGCCCCTCGCCGCGCCGCCACCAGGCTACTGGCTTTGGTGCGCGCCGGCTCGCTGCACCACCTGTTCTTTATGTTCGGAACCATAATTATTTTTATAAAACTGAAGGAGCCCATGTTACTCCTTGCATCGTCAGCTATCTGCCAGTGAAAGTCCCGTCGAAATCAGTCCGCCGCTTCGGATATTATCCGGAACAAATAGACAGACAAAAATGTTTTAACTTGCGTATTTATAAGCAATTAGTAACGAGACTCTTCAAATTTATTTTTATTATTATTCTAATAATTAATTTTACCCGTGATTTCTTTTACGGCGAAATTAAGGTGAGTGCTGCACCATTGCTATGAACATGCACAATGCCGCACTGCTATGCACTCAACCAGCGCAGATAGAGACAGAAACTGTTTATTTTAACACATAACTTTGATTCGATTTCGAACACCGTTTAGAATTTGTGTAGGGAGAGCTGGCCGCATATAATTTAATAATCTATGGAAGGTTTTTTAAAAGATGACATTGTGGTTGGAGAGTTGAAATTTTGGAGAAGGAGTATGTCGTGATGTAAAATTTAATTTATTCAAAAGCTGTGGAGGTAAAAACGATTTTATTTGCCTAATCCTAATCCCACATCAGTACAAATTAATAGAAAACCAAAACAAAGAAATTATTCGCTTACAAAATCTATAATAGACGTTGTTAGATGGTGTTAAGATTGGGATTTTATCGCCGCATTTGCCCGGCGTTGCCTGTAATTACAGGGCGCGGGCCGACGCTATCAGGCGAGCCACTATCGGCTGTGATTGTTGGGCTGTTTGTGGTCACTGATATTTCAAAAAATACACAGCTAATTTTAATTATGCCTATGCTTACTTTTATATCTTGAATAGTGTGTTAATGATAAAACACTCAAGTCCTATATAAAGTGCCAATATGAACGAGTCTTAATGTAGGCATAACACGACGTCTGTTAAGTGTTTGTTGGACTATTCGCGTTTGCACAGGTCATTGAACTTTGTCACTTTGCCTGTTGACATACCTGCTGTCCCTTCACAGGCCCTCGGAGCCGTTAGTGACCCACTGGAGATAATTAAAGTTTATTTACATGAAGCTTACATACGTATTAGCTCTCGCTTAGTACTAAATAGACATGTCCATTGTAATATTCTACGCGTGTTAGACATACCTGTTAACATCTACAGCGTCATTCTATGGAACTTGTCAACCACGTAAACAAACCGCCATATTGAATTTGTCTCTGAATGATGAATTTGCTAGTGATGGGCAAGAATCTTACTTCTTTACTCATGTTCAAACAATATCGAACCACAGAAATATAAAAACAACTTGTTCTTATATTTCTGTTTATCAAACAGTATAATACCGGAAATAAAAAACAAGCAGTACTTTTCTGTCTGTCTGTTCGTTACGGGTAATCTCCGAACCAGCTGGACCGGTTTGGGTGGTACCTTCACAGGTCGATAGTTGCATTTACAAGGAATAACACAGGCTACTTTTTAGCTAAATAATTAAAAATCTACACTATATATACTTGAATGCGCTAATCTCAGGAACTACTAATCGTGAACAGCCTCTACGTTCGTTAGTTATTTAACAAAGAAACTCCTAACAATAATAGCAGCCGGCGTAATTCACAATACAAAATAACGTTATGTATACTGTGATTCTCTTTTGTTTTATATTTATTGATAAGTAACTCAAATACTTTTTTTCGAAGCAATATGAACAATCCAGTCAAAAAAATCTAATCGCGTTATTTATTTTTTTTATTTGCTACCTGTTTCCCTCTACTTCTTCTGCGTAAAATTAAATTTTACTAAGAGGACTTAGACCTCCTTGAGCCCTATCGAAAAATCCGATCTCAGCAATATCTACTATAATCAACCTTCTTTCTAAATTTCAGCTTTGTAAAATGTAAAAGTATACGCGCGGTTTCCGAGATCTCGTGATAGGTGGCCTTTTACTCGTATATACATACATAATATATAGATTTAACAAGTTGCTAATAATAATGAAGACCACAGATAACACACGAAAGAGGAAGGAAATAGATGATAAATAACGGATGTGATATAAAATACTTGTAACCTGGCAGATAAAAGCTTTTACCGGGAATGTATCTCAACATTATAGATGTCCTCAGGGAAACATTCCTAAGATCCAGCGTTAGGAAAGGTACACATATGAAGACCTATATTAAGCACTAGTTGTTACTGACCACTTCGTCCGCGTAAAATTAGGTTTTAATAAATAATAAATAAATATATACAGGACTATATGACACACGGACGTCTGTTCCTAAGGTAGACAACTTAATGCCCTAAAGGTGAGAATGTCTTTAAAACCACAGTTCTTTTACGTTCGTTTCTCATGTGACTTTTTGCGCAGTTTCAGCATTTTATCACTATCTTTGACAGCTTTCCTGGTGCAGCGTATAACAAGTTAATTCGTAAAAATAAGTAAAATCTGCTGTCACTTTTATTTACGAACA
Source organism: Charaxes varanes (assembly GCA_024363005.1). NCBI lineage: Eukaryota > Metazoa > Arthropoda > Insecta > Lepidoptera > Nymphalidae > Charaxes > Charaxes varanes. Next base: position 7,552,253 of record JANCMC010009603.1, read on the forward strand.
TTCTATTGTCAATTTAGTATTTAACCTAGTGGTCCAGGTCTGGATTAGTTTGTAATTTTATAATATTACGGCCAGATTCTAACGCGCATAAACTGCTTCAAATTTCAATATTAAACAATGTAGTTGTGACCTTAATTTACCTTACTATACGATACGAATACGAAGCAATATAACAAGTATGCCGTTTGTTCAGTTTTATCTTATAATGTTAAACGCATTAAAGTTTCGCGTGTTTTGGATGTACCCTGGAGGTGTTTGAAACAGACAGCAACTATTTTGTTCAGCAACTAAGTATTCGCTGACAGCCTTCAGCAGAGACGTGCACAGCTAAACGTATGTGCAAGCTAAAATTTGGATACAAAATTTGAGTTTAAAGACGATAAATTTTATGTATTTTTCAAAGGCCTTTATTACCAACCTTTAAAAAATAATATATTTTTTAATGGCTGGCAATATCCTTGGCAGTTGTCTATGGGCATCATTGGCAAGGTTGTTCTTCTCAGAGCTTCAGCTATTATTTCTTTTAATAGGATTTTTTAGACATATTAGATAAATAAAATTTCGAAATTTAGTTTAGTTATTTTTTTGGAGTTCCTCAAGAAGTGTGCATCCAATATCAACAAACTTGTTTAGAAAAACAAAGGAATAGTAGTTTTACTGTCGTATCTTACTAAATATACATTTTTAAATATCTATACAGTCAAACAGTGTAACTTTTCGTCCACTTTCCCACATTGCTGTCGTATTTCTCTATGGTTTGCTAGTTCATTTGTTCTTGGGACTTCGCTGTTCTGTATTAAAGAGATCCTTAAGAAATGCTTTTCCAGTTTAAATTTAAATAAATTTATTTAGAAAAACTAAGTAATACCTGTATAATCTTATCTTATTAAAAACACCTTTAAATTATTTCTACCGTAAAGTTGTATAAAATTTTACCCATTTTCCTACATTGTTGTCAGAATTTTCTATAGTCTTTTTTGTTTTGGTTTGTTTGTTCTTCGGATTTCGATGTTCTATTTTAAAGAGTTACTCAAGAAATGTTCATTCAATGTCTATAATCTTGTTTATTTTGTTTATAGCAATATTTACTTTGTTGTTATTTCTAGTACTTCACTTAATTAAATAAACACTTAAAATATTTATACGATACCAAATACTAAGATAAGAGGCGGACACATTCTCTTAGCATTCCATGTATTCAGCGTAAGTGTTTCGTGCCCAATGCGTTGCAGAAGAAGGAACCATAGCAGTGCCTGGGGCTTGTGACCCCGTCCAATAATGAAGCTATGACCTCCTCAAGCTGTCTATAGTAATATCCGAAATAATTATTGTAGGATATAGATAATTTCGCTTATAATTCGATAAAAACGGCTTTATAGTAACAAATTATTTAGTTAATAATAATAATGAATGAAGGAATTAATGATATTGGAATGTTATTTTATTGAATTTATTATTTGTTTTTCTTTTTGAACAAAATAAGTTTTTTTGTATAAAGATAAAAATATCTGTATCTCAGTATTGGATGGAGATATTGCAATATTTTTTTAATTGGGCGGAAGGACGTTGAAAAAAGCTGCCTGTATCATCAACTCACTTTAGACCTAAATTTTATAAATCATTTTAAAGTACTTATTGTTACGAACTCACTACCAAGACTAGTGGAACACTTGTAAACTTAGCTCTAAGACGAATAACTTGTTACCAGTATCACACATTATTTTAAAAAATATATGCTAAAAATTACTTTCATAAGTATTGTAAAAAACCTAAGTGAATAAATTTGATTTGCAATACTAATGCGATGCTAAACGCTGCCTTACACAGAATGGTCTTTGGGGTAGGATCTTCACTTTGACTGGCTTATACCCTTTCATAGTATATTCTTATTTATTGAAATTATTACTATAAGTATTGTCAGTTATAATTATAATTTAAGTGATAAAAGAAGTTATATTACTTATCTTAAGTAAAACGCTCATTGTAATGTATGTTAAGTCTTTTTTCTTTTTTTTATGTTACAAGGTAGACAAGAAATGAATGCCTCACCTGATAGTAATTGCAAATGGGGCATCCGTATAGACAAGAAATGAATACTTCACCTGTACGGATGACGACCGCAGTTACTCACGCAAGCGAAGTTTCTACTTACACTCACTATATATAGACCTTCCGACGAAAAACTGTCGGCGAGGCGCGGACGCCCCGGGCGACTCCAACAAGCCCGGACTCGAAGATCTTCCTTTGCGGTGCTTGAGCATATAGACCTTCGCTCCCACCTTTCATTCCTCGCCGATAAACCTCTCACCTTGGTGTGCCTTTCCCCACAAAGTATAATGTACTGCTGAAGTCAGACATAGCTTCATTTGAATGATCATTTCAATGCTCATGTAATGTGCCCGGGGCTTTGTGTAGCTGCACAAAGTTTTGTAGTGCTTTGTTGTCTTCAAGGACAGAAATGTATAAACACTTTGAGCTATGTCTGGCTCCGACATTATTGCAAAAATATGCCATTTTCATTCTGAAGGTGCGTAAATTAAATTCGGATCTAGAGTCAAATATATCACTTTGTTGGCTACACATATCAAAAGCACCCGGCGTCGCCTGCACGGCAGGAAGTTTGGTAAATAATTTATAACACGCAAACTGGTGGTTCCAGCCGGAGCGTCTCAATTAAGGAGTTTCGCGAATTGTTTTGATATAAACCGGCCTTGAATATTGGAATTGAATTATAATTTTTCTTTACAAGGATGTTTTCTTTTCCATAGGACGGTTGATTTGAGTGTCAATTAAACCAGAAGGCTCGTAGAAGCAATGCCGGTCTTTGTAGAAATTAAATCAAATTTTCCTTCTTTTTGGTATATTCATAGTCAAGGATGTGGGCCCAGGGAACGTGGTAAGCCACAGGTATCTTGTAGATGCTAGTATCCCAAACAGAGATCGAAAATTGTATCACGAAGTTATTAAATAATGATTTTAAGTTAAGTACTAGGGTCCGCTTAGATTGTAGAGGATGTGGCTATGGGGCGAGTTAAGATGACAGATTGCCATCTGACGTCATCCTCGAAACCCCCACGATCTCTACAACCTTACGACTAATATCACTCAGCGACATTAATCGGGCCCCACTGTTTTACGTGCCTTCCGAAACACGTAGGCGGTCGGATGTCAAATATAAACCAGTGCTAGAATGTGTCATCCATCTATTACCCCGATCGCAGCAAGAGCAACTTAACCGAGCTATCGACCCAAATGCCGACCACTGGTACACACATTAGGCCACGACCTCCTCTGGTAAAGTCTATATGAATAAAAAAAAATTAACTTTGACTTGACTTTGGACGGTTCTTTAACATGGACGAGAAGTCTCGTTCCATCTCTAATATGTAATACAGATTGTATAACTACGTGATTTCCTCGTTATGAGCCGCTTTATTTAAAGCATCAAAGGTGATGTAATTTAGAAAGTTAAGCGTTGAAAGTATTAAGGGGTACAAAATATGGAGGCCCAAAGAGTGCATGATTGACGCGTAAATTACCATCAGAGTTCCGCTACGTCGGCGGATCTCACATGCCTTTTCACACTACCAGCGTTTGTTGCACGAAACCGACAAAAAAAAAACTTAAAAGCTTTTATGATAAGTGCCTATATGTCTAAAGGGAAATTCACTCTAGAGTTGGAAAAGTAAAAAACGACAGAAAAGAATGTAAAGCCGTGAATAAAAACGAAAAAAATCAGTGCAATGCACACGACTAGACCCATTGCCAGAATGTAACACTCTTCCCTACAATAGTTTTTATATACGAATAACTTTAAGCTACTCTAATGACTGTGGCTCAACAAACAGTCAGGCTATCTTTTATATGTGACCTCAATCTTTTCCGTCACTTACACAACGAGATTGCTCTCAGATCCATTGCCGTTTATTCTCTTTCAACATAAACCCATAAAAACTACACGAAAATATAGAAAATATGCACATTTAAAAAATATTTCAATGAAACCCGTATGAAAAATGTCGCGCGTTAAACGTCATTAGTGTGGCGCGGGACAAAAGAGCTGCGAGCGGCGCCATTTGCAAATTATTGGCGGTCCATTTCATGGTCTTATTTTGCATTTTTGCCTCCATTTGATAGTTCATATGTGGGTTGTTTAAATAGAAATTTTTCTTGAGTTATATTTCCAATATGAAGCATATTTAGAATACAATTCATTAATTATTATAAAATCGTGTTTTCCTAAAGTTTGTAAAGCTTGACCAGGGGGTGGGTCTTCTTCTTTATGATCTACTGCGGGTACGCGATCCCGGACCACCTTAACTGATTTTGTCACTCCCACTATACCATCCGTGACAGTAATATCCGCATCCTATTTTTTCTTTCCATTTATCCGTATATCCTTTAACGCTATCCCTTTAATTCATTTAGTCCTCTTCCTATCTATTTTTCTAATGGTAAATGGAGGTAGCAACCCACTTGAAATTATGTGATTCATTCTAACATTGATTTTCTAATATCCGATCTTCTCCGTGTTTCGGAAGGCTTGTAAAATAGTATCTCCCTATTAATGTCACTGTGATATGAGTCGTGAGATTGGAGAGATTGCGGGGCTCGGTAGAAACATAATTAAGTCCGTGTAATACTTGTAAAAATACAGTGCTTAGATTTCTGCTGCGAACGGTACCTAAATCATAATAAATATATGAATTAGAGAGCCACGCAAATATTTATTAGGCTATTATTTGAGTTGGGGCATTTCTGGGGCTAAATGAATTTGTACTGTGAGCAATTTATGTGATTATGTCTATTATCCGTAATATCGCCCTATTCAGCTTTATTTATTAGGGTAACACTTCAAAATTAAAAGCGGAGGAACGTTTTCGCGTAGTACTGCATATTAACAAACAGATAGGAGCAAGATTACTTCAGTATATTGGCAAAAAGATAGAAACGAGAGTGGTATTGTATATTGACAAAAAGATTGAAACGAGAGTGATATTGTATATTGAGGAGAAATAGTAACAAGAGCAGTATTGTATATTAACAAAAAAATAGAAACAAGAGTAGTATTGTATATTGACAAAAAGATTGAAACGAGAGTGGTATTGTACATTGAGGAAAAATAGTAACAAGAGCAGTATTGTATATTAACAAAAAAATAGAAACATGAGTAGTATTGTATATTGACAAAAAGATTGAAACAAGAGTAGTATTGTTTATTGACCAAAAGATTGAAACGAGAGTAGTATTGTTTATTGACCAAAAGATTGAAACGAGAGTAGTATTGTGTAATGACCAAAAGATAGTAACAAGAGTAGTATTGTATATTGACAAA
>JANCMC010009603.1:7557687-7568173 GCA_024363005.1 Charaxes varanes
ACCAAAAGATTGAAACGAGAGTAGTATTGTGTAATGACCAAAAGATAGTAACAAGAGTAGTATTGTATATTGACAAATGTACAGAAACAAGAGCAGTATTGTGTATTGACAAAAGGCTGGAAACACAAGTTATATGAGATGTTGATAATAAAGTGGAAAAGTGATTGTCAAATTTTCTTAATTAGTCTAATTTTGCTCACAAGCCATCGTACATATAGCATAGTTTGTGTTTAAATTTTGTGTAGGTGATAAAGACCCTTCTTTATCCCTTTTTTTGAGTCGTCAAGTAAATGCATCAGCGTTATAAAATTATAAAGTACCCCTGTTTTCCGCTATCGGCTGAAAAATCCACTGCAAAACTTCTATAATCGCAGAAGTTCTGTGAAATATGTCTCCGGGCAAAATTAGTAACAGTCTGACTTTTAGGCTGCCTACAAACTGGACTTCATCAACCGCCGCCGACCTGAGAGGAGCTGACGAAAGTTTATTTATAGTTTACTAGCGTACACCACCAAACTATACATTCTGTTCAATGAGATTTTTATTTAGTTTTCGTGCAAAGTTAAACGAGCAGGCAGTTTACATAAGTTACAACAAACGCCCATGGTCAGCTGCACTACCAGCAGGCTCGCAGTTGCGTTGCCTTGTTGCGTTGTTAGCTGCTTTGCCTGATCTTAACGGATAGAGTATGGTCTTTTCTTGATGATCCCAAAGTTGTATTGGTTCGTAAACACCAAAACTGACAACTGATTTCAGAGGCATGCATTGCGAGCCAATAATTTTTTTAAGAAATTGCACAGTTATGTACTTGTTATTGTGTACTACATTTGTACATAAAATACTTTTTGTATTCCATTGATATTCTAGATATCGAGGTGATGGGGTGAAATTTCGAAACATGTCGCGATGTGAGTTGTTTGCATGGTGTATCATCGTTGAAAGTTTACAAACGTACTTACCTCCTTACTCAGTAAACCTGCTGGCAGTTGGCGGTTGTATACACGCTTAGTTTGAATGCAGCCTTAACAAATTAAATTCGAAGCAGACCGTTCGCCGATGAAACTGACGTAAAATAACACAAACTCGCGCCATTTTTCCGGCGACCAATTTTTTATTGTTCCAATTCAAAAAGTTCGGGCGTTCGCTTTAAAAGATTCAGAAATGCGGGGCAAATGATAAATCTGTCGTTTTTATCTCTTTATTATTGTGATCTGTCAAATTCAACAAATAATAACCCTAAAAGATAAAATGAAATGAATTGAATAAATGAAACATTTGAGCATTACATGATTGATTGCTGTAAGGATTTATTTAAAAAATATATGGATTTTGTTTAATGAATATTAGACAGATGAACAATTCTATAACCGTATTGTTTTTTCACAGTAAACTCATTGGTTTAACTCTAACATTTTAGACAAATAAACATACAGGACGTATTTTACATGTATTCGTCTATACTAGTGTTAACTAAGTACCGAATATGTTAGACATATGTAGAGTATTTTAAATAGGAATTTATAAAGAAATACAACTTTTAGAACAATTGTTAATACTTTTCAAATCACTAGTTACTATTGATTTTTTAAATTGTATAAGACTTATGCACGCCTCTATAGGTAAAATGTAGCTATTCTTACAACAACGTTATATATCTACTCTATACTAATACATAAAGCTGTTGAGTTTGTTTGTTTGTTTGCTTGAACTCACTAGACTCAGGAACTACTGGTCCGATTTGAAAAAATCTTTCAGTGTTAGATGGCCCATTTTTTGAAGTCTGTAGGCTATATCATCAAATCATCATCACGCTAAAATTTGAACTATTTTTATATAGATATACATCTAAAACGAAAGATTTTATTGTTAAAAATCTAGCGCTGTTACATAGTTTCACTCCATAGTGCTGGTAAAGGTTTAATATTGCATGTTAATAAACACATTGTATTGAAATTTCCCACAATCGGCCCTTAGCTATCACACCTAGTCCAAACTAAGGGTAGGTTTTACGATGTGGTTAATCCAGAATATTCAATTTATAAGACCTTAGAAAATGTTTTTTTTATTATTATTTTAAAATTTGTATTTGAGTTTTTTTAACCTATGTTACCTTGTACTTCCTATTTGTGTTTTTTTTTGTTCTTTTTATTATTATTTTTCTTTTTCGTAGCATGTTTTTAATTTTTTCCCTTTTTTTTTCATTATTTTTAGAACAATCTCCACCGGAGCCAATACAGCATGCTTCAGGTAATAATAATTTAAATGATTTTTCTAATTTTTATATATTTTTTATTTCCTATATATAACCTATCCAGAACAAAAAACACTAAACAGCTGGATAACTCTATGATGATATCAATGTTTTAATTAAATTATGTTATTACTCTTCTCATCCACAATATTCTAGTAATAAAAAAAATAGTCAAGAAAATATGTACATATGTGTATATTACTTTATTAAGAAAATTGTAGTTTTCGTTTTTAACAAAAAAAATTAAAAAAAAATCTTAAACAAAAAAATGTCTAAACAAAATATCTTTTTTTTCAGTATATCTACCAGGCAACGCGCATTCCACCAAGTCTACACCTTTCGTCCTTTTAGCGGCATTCATGTACCTCCTTGTCCGAATGTAGATCGACGGCTAGACTAATTATTTATTATTAGCAATGCCGGAGCCAGACGTAGTTTCATTTGAATGATCATTTCAATGATCATGTAGTGTGGCCGGGGACTATGTCTTCAACTTCAAGGACAAAAATGTACAAACAATTTGAGCTATGTTTGTCTCCCGCATTATGCTCGTTCTTTTGTCTGTCTATACAAAGGTAAAGTAAAACAATGTTTACTCAAGTGGCCTATTATATTATTATAATATAGAAAACAATTTTGAGTCATTCGCAAATGTATCACATTATTATGAGATACTACATGATCATTGAAATGATTCTTCAAATGAAGCTATGTCTGGCTCTGGCATGACGGTATTATACTGGCGCCTTAAATATGTGAACACTGGCTTGATCACTGAGTGTGCGCACCACACTCTTTAGGCCCGCGCCACACTCAGTGAAAAACAAGTGTTCATGTTCAAATATTTGAAGCTACAGTGTGGCGCGACCTTTATAGATGCGCACAAAGTAAGTAAACCCAATGAGTCATCCTGGAATATAACCGGATTGTATTATTATCTACAAACGCCCCCAAGTTTCGCCACGCTTATAGATAAACAGGATTTTACATACAATTGCCCTTCTAGTTTATGTTTATTCAGCTTTAGAAAGAGATAAAAAGTATACAAATTAGTGTGAGCGAAAGAGAGGGAGCTCTAAAAAGTCTAATCTGTGTTTTTGTAATGCGTATTTGTATTAGCAAGGAAATGAACGGATAATTTTTCCATTATACTTTCGTTTCACTTCACGATTCTGAATACGCATCCGTAACAATTAAGTAGATACGTTGTCCGATCGACATGTAATCGATGTGAATGCGGTGCCAGGGACCCGTAAGCACAGGTCCATTGTAGTGCAAATAATTCCTTAGGGTCCCTTATTTGCTGTGAGGTAAACTTGAAGCCTCGCTCGCTCAACGGTAATGAGATAAGGTCTTTGAGGTATTCGGTTTAAAACTAAATCTGTCGGGCTATTGTCGTGCTCACTTGTAATACAAGCTTTTAAGAGGTTAATATAACATATGGTTGTCACGATTACGCTTTGACGTTCCAATCCAATACATGTGTGTGTAAATCGTTTGGCATTGGTGTGCGTGTGGTTGTATTTTCGTTATTTAACACACAATTGCAGGGATTATGGCAGGGAGAAACGGCGAGCTGTCGTTGAGAAAATGACAGCTTCTTTAGACAGTGTGACTAGGTGATGATCACGATCGCTCTGCCAAGAATGTATCGAAGAAGAAGAAGAAGAATGCACTATTATTGCATATTATAAAAAAAGAACTATTAACATTGGCACACCTTCCTCTATTTCAACTACAATTATGCCAAATTTCATACGCCTCCGTCCGCGCATTGTCGTAAAATGGTATCTCAAGTTTTCGCTTCACGTAGTAATATATAAATAAGCTGCTAGATTTAAATAAAGAATAATATATAAATAAATATATATAGGACTATATGACACACGGACGTCTGTTCCTAAGGTAGACAACTTAATGCCTGTGTTATAGCGCACTAAGGGTTCCGTAGGGATAGTGTTCATAAGAGATCTAGTGTACTGACACTTAAATACTATATTGTTGGTACTGACTGAAAAGTTAGTAAACGCTACAATTAGTTCCATAGTCCACCAATAGATGGCGTTATTATCATAGTCTATATAAACTTGTTTTTACTAATATCCTTCAGATTGCAGTAGTATTTAACTAGCGAGTTATACAGTTTATAAGTTTTAATAAATGTTACAATCCTACTAGCGCCATCTATTATTAATTTATGAAAGGTAATAAATAATTTACGTAAGATTTACTCCTCATACAAAACTGCCTATACAAGTTTTCTGTTCGAAAATAAATGTAACACGAAATTTTTGACCTTTTAATTCGGTCACCAATTCTTTCCAAATAAGGCACATGTTAAAGGGGTACCAGTATCTCTTTTGTACATAAGATCGTCGTGAAGTGGCGGCAATGTTGTCACATCAAGTGATGGTATTGTTGTCGCGTTTCGTTCGGTTTGTGAGATTTCTCGGAGACCTAAACTCGTCATTACGGCGCAACCGATTAGAACGAGCTTACGTCTAAACTAAAAGATCGAGAAAGAATGCTCTTCTAAATAGTTCTACCTATTAGATATTCTAAACCTTTATACTGTCTAAAGGTTTAGAATATCTGAATCATATCTAATCCACATCTAAAACTTTGCTTTCCAACAAACGCTAAATCATTTAAGGCCGCTTAAGTTTACTTCCAGCGTTCGTAAATTACACTGTATGTATTTATATATTTCTAAAAAAAAATATTTGTGTATAACAGACGGCTGTTACCTATAACACAGGCATTAAGTTGTCTACCTTAGGAACAGACGGTCCGTGTGTCATATAGTCCTGTATATATTATTATTAATTCAACAGCAATTTTTTTAAGAGTTTTTTATAGTTGATAGATTTCTGATCGTTTCCGAAGTAAAAGTATCAGCAGATTTTAAAAAGTCTATAAATCTACCTAAATTTAGCAAATGAGAAAAGTCAAGGCGATTCAAATACTCTACAATAACTAATATAATAAATAGCGAATCTATATACATATCAAGAAATCTGAAAAACCGCGTGATATGTTAAGACTAGCTGTGCCCGCGATTTTGTCCTCGAAACCTAAGGTAAAAAAGGATGCAATTTTATCATATTGATATATAGCCTATAGCCTTCCTCGATAAATCTAACAATGAAATCATTTTTAGAATCGGACCAGTAGTTCCTGAGATTCAAGCAAACAAACAAACTCTTCAGCTTTAGTTTAGTTTAAATTTGGCAGGGACGCAGTTTATAGTTAGTTGACATCCTGTAATACTCATTTTTCGACAGGGCCTCGTTAGGCAGGTCTAAGGGTTTAATGAAAATCTATCAACGCAGACAAAGTCGCGGGCACAGTTAGTATGTTATAAAAATCCAAGTCACTCTTCTAATACTAAGGGATAAGTGGTGAGGGCCCTCTTCCTTCAGTCACACTTGACCCGATTATAAAGTATAAGAATATACACCCTGCTGATTATTTTTGCATATTAGCTGTATATACTTCTTTAGTCCTAGCACTAAACTAAAGTTCTTAAAAAAGACACCTAATCGTAATGTTGATTTACTGAGCCCTTTTCTCAAGATGTCAATTAGCTGACAGACGGAGTTGTTTCAAGTTTCGAGTGTTCACTGTGGACAATGGAAACATAATAGAAATTCCATCATAATAGGTACAATCGCGACGACATCTGAGCATCCAATAAGGTTTTTAATACCGTAATATTAAGAGTCATTATCGCCAAAGAATTTTAATATTGTGATGTTGGAAAAAAGCGAAGTAAAAAATTAAGCTATCAAAAAAGGTGTTGATACATTTCGATCCCATTTTAAACCTTATACAATGTAATTATTAATAATGAGCCGAGAAAAACCAAGGAAGTGCGAGACACACTCGCGCACTGACGGTTCCGTACCACCACGTAATACTTGACATTGCTATTTTAAGATTTAGACTTTGCATTGGATTGCCTTTAATTTGATAAAGTAATAGCAATTTTCTTTTGTTATGTTATGTAACTAAAATTTAACGGATTTCGGATTTAATCTCTTTTAGTGCTCTAAGATATTGTTTCTTGCCAAATTTCATGATTCCAACTAAACCGAAAGTATCTTATCGGTACATAACGGGCATTTATATGTGCTTATGTAGCAGTTACTTTCAATAACCGATAAATAAATTAATTAAAAAATATCGAAATGGATTTAAAAGAGAAATCTCTAGGGACCGAGATTTTTTATTCGTTATAAAGAGTTTTTGTTATATTGAGGGACTAAGGAAAAAAAACTAAATATATATCACATTTTACGATAATTCTCATTTGTTACCTTTATTTTTTTTTAAATTATACTTCGTAATTCGGAACACATATAATATGTTAATTTTTTCTGACGTTGTTTGCTAAGCCAATATTCTGTATTGTCTTAAATATGTTGCGCATGTAAACTATTTAAGAAAATACAAAATAACTGTTCTTACCTGTACAGAGACCATGCGCTGACAAACTTTCAGCTTTTACAAAATACCGTTAGTTTGGCTGTTTTTTTTATTTATTTATTGTTTATTTCCAGATATTACAAATATTATACTTAAAAAGATGTAAACATAAACTCGTTTGAGTTTTTCCGTACATCAGTGTCGTCTTTAACAATAACTTATATACATTAAACTTAAAGTACACTATAACTTTTTTTAATCTTAAACTAACCTTAAATCAACTCTGTTAGCTCCTTCATCTTGTTCTCTATTATCTTGATTGCTTGTAAGAGGCCCTTGTTCAGCATTTGACTGAATTGGATGATTACGATAAGGATTAGTTAACAAAACTTAGTATTTTTATACTGATAACAAGGCCAAAGGCTGTACCATATAGTGACTACTGACGCAAAGTTGCGTTTCCGGCCTTTATGAAACAATTATGCACTTGAAAGTACCTAAGCCGTATCGGTTTGGAAATGCTGAAGCTGGCAGCTAAGTGATGGTATTCTTGTCGCCTTTCGTTCGGTTTGTGAGAGTTCCCGGTGGCTTAAATCCTTCTTTAAAGGTTGGCTGTATAAAAGACACTTAACACGAAATCTCGTAAAATATTGTTATTATAATGCCGAAGCCAAACATAGCTTCATTTGAATGATCATGTAGTGTGGCCGGGGACTTAGTATAGCTGTGCAAAGTTTTGTAGAACTTTGTAGTCTTCAAGGACAAAGATGTACAAACACTTTGAGGTATGTCTGGCTCCGGCATAAGAAAAATCTTTTTAAACTCGCGTGTAGATATATCGGGATTGCCCAATTAGTTTAGAACCCGTCGCCGCGTCACCTATTCCTTGCGAGCTCATGAAGAGGATGGGTTCGGAACTAGTGGGGCAATCCAGATATATCTAGACGTAAGTTAAATAAATTCGTTTGTTATAATAACATATCTCCGCTCACGGAAGTCTCGAAAGGGTCCGGTAAAGGAATTCTAAGGGCTCTCGTAAAATTAATTTTACCCGGACGAAGTTGCGGAAGAAAACTAGTATCGTATAAGCCTCAACCTCCGCTAAGAATGACCTGGTTTAGTTAGTAAAGTTATAAATTTCTATTCTGACTAATGAATACTGACTAACGCCCCAAAACGTTATTAATATATCTTAGCACTCTCGGACGGAATTGGCCCAAGTTTAGTCCGAACACATTTCGAGTGAGCTTCAAAGCGCAGATTATATACGAGCAAACTATATCAAGCTCTCCGACGAACTCACAACCTGATAAATTAATGATACGACTCGGAGCAAGTTCGACATTAACCCTGTTTCGTTTATACTGATCAGAACGCAATACTGTATCCGTTGGCTAGAATTCAACTCGGGTCATATAAAGAACATCACCAGCGTTCTTATTGGATAACTCACAACCTGATAAATTAACCATACTAACTGAATATAACTTCGATAATAACATTATTTCTTTTATATTATTTCAAAAAGAAATTCCATATCAGACGTAGTTTTGAAACACAACAGATTTGACGACATATATAATTTGTAAAATTGCTTTGGGCTTTAAATATTATGCAAGACTTTCAATTTGCTTACATAATTACTATTAGAGATATAAAATGGTTTATACCGCATTTATTATAATATATTTTTTACATTTCATTTACTTTATTCAATACTAGCAGTGGCCAAGACTACTTCCGATCAAAATTAAGAAAAAAAAAAAATTTCATCTTCGATAAATGGACTATCTAACACTGAAATAATTTTTCAAATTGGACCAGTATTTCTCGAGATTAGCGCGTTCAAGCAAATAAACAAACTCTTCAGCTTTATATATTAGTAAAGACCAAAGCTGTATAGTCCAAAGGAGAAATTTCCAAAGATGTCTTATTCACTCAAAAATTCCATATAGACTGTTTGTTGCGAAGATCGTTTCCGTACTACGGCAAATGCAATAGCAACGTCAATAAAACGCTTTACAGTACCGTATCCCCTTGGCAAATTCAACTAATAGTGGCTAACATTGAATCCAACTCGGACGAAATAGTGGCTAACATTGAATCCAACTCGGACGAAATAGTGGCTAATATTGAATCCAACTCAGACGAAGTAGCGGGTTACGTTGAAACCAACTCGGTCGAAGTAGCAGGTAACATTGTATTCAACTTGGACCAAGAAGCGGGTAACATCCGAATTCAACTCGGATAAAATAGCGGGTAACATTGAATTCAACTCGGACGAAGTAGCGAGTACATTGAATTTAAAAGGGGCGAAGTAGCGGGTAAAATTGAATCCAATTCGGACTAAGTAGCGAGTAGATGTGTTTATTAAAGCTTTTCGTATGGGTGAGTGGGTCACTAGTTCATCCGGTAATTCAGTATCAAATTTAATGACATTTTCAACTAAAATATAAATATTTTATGTAAAAAAGATAATTATAACTCTGAAAGCTTGAGTCTTCTTCTAGAACAGGCTATCCTGAAGTTAGTAAATAATTTACCTATGTTACCTGTTTCAGAAACTCAGCCAAAAGTCAAAGGTCCCAATTGGATCTTTGTGTTGTTGTGTTCAGGACTAAGTCTGGACCAAGCGCTCAAGTGGGTAAATTGGTGGCACACAGTAAGCGACAAGTAAGTATATTTTTTAACGAATACCGAATTTAATTCATTTAAAGTAAGAAGTGTCTATCGGGTAATTTTAATTATCAGTCATGGGTAGTGATCACTTGGGATCGGATTTGGATAATTTTAAGAAACTAACTAAAAACACTAACGAAAGGCTTTATGGCGTTTTTATATAATTTTTAATGAAAGTAATTTGAAAATGACAATCTACTATCGCAGGGGAAGGGTCAAGTGCTTATACACACATTCTCCTTAATACATTCTACAGTCACTTTTAATTTATCGCCGGTAAAACTTGCAACTGTCGAAACATTAATCATAAAGCAAAATAAACTTTAAACTTCGTTTCTTTAATTTCCAAATTCTAGCATCTGCTTCATTGTAGATTTATCTTATACTTAAGTATATATGATAAAGATGTGTTAATCTTTTAGGTTCGAGGTTTTGTCGGTTGCCACAAGATGTTAGAAAAAGGCTTCTACCTGGTTGTGTGCCTGGCTTTCAACCACTGGCACACTGGACTAGAGTTGGCCGACAGCTCCGCCTGGCCCCGTCACGTGTTGGCCGCCCATTCCTCCAAACCTCTGAAGGTTGAACGACCTTCGCTACATCCTCACATACTTGCTGATGCCATCATTGGTCTCACTTTGGCTCGGGGGCAGAGACACGAGGGAAGACAGGGGATGACAGCGTACTATTTGACCAAGGTAAGGATGTAGTATGGTCTCATGTAGAATATGGATCTTTTTAAATTTTAGTTTCGGTAAAAGGGCGGACGTAAATTCCTACGCCACCCATTTGGGAATCCCTACGACATTTGTTGGGCTAGTTTAGCCATGGCCAATTCATCTCAATGGAAGAGTAACTACTACACTAATATGGATTTTAAGACAATTTTTTTTTATTTTTGAGATAACATGTCAATTTTTAGTTGTTTATGTTGATTTTTGGCACGATTGTATGACTTGTTTTAAGTTTTAAGCCAAGCTTTTTTTTTTAAATTTTTAACCTTTACATTGATCTTGTTCATCAGGGTTGGGCGGGCTTAGTGGTAATGGTGGAAAATAGACACACAGACAAGTGGATTCACGTGAAGTGTGACTGTCAAGAGAGCTACAACGTGGTGTCCACTCGGGGGGA